>BPTQ01000004.1:292362230-292912477 GCA_019973895.1 Chrysanthemum seticuspe
GCTATTGCCTTTTGTTTGTTGTTGTTGTTGTTGTTGTGATCGCATAATAGTCAATAAGGTATGCAGTTTAGTAAATATAAAAAGCATAGTTAAATGTTAATGTATGGGGACTCAGAAGGGTTAACTATGCTTCTTTTTTAGGAAAACACTTTTTTTATGATCTTAAATACACAATCAAACCCTTTCTGAGTTCCCATACTGTTCCTTTTGTTTTTTCAACAATCTAGCAATTTGCCTGGTGCAGGCAATTGCACAAAGGGAGTTGAAACGACAAAAGGACCAGTAGGGGATCTCAGAAAGGGTTTGATTGTGTTTCTTTTTTATGAGGTGTGTTGATTGCGATAATGATATAGTGTGTATTGTTCATGGCAGGCCACACTCCTTCATTATCCCATTCAACACATACACTTTCGTAGAATCGATAATTATTTACACTTGGTACTTTGAGCTTCCCCTCGAAAACCCATTCCTATGTCACTGTCATAGCAACAGGTTTGGTGCAAATATTTGCAGCCATTTCGTAGACATGGCAATGGGATTTCGAGTGGACGTTCAAAGTACTAAGCTGTCTCCACTTGCTTGCTTATAACATATTGACATTTAACTTTTTTGACCATTTCCTTTGCATGTATAAACTCTATTTTGTTCATAAGTGTCTTACTTTGATAGAGGCTGTGATGATATATCTTAATAAATCAATCAGATGATGTGATAGAGGTATGTTCAACTTCCTTTTGAATCCGCAACTATATCATATTGTTCCTTAACTTTTTTTAACAATCTAGCAAAACTATAATTATGATTTCAAAAAACATAATTAACCCTTCTCAGTTTCCATACAGTTCCTTTTGTTTTTTCAACAATCTAGCAAATCGCCTGGTGCAGGCCTTTGCTTAAAGGGAGTTGGTTTATTTTGGGCCACATGTGTTTATTTGTGATATGCAAAAGGCTGTGATGACGATTATCTTATTTGATATGCAAATGATATGATTTACCGTATGTTGGCATGGCAATTTTATTACACTATTTTGCAGCCATGGCGGTTATATCCTGATGTTCCGGTGTTTATCCAACCTTTTTACAGATCTGAGCCTTGCTAATGCATATCACACTGCACACTCAGTTTGGAAGTTTATATGAGTCTGATATACTTGTTATAGACTTTTGCTAGATTGTTAAACAAAGTTAAGGATCAATATGATATAGTTGCGGATTCAAAGGGAAGTTGAACGTACCAAGGTGGCCACGTTACTTTGTAGATGAGTAGGGAATTTCAGCATAGTTACCCATTCTAAATTCCCAAACAGTGCCTTTTGTTTTTTCAACAATCTAGCAAATCGCCTGGTGCAGGCCTTTGCTCAAAGGGAGTTGAAACGACAAAAGGTACTGTAGGGGGATTCAGAAGGGTTCACTAAGTTGAAATTCCATACACATCTACAAAGTAACGCGGCCACATTGGTATGTTCAACTTCCGTTTGAATCCGCAACTATATCATATTGTTCCTTAACTTTTTTTTAACAATCTAGCAAAACTATAATTATGAGGTGTCAGTGTGTATGAGGCTGTGATGACAAGTATCTTATTAAATCATGCAAATGATGTGATACTGATGTTTTTGAAACTATTGATTTATACAGATCTGAGCCTCACTATTATGTGCAAAAAATGAGTCAATTTTTTTTTTACTGTATGGTAGATGGGTTGCCTGTATACAAGATCTTATTCCCTAGTTTCGACATTAAAATTTTAACCATTGCACTTAAAAGTCTTTTCATCGCTGGATAGGCTTTTTGTCTTTTCATCTCTGTAAAATTAACTTTTTGTAGAATCGATAATTATTTATTCGGCACACCTTTGGTACTTTGAGCTTCCCCTCGAAAACCCATTCCTATGTCACTGTCATAGCAATAGGTTTGGTGCATATCTTTGCAGCCATTTCATAGACATGGCAATGGGATTTCGAGTGGACGCTCAAAGTACTAAGCTGTCTCCACTTGCTTGCTTATAACATAGGTGTCTTACTTTGATAGAGGCTGTGTTAAGCTTACCATGACCATCAACGCTTTGATCAATTATGACGGGTAGTTTTAAACTTGAGATTGCCCATATCTTGACCTGGTTTATAGCAATGTATAGACGATTATGTCGCATGTTTGTGACCGTTTTATTTTATATGCATAATATTATCACAACCTTGTACTTTAATGAAGTTGGTAAATTTCTTCAGGTCAATCATGTTTCATTGTGGCTGGCGTCCGTTGGCGTCACGTGTATATATAGTTTATGTTAGAAGCTATATATAATCATTGGTCCCTATCATACACCCGTCCCAATGAATCATGATTGGCTCGAAGATTTTAAGCATCTGTGTATATAGTCGTAGTAGAATGGGCTGGAATTTGACATCGAATAAGAATGGGCTGGAAGAAGTTAATACTGGCAGTGCTAAGTTAATATTGTCAGTGCTAAGTTAATACTGGTAGTGCTAAGTTATTGAATAGTATGTTTCTTATTTAAAAAGTACCTACAATTATATACTTTATTACAACGTATAACTTTTTTTGTTACTTGGATTCTACAGGTTTTTTATCATCACAGTGAACGTGACATTCAAGGACGGGAAACATCGTACAAAAACATTGCAAACGTTGATGCACTGGCAGTGATTCAATAGCTACATTGTATATTCGATTAACCAATATTGTATTCGACATATGTATTTATTTGCGAGAAGTTACGATATCGTGTATGTTAATGTAATATTATTTATTTGTATGTTAAGGTACTTAATTTTTAAGGTGATTCTACCAAATATTTTGTATGTATTTAATCAAGGGTTTAGGTCATAAAATAGTTGCGTACTTTTTCAAATGTACCGTTTTGGTACGTAATTGTTGTGTAAAATTTACATATTTGCATATATACCCAAAACATGCTTAAGTTGCATTGTACATCATGCATTAAAAAATTGTATTATGGAGAAATATGAAACTTTTTGAGTTTTAGTGGGTATATATGCAATGCTCCCATAATACAAGCTAAAAAAATAAAACAAAAAATCCTTCCCTTAATTAATAGTAATCATTGCAGTTTTAAGAACCGTGACATATTACGGCTACACTTAATCACATAGTCAAAGCAAAATATTCAAGTCTATCTTCTTCAACACAACAACCGCATCATCAGGTAATGTTACACATTTTTTTTTTTTTTTTCTTTTGTTTTTTTAACCATGAACTGCAAATGTAAAGTGATTGATATGCACGCATGTTTCTGATATGTTGATGGATACAAATGCATGTTTGGTAATTTTTCAGCAATGTTTAACATATCCTAAAGAATATAGTATCCTTTGATCATAATGTAACAGCCGTTTTATTAGAACTATATGCGATTTGATTCTTTAGAATATTGTGTGACATGTAAATATAGGATGATTTGAATAAAAAAAATCATGGATATATGTGGATTGTGGAAAAACGTAGCAGCTATTTGTTAAATAGCTAATTAGACAACTTGTAAACATATGTTTAATCTAGGTTAGTATAGCTTTTATATGATTTGGTAAAGCACTACACCTTATGTAATTAATTATCTGAGCTTAGGTTTAAACATTGGATGAAGCAATGGCGTATGGTATGTTGGGTATATTATGGATTTCTTACTAGATTTTAACAAACGTATGGGGTAAGATGAATAAACGTAAAAAAATACAGATTTTTACTCTAAAAGGACTATATGATTATTGGTTTTTGAAACATAGTTAAATATGTAGTAGTACATCTTCAATCATATTTTGTTTGACACCTTAATGATAAAGATGTATTGATCATCTAAGACTTGTATTAGTTGAATGTTATGCATATGAGATAACCTTATTGACCATTAAGACGATTGTGGTTTTAAAATAGAATGAGCATCCAATTGTTGGTGGAGGCAAACCGCACAAACATTAGGACATTGCAGGTAAGTTGTACTTAAAATGCTTACTTAAGGTTATAAATTTATCGATGTAACCATCAAATTGATATACGTGCTTACTTTTTAAATTTAAGATGCTTCCTGCTTTGTTTACTGAAACACTGTACCCCAAGAAGCGCTGGATATACCTAATCCACAATAGGGGAACCAAACATAAGTTTTACTGGAAATTGGTTCGTGGTCGCATTACTTTGCAAGGGTCCGAGTGGCAAGCTTTTATTGATCAAAGCCAATACATCAATGTGGCCACATTCCATTTCATTCGTCAGGAAGAAGACTGTTATTATGTAACAGGGTACAACGATGCAGGCCACGAATGCCCTGGATACGATCTGGCTCTTCTAGGTTACAGACAACGTAGGTGCCTGGTTACGTTGGATGAATATCTTGCACAACCTCTGGTAAGAAAAAAAATGTTAATCAATACATTGTATAAGTTTGTTGAAAATGGGGATTATTTTAATTGTTTGACCCGCTAATGTTTTCTTTAAACTAAACTGTTACGTAGGTCATTCCTTGCAATTTCCGGGACAATACTGACAATAACCAATTTGACGTTCTTGTTGCTGGCGTGCCCGTAGCAGCTATCACTCACCGTCAAATTGAAATACTGGAGGAAAACAGACACGTGCATGAGTTTGGTGGGCACGGATGGAATGTATTGGTTCACGATGAAAACCTGTTTGCTGGCACAAGAGTTGTTTTCACAAATCTCCTAAACAATACTCTTTCCCTGATGCCATTTGCTGAAAATGGACTGATTATGCGTTCTGAACTTGTGCAACGTATGGAGCTGAATCGTACAAGACCGTTCATGAGAAACCCCGTAGATGAAGGTATGTTAATCAAAGTGTAGACATAATCTATGACTTTATTTTAAAAATAAACCTTTCCATATAATAGCTTTTAAATTATTAATTACCATTTTTATTAAATTCCAATTGCAGATGAGCGTATGAAACACATATGTGCATGGAACGAATGTACAGAGCATACAAGTGAAAGGGATTGTTTTTACGCGCCCATCCTTGCATATGTCACGGACAGGAGTCGTTTGGTAAGTAATGATACAAATCGGACCATTTCAGTCATTATCTGCTTTCGCAAAAACTAATATATGCTTCAACACATGGACATACTTTTGATTAGCATACTACATTGTTCTTTTTAATGCAGAACATACCACATAAGTTTACGAAGCGAAATCACATGTGGAAGTACCATAACGCATTGCTGAGATACCGGGAAGACATGGAGTTTTATGTGAACGTGAATCTGCAACACCACAGCGATAGGCCTAGAAGCAAGAACCACGTTACCATAAACGCCATATGGAGAGACATTGTTGAGGAGTGTCAGTGGGAACGAAACAAAATGGTCAGATTCAATCTTGTTGACTTTGTCATCGACGACCAAGCTTCGGTGTCTTCTCGTAATCCAGTTATAATTCCAGTATTTAGCATGTGCTAAAACGTAATTCCAGGCGTTATCAGTTGTTATTTATAGACACGTTTATAAACAGATTTTAGGATTGTGTAGGATTTGGTTGGCTTCATTTAGGGTGTGTGTTCCCAAGTAGTTGAAGCCATTCATGAGATGGAATGTAAACTACTTGGTATAGCCCGTATCTGGAAGTGTATGGTTCATACTGGTGCATTAAAAGGTGTTCTTTGTGATGGTTTTGTGCTGGTTGTCATCTGTCCATGGTTGTATGATATGGGCAGTTTGTTTTTGTTATCAGACTTATAAGAACAGATATATCAGATATTGAATAGAGTTGCCTAGTATGCAACTTGATATGGGACTTGTCCATATCAGTGTGTGTTGATTTTTTCATTTTACAAAGTTTCCTTGATTAATACAAGTTCATCTTTGCACCCAAAAAAAATATATATATTTTGTGTTGTGGTATACTTATAAACAGAAAACTTTAGTGGTTAAAGCTTCCAGTACAAAGTTAAGTCTGGTAGGTTAGTTTTAGTGGTTAAGGCTGCCAGTACAAGGTTAAGTCTGGCAGAAATAAGATAAGTCTGTTTAGTATTCGTAGTTAGTTCTGTTTATGAAAAACATAATAGTTTTTTGTGTGACTATTGATAATCCAATGGCCACATCAAATTTCTTTTTGTGTGGCCATTTCTAACATTTAGTCATACAAAGCATGTTTCTTTTGGTTATTTAGTTACATACAATTAAGCATAAAGTGGCAAAAAGTGTTAATAAGTGTGACCATATGGTGTTTAAGGTGAAGACATATGTCTTTTGTGTGACTATTGATCATCCAATGGCCACTTGGATTTTATGTTTGTGTGGCCTTTTGTAACATTTAGTCACACAAAGCATGTTTGTTTTGGGTATTTAGTCACATACAATTAATCATAAAGTGGCTAAAAGTGTTAATAAGTGTGACCATATGGTGTTTCAAGTGAAGAAAGGTGTCTTTTGTGTGACTATTGATCATCCAATGGCCACATGAATTTTATGTTTGTGTGGCCTTTTCTAACATTTAGTCACACAAAGCATGTTTGTTTTGGGTATTTAGTCACATACAATTAACCATAAAGTGGCTAAAAGTGTTAATAAGTGTGACCATATGGTGTTTAAAGTGAGGAAACGTGTATTTTGATTGACTATTCATCCTCCAATGGCCACATATTAAGTTACGTGACCATATGTACTGGATTTTGGCTACACTTGAATAATATGTGTGACAAAATGTTTAGTGTGACCATATATGGCATTTGGTCACGGTGTTAGTAGCAAATGTGACTTTATAGATTAGCTTTCGGCAAGCTAACACAAACTAAACTTTAAACACACATATTAACTTACGTGAACATATGTACTGGATTTTTGCTACACTTAACGAATGTGTGACAAAACATTTAGTGTGACCATATATGACTTTTGGTCACAGTGTTCAAGTGTGTGACATATATTTGTCACTGTTTATATGTATATCGTGACTAATGCTTCAACCTTACTTTTCATTTGTCACTTGTTCCAATTTCAGATGTGGCTAAAGAGTTGGCAAAACATATCAGTCACCCTTAAATAATGTGTGACAAAACTTGACTCTATGATTTAGACACACAAAAAATTACTTCATGTGACTAACGCATCAAGGTTACTTGTATTTGTCACGCGTTCCAAATTCATATGTGGCTAAATGATCTGGCTAAATGATCTGAAACAAAATCACCAGATACCTTTAGCCACACAACGTTCAATTGTGTGGCGATACAGTTCTAATGGTCACACAATTAAAATTTACATGTTGTCAATTTTCCTACCTTCAGCCACACAAATATGCGAATGTGTGGCTGTTCCATTTCGACCATGCGTGACCAAATCCCGTTTTTGTACTAGTGATAATACTATTCGCGACTTATATAATTATGAAACTACAACCTCTATACACATAAAACATTTTTCAAAACTCTATATCTTTGAAGGACATAAATTTAGACTCTTATGGGTTTAACTTGCTTCGAGTACGGCATTCTACAACTATATGCACAAGGGAAGTTACACTTCATATCCGTGCTTCCAATCCTAGGCCTTTTAACCAAGACCTTTATCGCTTAACAAACCTACAAAAAGGTCAGCAACTAAACCGTAAGTATTATTAGTAAGTAACCAGATATAACATATTATCATATATAAAACATCTACATGCATTATAAGCATTCGCATCTAGTCCAATGACTATTATCACAATTATATCATAAGTGCATTATCAAACATCATCCACTCATGGCAACATAAGCCAAATCAAACCAAAAACTTATCATACTAGTTCTTCATTCTTAACACGTAATCAAATTATCATTTTTTTATTATCAAAAAAATTCACATGCCTTAGTAAGTCTAATACCATTAGACTAAATTTCACCTTATCAACACATATCTAAGTCTTTAACATTTAGCCATGCTTTCTATGCCAAGCCGTTTGCATTTAACCATGCTTTCTATGCCAAGACATTAGCATTTAACCATGCTTTCTTTATCAAGTTGTTAGCATTTAACCATGCTTCCTATACCAAGGTTCCTATACCTTAACACAAATATCCACAACACAAAATATGATATAACTATGGTTACTTACCTTATCTCCAAAGCTAAGTTATCATGGAAGCCTACAGAAACATCATCACTTTAATTCCTAGTCAAGATTCATCAACGCACATATTTAACACTTTTAATTCACATAATAATATAGGGTCTCTAATTCTACCCATAACCATAAGCATAAGCATCTCTAACACTCATAAGATCATTAACATGATCATATAAGAAAATCCCTAATTTCATCTATTTATGCTTAAACCATTAAATGGATTTAACCCATTAACATACACCCTTCATTATTTACTTTAAAATCAACTTTACCCAACCCCCCCCCCCCCCCCCCCCCCCAAATTTGACTCATGAACCCTAATTCCTAATCACCAATTCAACTAGAATTAGCAGTCTTACCTTAAGGAGAACATAACTAGGGACTTGTTTCTTGTACTACAATACTTTTTCATCATCAATCTTCCATGGTTTTTCCATCCTTTTATTTCTTGAGTCGACATCCCACACAACACCAACACCAACTAGAACTGTGTAGAATCCTAAGAAGTATCCTAGTTTAAAGGTGGTAGTCGCAAGTTTACCACTTAACACATTTAGTCCTTCAAGTATCCTTTTCTTATAGCAGAGTTACATAATATTTTCTAAAACCATCTCACATATATTTGACTAACATTTAACTTAAGTTTGACTACCAAATTATCACAATTTGACTAACAAATCATATTTAATCTTTTCGTATATAAAAGTCATAGTCAAACTTGTCGAATGACATTTTAGTAATTATGTACTAAAAACCGGTTTTGGGGTATAAACATTTCTATAGTAAATGCACCATCCAACCACAAACCACTGGTCACCACTAAAACTAGAACTACAACCAGTACCATTGCCATCGCCATCACCATCATTTTTCTTGTTTTAAATTTGTTCCATTTTGTTGTATTATTGTTTTCATTTTGCCTTCTTTTTGAAAATATCCAAACCCACTACAACAACCTCACTTTGTAGCGTATCTCCACCACTACCTAAAACGAACCTTTCCCAATTTGACTAAAAGTTTAAACTTTTCGCCAAAACGACATGACCCAAAACTGACCTCCTGTTACTCTTTAATGAACTGAAAACAATATGTTATAAACCAGATCATAAGACTCTTTTTAAATGAAATTAGACTCAATTAACTTTAAAATGACGAGTGGCATGACCTCTAATGACTTACGGTTGATTCTATATGAATTTTCAAACATAACCCATTTTTTGCGCAACATACTGTCTTTCTGGACAGTTTGTGTAAATTATAGATTTCACCCATTTAGACTTGCACTCAGAACCTGGAACCAATTTCATCAGAAAGTAGACTCAATTATCTTTAAAATGATAGGTGGCTCGAGTCATATGGACTTACGGTTTATTAGATATGATCCTTCAAAGACAACACAATTATCTGCACTACTTGTTGTTACGTTTTCATACTTGACCTAAGCGATCAAAACTCAACTTCCACAAACCGACACAACATAAGAACTTCTAGAATTCAATAACATAATATATACTTCAATTTCATAATCATTTCTGGTCTAAATGCCCTTGAGCACGTACTTTACAAAGCGACGAGTGTTTTGCCAAACACCCATTTTTAACCCATTTTCAACTCAACTTACACAATACCATTACTTCAAAATCAAGACCTGGACTTGGACACTTTTCAACAACATTTTTATAAATCACTTTACGAAACTTAAACATCAACTTGGTGGTTCAACATTACTTCGAGCTCGGTATCTAGCATATACATTTGTACAATATCAACAAGCACTTCCAACCTTATTAGCACCATGAGCTACTATCCGAGCCATCCTTTAAATCATACAAACCTACGAAATGGTTAAACAATTAAACTGTAAGCATTACGCTTAGTATGTAAAAAGGATAACCACGCGATTTTATACATCATTAATCAAATAAGCATCATTCGTATCACATTAGTCCTTAAGACTATTTTTCATCAAAACTTGCATGTCACACTTAATACACATATCATCAATCAAACATAATTCTTACATACCTTACATAGGTCACAATTGACTTATCCACAACCTTGGCTAGTCTTGCCAAACTATCCTTAATCTATTCTTAATCCAAGCATACTAAGCCAATGCCTCTTAAACCTTCACTATCATTTTCCCACATAACACATATATGAATAAATCAATATAAGTCATTGTAAAACCCTAAAAATATAAACGCATAATAAAGACCAAAATACCCTTGGAATCAAAAAGTATAAAATACGTAAAATACGTTTATAATCATTTAACGAAAATTAAAACCTAACTTACGAATAATTAGAATTTAACTAAAATATGTACGTGATCGATATTTTACGACGAAGATTTAAACGTCTCGCTAAATCGTTTGGGCCTTATTTCGATTCTTGGTGAGCCCAAGATGGGCGTTTGTTTGTGTGTTCGGTTGGGCTAAGCCGAAACCCAACCCCCTCCTCAAAGTCCTAAACTAAAATGTTACTAGCTATAAATACAATACACCTACATGAAATTGAAACCCTAGTTTTGTTGCCTCTTCTTTTCTTTTTGTTCCATTCGGCCGAACACTAAAACACCTTTGGTGTCGAGTTTTGTTCCCACGAGCTAAGGTATAACATGTTTTATTCGTCTTCCTTTAATACACCTTACGTTAATGTATTGTATCATGTTTGTTTAGTCGAGTTGTGTTTCTTTTCTTTGTGGCCGAACCGTATGAAACCAAACAAACACAACCATATGAATTGAACCTTGTAATATTAAGAGAACATGTATGTAATACGTATTGTTTGAATCGGATCATAGGTATGTCGAGCACAAGAGAACCGAATCACATATATATAAATGTTATCATAAATTCGAAACCCTAATTGGAATGGAACCCTAAGTGTAATTAATGGTCTAAACATGTGATTATAGTGGTTTTAATAAACCCTAAAACTGGACAGCATCATATGTCGAATTTGTGTGTGTTATAGATCCAATTTTATAAGGGCAATAATCTGGTTTTTTGTGGTAAAAGTTTATTTTATGTATTAGTTAAGTTTTCCAAGTGGTTTGGTCGGATTTGGAGTTGTCTAAGTCATATTTTTGAATTTTACAAAATCAAGTGTCAAAGCTGAGAAAACGGGTCTGAAATTTAGTTGTATTGTTTGATTTTTCATTTTCAAACCATAAGGAATTGGGAGCTCTCCTTTTACAGGAGTGATATTTATGACATAAATGAATTTCTGGGAGTTTTGGGAATTTTTCCAAGGTGTCTAAACAGGTCCAATAAGTGTAAACCTTTAAGGTGTATTTTCTGATTTCTTTCTGGACAGGTCTGGACTTGTGATTTTCCATAGGCCATTTGGCATAGAGATAGAACCCACCAATTTTTGGAGACTCTTTTAACTCATATGGGAACCCCTGGGATTTTGCTTGATTTCATTTGAGCTAAGTAAGTATTTTATAAAAATCGCTAAAGTCTGGTCCGAATATGAGTTTAAGAAACTGAAAGATAAAATATGATATCAATAGGTAACACACTTACAAATGCATAAGAAGCTTATAAAATGAGAATATACTATTACTCTAAGAATGTTAATGCGATGAATCCGTTATAACTTTAATGATGCTAATAAGTATTAAATAAATCATGATCCGTGTAGATTCGTTGAAGGAGACGCGACGTTACATCTTCGTATTCCTACATTCGTTTGCTTTCTCTCATTTGCTTTAAGGTACAGATATTCTGACCTTTTCCGTAAAGGTTCCTTATGATGTTCTTTTCGTTAGCTTTCCTATTTTACTTATTAGGGTTTCCGATGCCATTGCTATGAACCATTTTCTGATTGTTTGACATGTTGCTTATCTGAACTTATGTTTTATTGAACCATGCAATATTTGTTTTGAACTGTATGTTAGGAAGACTTTGATATGCACATTTGTTGAACCTTGCTATGTTTGATTATGAATATTTGATTATGAACTTCTAGATATGAATGTATGATTTGTGATTGTGATATAAACTTCTACTCCTGAATATTTGAATATGAACCTTATATGAACTATTTGATATGTTATCTGTGACCTTGTGTTGATTATGATCTATGTCATTTATGACAATTTGTTTGACCTAAGATAGTTTGACACCCGAGCCAAATAATAACTAGTCATGGGGGTTCCATGTCCGTGTCAGTGATGCACCTCTGACATGACTCTAGGGCAGTAGAGTGAAGTTCTGCCACGTCCCTTATCTGTTATCTAGTATGAGCTCAAGTTATATTATATGACCATTATATGTTTGTGGGGCGTATGGATGCATCCTAGATCTGATCTGTTATTCGATATGATTTGTCTAGTGAACGATGTCGTGTGCAATACGCGTCTTCACAACTTCTGGGAGCTAGCTACTCCAAATTATTTTCTAAGATTATTTCTGTATATGTATGATGTTTCTGATATGATATGTCTGGGCTCGTGGTAGTTAACTAAATCCTTATCTGTTATTTCTATGTTAAGTATTCTGATTTTGATTCGGTATGTTCAAGTGTTATGATTATGTGCTAGACTTATTATATGTTAAAATGTGTTTATGCTTTTGTATGATTATGTAACTACCGTCTATTTCACTAGGTTATGATTAACATGTTTAAATATGATTCATATGCTATCATCTGATGTTATGTTAGTTTATCGTTATGTGAATTCGTTGATCTGCAAGATGAATGTGCTAGTGTACAATTGAGTGTTTTGGAAGTTTAGTATGTATGATGGTTCAGTTATTTTATGAACTTTGCCTATACGTTATGGTATCTATCTGCTTATGTTTGATCTGCCATGTTAAAACTCTGCTGATGTTAGGATTTGATCTAAGAACTGTTTTAGCTTATGATATCTGTTCTGATAATTGCTAATGGATATGTTATGTCCTTGTCTATTGAGTTATAGTTTGTCTACTGTGTTTTCTGTCTGTATGTGTGACCTGCCATGTTTAAATTCTGCTTATACTAAAGTTTGATCTGGGAAAATGGTTTAATTTATAATATCTGGCCTGTTAACTTACTATCTGCTATGTTATGTTTCTAGTTCATTTAATTATAGTTTTTGTAAGGTGTTCTCATTGGTATGTGTGACTAATATGTGTTGACTGTTGTTTCCGCTGCTACGACACTGGTTAAGTTTATTAAATGTAACTTATCTGATTTGTGTGAATGTCATGTTTACTTCATAGAAATTGTTTCTGTTAGTTTTGATATTTCGTTTGGCTTATATGCATTTGAATTTCCTGATTTAGTTAAGGTCTGGTTATTTTAATGTGTTTGCATTTGTGTCAGTAATGTGCTATGTGTTTGTTCTTATTTGTTATTTGTTCTTCCGGATTTCTGTGTAATTGTGTTTCCTCAGAATCCTCCATGATTCATTGAATCTCATTCCGTTACGACTTTGTTATTCGTTTCTTTGTTTCAATTTTGTATTTTTGTTTTTGTTTAGTTTTTGTTTTGTTATATCTGTTCACTGGGCTTTGTAAGCTCAGCCGCATTTTCTTTTCCTGCGGCAGGTATTAAGCATTCAAGATTAGCTTATGGGATAGCTAATCTGGGTTGAGAGTAGAGACAAGAGCAAGATTTGACCATAGGGATCTTAGAATTATTTTGAAGTTTAGCTATTTATGTTTTCTTTTCGAATATTTTGTAAAGGCTTTCGCTATTGTATAGTATTTAAAGTTCTGATATGAAACCGTATTTGCGATATCTTTACCCTTGTCGGGTTGGGGTGTTACAATTATGGTATCAGAGGTCTAGGTTTTAGGACCCTTAGAGCTTAGGCTATGACCTGTGAGGATTGGGTAGACATTAGGTTTCCGTCTGTTCAGATATCTTTCGATTCCTTTTGACTGTCGTTCAGATTTGACTCTGATATTCGTTTGTCTTCACTGTTTTGGCCCTCCTCTTTTCGCATCGAATTTTGTTATTTTGTTTTCGCTCGTCCGTTTGTCGATCGTTAGATGGAGACTACCCGCAGAGCCGAAGAAGATGGTGTCGACCCTGCATTGCTGCAACAGTTCCTGTGCTGAAGAGGTTCGAGAAGTAGAAGCCACACTCGTCTGCCGTGCTGCTGGAGACATCATGATGCTGCTGGAGGGAGCTGGACGAATCAACCAAAGACGCAACGACGAAGACATGATTCAACCGTGGCTGGGAAGGTTCATCTACTTCATATGATTTGGGCGCGATGAATGTTACTCTGATTCGTTTGTCACGCGTTTTGAGGCGGTTTGATATCTTGCTACGTGATTTTGATCGGCATTACTTTTCTTTGATTCGTTCAGAACTCGGTTTAAATCGTGAAGTTTATCGTCTGGCATTTTGTTAATATCCCAGTTTTCTTTTGGATCGTCAGTAATGAGTCACGAGGAACCGTTTTATGCTAGTTGGTGGCCTCCTTTCATTGTGATATGGTAAGTTGTCTGATGTGTTATATGCTGCATGAATGTGTATCTGGTCTGTTATAGTATGTTACTTGCTATCTGTATGTTATCTGTATGTGATATGTTTGTTGTGATTCTGGTTATGTGGTTTGCCATGACCCGGGACAGAATATGATGACAATAAGAACTGGTTATATGATGCAAGTATTATGACGCCTGATCAACGTGATAATACCGAGATCATATAATTTGAACTTATTGAAATCATATGACATCTGGGGAAATGCCTGTGGTTGATACGTGAATGGACTTTGACTTGTAGCTGTTATTTGGCACTCCTCATATTCGTTTGAAATTTTGTACCTATTTGTGAGATTTCGTCGATAGCTGTTACGTGTAAGTTTTGTACGCTTTGGACCGAAATTGTTATGATTTGTGTGAACTATGGATTGCTATGTTTGCTCTAAATGTGTATGTCTCCGTGTACCCTTATTGTGATCATAGGATATTTCGTGTAGTGTTTGAGGAACATTAGATCCTTTTAGTTTGATTATCTGTGATTAGTAAGACCGTTAGGATTCGTTCTATCTATGCATGCGTTATTTTCATCTTTGGATACCTGAATAAGTTAGAGCGTGTTGTTTGATTTTCTGCATCTCATTTGTTTTCCACCAACACGTTAATAAGTATATGATTATATGTTATAAGTATTTGATTATTGGTTCGATTTCCGAAAAATATGAGTTTGAGGATTTCGATAAGAATCCGTTTGTTTCGAGATAGGTTTAGCGTTTGTCATATGTTCCTTGAAAATCCGAAATCTACAATTGTTGCCGTCCTGTTCTGTCTTGTTCAATTTCGAGGACGAAATTTTCTTTTTAGAAGGGGAGAGTTGTAAAACCCTAAAAATATAAACGCATAATAAAGACCAAAATACCCTTGGAATCGAAAAGTATAAAATACGTAAAATACGTTTATAATCATTTAACGAAAATTAAAACCTAACTTACGAATAATTAGAATTTAACTAAAATATGTACGTGATCGATATTTTACGACGAAGATTTAAACGTCTCGCTAAATCGTTTGGGCCTTATTTCGATTCTTGGTGAGCCCAAGATGGGCGTTTGTTTGTGTGTTCGGTTGGGCCAAGCCGAAACCCAACCCCCTCCTCAAAGCCCTAAACTAAAATGTTACTAGCTATAAATACAATACACCTACATGAAATTGAAACCCTAGTTTTGTTGCCTCTTCTTTTCTTTTTGTTCCATTCGGCCGAACACTAAAACACCTTTGGTGTCGAGTTTTGTTCCCACGAGCTAAGGTATAACATGTTTTATTCGTCTTCCTTTAATACACCTTACGTTAATGTATTGTATCATGTTTGTTTAGTCGAGTTGTGTTTCTTTTCTTTGTGGCCGAACCGTATGAAACCAAACAAACACAACCATATGAATTGAACCTTGTAATATTAAGAGAACTTGTATGTAATACGTATTGTTTGAATCGGATCATAGGTATGTCGAGCACAAAAGAACCGAATCACATATATATAAATGTTATCATAAATTCGAAACCCTAATTGGAATGGAACCCTAAGTGTAATTAATGGTCTAAACATGTGATTATAGTGGTTTTAATAAACCCTAAAACTGGACAGCATCATATGTCGAATTTGTGTGTGTTATAGATCCAATTTTATAAGGGCAATTGTAACATATTGGATTTCATAAACACATAACAAACAATAATATGGTCGAATTATTTAGAGGTTTTAGAGAGAGAAAGTGGGAGCCTTTCTAGAGAGAGAAAGTGAAAGAAAACATAGAAGGTTAGATTAAGATGAATGAAAGGTCCAACCCTCTACCTTGGGAGGTAGAGGGTATATATAGTTACAAACTAAACGTCCTCCTTCGGACTGTGGATCAGGCATACAGTGGGTAAAGACCCGTCCTTCCTCCACGGTGTTGCTCTAAACTAAATAACTAACTAATAAAACAGTAAATAACGATATGTCTACGAGCTAACTTATGCTAGATTATATTTGGGGTGACCGACTCTTCACTATGGAATTTCTAATTCCTAACAATCTCCCCCTAAGGGAGGTCACCCCATATTTTACATTTCGAATCCTAGCATTCTATTTAATCTTCAGTCTTGAGCTCGTAGACATTAATTCTTCAACATCTGCATCTTTGTGCTTTTGCAGTGATTCTTTAAAGTCCGATAACTTTGTACTTTAAGTGGAGGCCTTTATACTGATCCACATCATTGATGATCTTCGAGCTTTAATTGAGATCATCAGCCACAGTAAATCTCTGGATCACCCTTTATTGTGTTGCCATCATGTGAAGTTGTGACTTTCGGACCGACATGCTCACACATTCTGGATCATGACATCTTTCCATCAGAGTAGCGGAAGCCTTACTGGTTCATGATATTTGCAGCAGCGTAGCAGAATCATAGTATAAAAATATCAGAACCAGGTTATGTAGATATGCACCAGTCATGATTTCTTCAATTAAGTGTGGATGCTGTGAGCATGCGGCTTTGGATTGACGCCTCAATTCTGATCAGCTGCAACCGTCCAAATGTACCTGCAAACAACAGTTAGCAATAAAACACACGAAAGTGTCTTTGACCACTTTCGTTGAATTGAGGTACACGGCCCACGGTTCCCCGTTGATCAGTATAAATACTGCCTGTGATCAGGTAGGATTCCTAAGAATCTCCTTGACAGGGTTTCGCAGCTGTTCTAGCTGTTCTCAAACCGGAACGTCTCAAAGAAGACAACACGGAGTGAGTGAACCAGCAAATTGAGATTCACTGATTGATGAAAAATGATTTGAAAAACAATCGCGTATTGCTTGAAGAATAAAGAGTTTTGCAATACGACGAAGGTTTTATGAAAAAGATCAATTTTCAATCAAAACACTTTTTGTATTTGAAAATAGTACACAATCGACGTGCTAGCGAAAAGAAGAGATTCGCACATCGAACGGTTTTTCTAAAAGTATTTTTCAATCAGAGATACTTTTTGAATTTGAAATGAATACACATTCGACGTGCTAGAGAAAAGAAGGTTTGCACATCGAACGGTTTTTCCAAAAGTATTCGTCAATTCCATTCCTGGACCAAGGTTGATTCAAGAATGAATCTCCCCATCGTTTCTATCCAGTTGTCACAAGCTTGATCTTTTGCAAGATTTCACATGTCACCCACCAAGAGCTTGTTTGATGTTGGCTCAAGAAGGATTTCCATCTTCATCGTGAATACTTTTACATATCACTCGGATGTTCTGGCAATACCACAAGGATAATGCGTAGGACTCTTAATATATACTTACTTTCCACATTGTGTGAAAAAGCAAGTCTTCAAGAATTTAGTGTCCTAACGAGATATTGTGGATGATCTCTTGGCTCTAGACTCAATAGTGCACATTTGGTTCCTGTGTCGGAGACTAGGGAGAGGGTCTCCTTCTTCAATATCAACAATCTCTAAGAGAAAGTCGATAGATAATGTCGGTTCCCCGTGAGAAATGAAACAAGCCCTTTTAAGAGGAACTTGAGTGGTTTGGGAAGTTTAGTGCAGTGCGTCACTGGGTCCATGACGTCTTGTCTTCAATACCAGTGTTACCTTAGTAACAACCAGTAGCATATGTATTGAACCCGGTTTATGCCCTAAGGTTGAATTGATGGAGGGCTATTTCTTTTCACCCTTTTTCACATTCATTTCTTTTTCATTCTTCAACCCCTTCAGTGCTTACCGAGACTTCATAACTAGAACCTTGTTGGGTTTATTCCAGTACTAGCTCTGTCTCAGTCCGCACTCTTCCCATTCCTCATTTTTCTCCTTTTTTCAATATTCCTAAGGACTCTACACTATCTAGTGGATTGTCCCTGGGAAGATCCCTCCGGTTTTGGCGGATCGTGGGAACAAATACCTAACCTCACCATCCTTATAACTCCATGCATAAAGTAAATTGGTCGGTCTTTTGGTATTGTTCTTTCTTCCATAAAACCAATTGAAAAATCATTTGGAAAAACAATCAAGGTACTTGTGATACGAGATCAAAGCATTTTGTACCTTAATAGTTTTGATCATTTAGAAAAACTCCCCCTCAACATGTGCGTATGATTTAGAAATTGTTTAGCACAAGGAGGCAAGAGGACTTTGAAATATTTTCTTTGATCACAATTTTCATACGAAAAAGCCATTTGATTTTCATGGTAAAATTCTCCCCCTCAATATGTGCGTAAGATATTTTAAAAACATTTTCATCACATAGAGGCAAGAGTTCATTTGAAGCACATCCACGATTACAAAAGCCATTAAGAAAACCATTTGAAAAACTCAATCAAGGTACTTTATGTTAAAACATAACAGCTTTTGTACCTCGATAGTTTATTTGCTCCCCCTCAATATGTGCCTCGAATTTTGAAAGCGTTTAGCACATATGAGCGAGCAGCCTGCACAACTGAATCAAAACGATCAACTTTTATCAAATTTCATTATTAAATCACAACTTCTCCCCCGATCAAAAATATCAAACCCTTTGAGATTTTGGATCCCAAGTGATTTAATACGGTTTATAAAGCATGGGAGAAAATGTGGCCTTGTTTAAATACTCATCTGGTTTTTGGATAAATCCTCCTCCTCAACATGTGCATTATGTATGAAATCGTTTGGCACATGGAGGCAGGAGTGCCTTAAAAGGACTAAAGCCAATTCCATTTAAAACAGATTTGAGATTTAAAACACGATCTTTACCCCGATCAGAAATATCAAACCATTTAAGATTTGTGATCCCAACTGATTTAAATCATTTATAAAATTTTGGGGAAAGACGTGGCAAGATTCAATTTTGAAAGATGACAGATATAGACCATTTTAAGACATTAAAGATTGTTAGTGTCAGGTATGATAGTTTTTAAGAGATCTTTTAAGTAAAACAAAACAATTTCACAATCAAACAAGAACAGAAAAGATTTCATTTTGAAAGACCTTGATTCTAAAGAAAAAATCATACCATGACATAACATTAAATCTTTAGATCACCACTTTTTAACGTACACACGGACTTTTATGAAGAAATATCGTTTGAAAATATTATATTTTAAATCACTCTCCCCCTCAATCGATGACAGAAGTCAATAATTGAGTGACTTAGGTTTTGATAAAAAGAAGTCCGGTGATTTTCAAAAATTTAGTCCAATATATTTTCAAAACAACATTTTTCCATTTTCAAAACAATTTAATTCAATTTACTCAAAAATTGTTTAAAAATGGTATCCTGCACAAAGATTCGTTAGGTGGTTGAGAAGCTTCCGTTGTTGTTGTTGTAGGGTTGGAAGAAAAACCGTCTGCAAATGCAGTGAGACTTCTTCTTACGTTGCATTTTGAATGCCAACTGAGGTCCAATTAAGCTCCGTTTCTTCACTTGCTGAAGAAAACCATCTGCTGATGCAGTAAGACCTCTTACGTTGCATTTCATGCCAACTCTCCATTGAAGTCCAGTTAAGCTCCGTTTCTTCATTTGTCAACCCAAGATATAGTTACCCTTTCCTTTCGGCATCCAATCATCTTCAATTGTGGGATCCGGATTGGGAACATTCTTATAACCAATATACCTGCATACGTTAGTGAACACACATACAAATATATGGTGGTCGTCATCACCCAAACAACAATCGACTAATTGAAGTCAATTTAACATAACAATCAGATCATATAAGGCATGGGGTTTATGTGTTAATCAAACTCTAATCATCTAAACCTAGCAATCATATCCTAGGCACCTAGTCCTTCAACATAGGTTAACATCATTTTTAATTAAGCATATTAGGATAATTAAGAAAGCCCGTTAGATGATGTAGATTTAAAAAAAACATTATCCCCCTCAATCCATGACTCATTTTATGAAAAGATTAAAAGCGCTGAAGTCATTGATTGAGTTTTGCAAATTAATAAAAACTCTGAAACTGATTGATTTAAAAGCAACTCATTTTACCACCATTTTGAAATACAACAAATATTTTTCTGAAGAATTATAGACGGAAAAACATTTGTGTAGGAACAGCAGTCCTTCGACATACTTTCCTTAAATTGTTTTAGGATAAGTGCACGAAATATTTGAAAATTGTTTAGCGTAGCACTTTCCTTTCTTTAAAAGAGCGGGTTGCTATCTGAAATGATAGCAAGCCATAGTTTAAGCGCGGGTCACAGTCAGAAGTAACTGTAAGCCATCATTTGAAGCCCGGGTTACAGTCTGAAATAACTGTAAGCCATCGTTTGTGACATGTTTAGAAAAAAATATTTACACCTCCTGCTCGAACTTCATCTAAAGTCCCGTGCCATTATTGAATGACATTTCTAAGACCGTAGATGTTATCGATACCAGAAGACATGTCTTGAGAAAACATATTTTTGGTCTCTTTCCAAATTTTCTAATTTTTTTTTTTTTTTTTTTTTTTTTTTTTTTTTTTATATTTTTGTATTTTGTTTTGCTGGTTTTATATTTTTGTATTTTGTTTTTCTAATAAATATTTACAAGAGATAAATTAGTTTAAGAGAATGATGGAATGAGTACCGAGATAAAGATATCGTTCAGCACGTTGTAGAAGAAAGGAATCAACATCTCTTAAACTTTCGCCACCAAAGCATCCGAGGCTTCTAAGAAAATCGTCTGAACATGAGCCTTCTCAATTTGAATCTTTGGTAGCTTCCCCCCAAACCGACAAACATCGAATAAAGACCATTTCCCTAAGAAGTAGAGTTGAATACAAAGTGGTCTCATTGATTGAAGCTCAGCACCCCGAAGAACACGAGAACACCGAAGTAACAAGTTGAAACATTGATCGTCTCAGTGGTTATCAAATCCGGATAAACTGATTACGACCGATCACATGAACCTGTTGTGCATCCCCGATGTACACCTTACTCTTCGAGATTGACCAGTTGTCTATTTAGGGGAACAATATATCAACATCTTCATTTTACCAAGTGCATTCCAGTTATCTAACATATAACCAATCAGCACATAATGTACACATGTACCCAACAAGAGTAGAGACGATGACATCCATGTAACATGTTGAATCGTTAATCATCTCTGTGGATGTCAACTCTAACCGGAAGCACTTTATCATAAATCATATTGAAGATGTCGATAAGCACTATCATCTCACGCTCCAAATATTCTTCTCATATTTCTTTCTACTGAAGGCTGAGTTGATACCTCAGAATCAGCAACACATCATTCATACCAAATATTCTTGAAATAGAGGAGAACATAAATTAGCTCAAATGAATCTTGTGAGAATCAACTGCTATAGAAGCTCTTTCTGACTATCTTTATCAACCCATATGTAGACAATTTGAAGTGACCACTGAAGAAGCTAACCCAATATACCAAACTTGAAACTGAAGTAGAGATCCCCGCATTTGTATCTTAATCTTGCACTAATGTTGGAAGAACAGTGTCGAGAATTTATGCTCCAAGCAAATCTCTAAGTACTCAATACTCAAACGAAGTATGAGACATTAACACCTCTTGCGATTATCCACAACGACATCTGTGTGTGACACTGAGTAAAACAACGTAACTCCTAATAGTGATAGTTAACCAGATCTTCAAACATCCATCCCGACTACTGGTAACTAGATAAACCAAGTCTTCAACTCAAATTCATAAGCCCGAGCAAGATATCAAATAAGGACACACCTTTGTGAAAGTCAACTTCAATCTCAAATAAGTGATAAATGATTAACTCTGAAGTAATCAACTTGTGTCAAATGCCCACCACGTGAATAAACATACAATCGGATGTACATTGACCCACTGAATGAACCGGAACAGATGATTTCCTCATCATTAATGCATTCTTCCTTAAGGTATTCATGTAGAAACTGATCTGGAAGATTCACCAATAATGTCTTTGAGCGGATGAGGAAGTCATTTTCCTTAATGTTCATGTGGTTGATTTATAGCATGCACATTGTGAGGACCAATAATCCGCGAAGATTTGGCAAAGGAATACCAAGGAGCGGATCATTAATCATGAACAATAATCCGTGAAGATTTGGCAAAGGAATACCAAAGAGCGGATCATTATTCAAGATTGCAACTGCAATATTCTGATAGTCATTATCAACGCCTAAAGGAATAACTGGAGATTGGGCTTCTTGAGTAGTCTGAGTTGTACTTGTTGGATGATCAACATTCGCTAGCGGTTGGAAATACTCATCAAACATATCTTGAAACAATGAATCCCAAACAATAAATCCCATTTATCCTTAGTAAGTGAAGCATTAGGCGTTGAAAGAGAGTCATCAAAAATCAAGCAATGAATGATTGCAAAAGAATCTGAGCAAGTCTAATTGGGGATTAACTTTTGGCTTTTCAATCTTCCCCAATTAGTGCTCTCCCCTAAACTGACGAAGATTTTCAAGTGTTCTTCTCAGCCCGGATTAAGAAGAAGTCTTTAGATCATCAAATGCAATTCGTCTTTAGTCTTCTAATCATGTAGCTTTCAAATGTAGATAAGACTGTAGACTCGACCTTCTTCAAGATTATCCGAATGGGGAAATAGACAGTTAACATCTTCTTCACACCAAAGGCATTCCCGTTAACTTGTAAATAGCAAATCCCCTTAATTAAAATCCCTCCCAATCAAACAAGAACAGAAAGATGTTCATCAAAGAAATCAGCCCAGCAACTAGAAGCACTTTGTCATTTAATCATATCAGCCCGTGTGAAGATGTCAACCAACGGCTCTTAGAAGAAACTACATGTGAAGATGATCCGATAAGAAGAATCTCGGTTCTTACATGGGTTAGGAGCCGTTTGACCATATATTCTCAAATATCAGTCAACCATGCAAAAAATTCACACTTCTTCTCCCCCTCAAGAATTGCATACAGAGATGCCATTCTTGATTAACCAAGTGATTATCATCCAAATGTATTATATTCACACTTATCCCCCACAAAATTAGCACATGATGTCGCTATCTTCATTATATTGAGCAAGAGGAATAAGAGTAATTATCAGTAGTCTGGTTCACTTGATGACTGAAGCGCATGGAAAAAGCATGAAGCATGTTGATGAAGAATGTCGATGAGAATAGTCATAAACATGAAGATTTCTCTTCTTAAGAAGATAAAGCGCACTGAAGCGTACACCTTTCTTTTCTTTGAGGAACGGGGCCTGAAGTGTTATCTGCAGACGCCATGATGATGAAGTGCGAGGCCTGAACTGATGTGAACAGACGTCATAGCCAGTTGAATATCAATGTTGAGTAACTTGAACCCGTGAGTTATAAGATATCAATCCATTTGTAATCCATACTTTAAGCCAGTCCATGTATTGAAGGATCGAATTATCTGCAACTGAGTAAGGAGTACTTGCACTAACATTACAAGCTTGATTGCATATATATGGGTTAGTGACATTAGTATCCAAACTCTTTGGGGTTTCACGGTCAACCTTGATTTTTTCATCAGAAAACAGCTTTCCGGTAGGAATCCACCTAAGTCCAGCATCCTTAAACATTCTACCAGATGGTATCCACTTATGGCAAGGTCTAGGATTGTAAGGTTTCTTATGCATAGTGGAAGACTTATCCTTGTTCCTAGTTTCCAAAGATTTAGCAGTTGGTATCCATCTAGGCAAAGTTTTTGGTTTGTTTTGTTTCACAACATGTTGAACCTTAGTCACGTTAGTGGTCTTAGTGGATTGTACCTTGGCATGTGAATTAGGAAAATGTTTCTTATGTGGAAAAGACTCAGAATTTCTAGTTTTGTTTTCTACATGCTTAGCATTCTTATGCACATAACTACTTTTAGATGCACGCCAATCCCTAATCTTTTGAGTGTTCCTAGGTAGTGGTTTACAACTACTAGTAGTGCCTTGAAATCTTGTAGAATTCCTCACCCTAGGTCTTGCACCTAAAATTCCGTCTTTTCGAATCTGTGCCTTTTTCCTAGCTTCGTCTAGATAATAGTTCTTCCTCAAGTCATTCATATCATATGAATTCTGGGTTTTAATGCTTGGTTTTGACACTGTTTTCGAACTAATCCTAGAGGTGCTGGGAGTAAGAGTAGCTGCATGTTGAGGTTTAGAGGAACTAGAAGCATGACTCTTAAGTAACACAGGTGAAGTGACTGGTTTTGACAAAACTTGTTTCTCATCAACTTGGGAGGCAAACCGTGTTTTTGAAATTTTTGGTCTTTCGGATATAAACGCAGTAGGCTGCCTAACACCAGACCGGTTTCTAGTGGGATGAGAAACTGGTTTCCCCAAGGTTGATGGTTTTGTAAACTTAGTGTTCACACTTTTCCCTACAGTTTTCCTAAGCTCATTCTTTAAGGCAACAATAGCGAAACTCTTATCCTGAAGTTGAGCTTTGAGTTCATCAATTTTTTCTATCAAAGGGTTTGTTTGTTCCATTGACTTAGTTCTAGCTTCTTTGACAGAGTCACTTAGTTCTATGTGATGCTTTCTCAAAGACTCATTTTCCTTTAGTAATTTAGCCACATAAATTGACAGTTCATTATTTCTTGTTATAATGGCATCAATGTCTTGTGTATTCATGACTAAATTACTTTTCTCATTCAAGACAGAAATATGTTTCTTCAGATTGTAAATGGTTGACTCTTTGTCTTGAAGCTGAGCTTTTAAAGTGTTAATTTCAAAAAGTTCACGGAATTCAGGAAGTTCCGGTTTTTTACATGGTTTGTTAAGTTGAAAACTTTCTTCTTTACTCTGTATCGCGATTTCAAGTGAAATGCAGTGTTTTTCAAGATTTGAGAATTTGTTTGAAAGTTCATCAAAAGCCTTATTATCAACCATATCTTTTGTTTTGAAACACTTAATCTCAGACTCAGCCTCAGTAACAGAGTATTTATGAAAGTCATGTTCAGCATCATGATTAGTTTGTTTAAGTACTTTAGCAGATGCACTATGTTGAACAGTAAAGGGTACCTCATTACATGACACCTGCTCAATTTCTGGTCTGATATCTGCATCCACATCATGTGTAACAAGAGTTACTGGACCGCTGGATATGTCAAGCTTATCAATCTCTGAGCCTCTGTATTCAGTGCCACCCGATTCTTCATTATATACATTACCCAACTTATCACAACAATCTCTCAACTGCACCTGACACTCATTCATGTTTTCATGTTTATGTGTAACTTCCTCAATGTACTTCTCCACATTATCCATGAGTTGTATGAATGTCTCAATGAACACGCTAATTTCCATTCCAGTGTGTTTCTTGAAAGACACTTCAGTCATGTCATCATCAAAATCTGAGGAATATTCCCCCCGGATAAATGGCTGAAATTGATCGAAGATTACATGAAGAGCTGCATTAGATTCTTCAGTTGAGAACTCCTCTTTAGTAATTTGAAACCTCAGTTGTTCTAAGTTGAGTAGCACAGTTCTTGTCAAGGTGGAAAGATCCTGACGAAGGAGAGCATTGCTTGTTCGATCCATAGTTGTAGATAAAAGTAGTTTGAGGTGCTGATAAAGTAGTTGAAAAGGCTCAATGTTACATTCCATTAGCCTTGCATTTTGTAGCATTGACTGATCCATTTCTGTCTTTTCAGAGTCTGAACCCGGAGATATCACATCCTCATTGATTGATTCAATCATCTTTAATTGTTCAGTGTAGCATACATTATCATTGATGTGCACAACATCATACAATTTAAGCACTTCTGAAATCACTGGGTCAGTAGAATAAGACATGACGTGGTAGTATGCACGGGATTTTACAAGTCTATAATTTAAACCGAGAAATAGAATCTTTCGCGGGATTTTACTAAAATCAAGACGAAACCATGATACAATGACCAATAGAACGAGTTAAGATGACTGATGGATCTATACAATGAAAGACGATTGTGTGATAGGGCTTTAGATTGTTCGTAGGAAAAGCTGAAATGTTGATTGGTTGAGATTTGGATTGGTTGATGCACGTTTTTACGGAGAATTTTTGGGTCTAAAAACTTAAAACCTCAATAACTTCCTTTCGGAGGGGATTTGGGCCTCGAAAAATTCGTTTCACGACATCGTGGTGAAACCTCACAATATTCAGCCTGTTCCGGTCGTTTTGACAGGTATTTCGTCCAAAACGGAGTTACGGATCAAAAGTTATGGCCGTTTGAAGTTTTGACGTAAAAAGTCAACTTTGGTCAAACCTCTTCTTCGTAAAAATCAACCAAGTCGCTATAACACTTGAACCAAGTCGCTAAGCACCTAATTCGCCACACACTAAGTCGCTAGAGTCCCAAGTCGCTAGACAAGAAAGCAAGTCGCTAAGTAGTAACTCGCTACAGACCAAGTCGCTAGCCAAATTTTGGCAGCAATTCGCTACACAAGTCGCTAGAGATACAAGTCGCTAAAGAGCAACTCGCTACAGACCAAGTCGCTACCACTAAGTCGCTACCCGTAGTGGAGAGTCCACTACTTGTACTTTAACTTGCTAGATCTAACTCGCTAGCTCCAACACTGTAAGTCGCTACAAAAATGTGAAGCAAGTCGCTACCAAGAAAATATTCCGTGAGCTAAGTCGCTAGCTTGAAAAACCATATAAACATCACTTTTCAATCCAAAAACAACCCAACCAAGATGATTCAAGCTTACCAAATGAAAACCTAAACACTTGTGATGATCCTAAATACAAAAGTACAATCAAAATCCAAACTTTCACACTAGAAATCAACCAAATGATGCAAAAACCACAAAACTTTCTCAAACTCAAAAACCACCTAAAAGCCACTAGAAATCCAAAGATATGTAAGAGATGATCTAACCATGGCGCTCTGATACCAATTGTAACATATTGGATTTCATAAACACATAACAAACAATAATATGGTCGAATTATTTAGAGGTTTTAGAGAGAGAAAGTGGGAGCCTTTCTAGAGAGAGAAAGTGAAAGAAAACATAGAAGGTTAGATTAAGATGAATGAAAGGTCCAACCCTCTACCTTGGGAGGTAGAGGGTATATATAGTTACAAACTAAACGTCCTCCTTCGGACTGTGGATCAGGCATACAGTGGGTAAAGACCCGTCCTTCCTCCACGGTGTTGCTCTAAACTAAATAACTAACTAATAAAACAGTAAATAACGATATGTCTACGAGCTAACTTATGCTAGATTATATTTGGGGTGACCGACTCTTCACTATGGAATTTCTAATTCCTAACAGCAATAATCTGGGTTTTTGTGGGAAAAGTTTATTTTATGTCTTAGTTAAGTTTTCCAAGTGGTTTGGTCGGATTTGGAGTTGTCTAAGTCGTATTTTTGAATTTTACAAAATCAAGTGTCAAAGCTGAGAAAACGGGTCTGAAATTTAGTTGTATTGTTTGATTTTTCATTTTCAAACCATAAGGAATTGGGAGCTCTCCTTTTACAGGAGTGATATTTATGACATAAATGAATTTCTGGGAGTTTTGGGAATTTTTCCAAGGTGTTTAAACAGGTCCAATAAGTGTAAACCTTTAAGGTGTATTTTCTGATTTCTTTCTGGACAGGTCTGGACTTGTGATTTTCCATAGGCCATTTGGCATAGAGATAGAACCCACCAATTTTTGGAGACTCTTTTAACTCATATGGGAACCCCTGGGATTTTGCTTGATTTCATTTGAGCTAAGTAAGTATTTTATAAAAATCGCTAAAGTCTGGTCCGAATATGAGTTTAAGAAACTGAAAGATAAAATATGATATCAATAGGTAACACACTTACAAATGCATAAGAAGCTTATAAAATGAGAATATACTATTACTCTAAGAATGTTAATGCGATGAATCCGTTATAACTTTAATGATGCTAATAAGTATTAAATAAATCATGATCCGTGTAGATTCGTTGAAGGAGACGCGACGTTACATCTTCGTATTCCTACATTCGTTTGCTTTCTCTCATTTGCTTTAAGGTACAGATATTCTGACCTTTTCCGTAAAGGTTCCTTATGATTTTCTTTTCGTTAGCTTTCCTATTTTACTTATTAGGGTTTCCGATGCCATTGCTATGAACCCTTTTCTGATTGTTTGACCTGTTGCTTATCTGAATTTATGTTTTATTGAACCATGCAATATTTGATTTGAACTGTATGTTAGGAAGACTTTGATATGCACATTTGTTGAACCTTTCTATGTTTGATTATGAATATTTGATTATGAACTTCTAGATATGAATGTATGATTTGTGATTGTGATATAAACTTCTACTCCTGAATATTTGAATATGAACCTTATATGAACTATTTGATATGTTATCTGTGACCTTGTGTTGATTATGATCTATGTCATTTATGACAATTTGTTTGACCTAAGATAGTTTGACACCCGAGCCAAATAATAACTAGTCATGGGGGTTCCATGTCCGTGTCAGTGATGCACCTCTGACATGACTCTAGGGCACTAGAGTGAAGTTCTGCCACGTCCCTTATCTGTTATCTAGTATGAGCTCAAGTTATATTATATGACCATTATATGTTTGTGGGGCGTATGGATGCATCCTAGATCTGATCTGTTATTCGATATGATTTTTCTAGTGAACGATGTCGTGTGCAATACGCGTCTTCACAACTTCTGGGAGCTAGCTACTCCAAATTATTTTCTAAGATTATTTCTGTATATGTATGATGTTTCTGATATGATATGTCAGGGCTCGTGGTAGTTAACTAAATCCTTATCTGTTATTTCTATGTTAAGTATTCTGATTTTGATTCGGTATGTTCAAGTGTTATGATTATGTGCTAGACTTATTATATGTTAAAATGTGTGTTTATGCTTTTGTATGATTATGTAACTACCGTCTATTTTGCTAGGTTATGATTAACATGTTTAAATATGATTCATATGCTATCATCTGATGTTATGTTAGTTTATCGTTATGTGAATTCGTTGATCTGCAAGATGAATGTGCTAGTGTACAATTGAGTGTTTTGGAAGTTTAGTATGTATGATGGTTCAGTTATTTTATGAACTTTGCCTATACGTTAGGGTATCTATCTGCTTATGTTTGATCTGCCATGTTAAAACTTTGCTGATGTTAGGATTTGATCTAAGAACTGGTTTAGCTTATGATATCTGTTCTGATAATTGCTAATGGCTATGTTATGTCCTTGTCTATTGAGTTATAGTTTGTCTACTGTGTTTTCTGTCTGTATATGTGACCTGCCATGTTTAAATTCTGCTTATACTAAAGTTTGATCTGGGAAAATGGTTTAATTTATAATGTCTGGCCTGTTAACTTACTATCTGCTATGTTATGTTTCTAGTTCATTTAATTATAGTTTTTGTAAGGTGTTCTCATTGGTATGTGTGACTACTATGTGTTGACTGTTGTTTCCGCTGCTACGACACTGGTTAAGTTTATTAAATGTAACTTATCTGATTTGTGTGAATGTCATGTTTACTTCATAGAAATTGTTTCTGTTAGTTTTGATATTTCGTTTGGCTTATATGCATTTGAATTTCCTGATTTAGTTAAGGTCTGGTTATTTTAATGCGTTTGAATTTGTGTCAGTAATGTGCTATGTGTTTGTTCTTATTTGTTATTTGTTCTTCCGGATTTCTGTGTAATTATGTTTCCTCAGAATCCTCCATGATTCATTGAATCTCATTCCGTTACGACTTTGTTATTCGTTTCTTTGTTTCAATTTTGTATTTTTGTTTTTGTTTAGTTTTTGTTTTGTTATATCTGTTCACTGGGCTTTGTAAGCTCAGCCGCATTTTCTTTTCCTGCGGCAGGTATTAAGCATTCAAGATGAGCTTATGGGATAGCTGATCTAGGTTGAGAGTAGAGACAAGAGCAAGATTTGACCATAGGGATCTTAGATTTATTTTGAAGTTTAGCTATTTATGTTTTCTTTTCGAATATTTTGTAAAGGCTTTCGCTATTGTATTGTATTTAAAGTTCTGATATGAAACCGTATTTGCGATATCTTTACCCTTGTCGGGTTGGGGTGTTACAGTCATAACCATTTTACTTACATTAGCTCCAAATCTAAGTTTACCAATACATTCTCATCATCATCCAAGCTTGTCATCCTAATTCCATAATTAACACAAACCATAAACACATTAAGAAATACCATAATATAGGTTAATACAACCCATAAACATACCCTTCATCATTTCTTAACATCATACGATTATATCTTGATCATATGATGAAAGCTTCCATTTACTAATTCTCTTTTAATCATAAATTGACCTTAACTCATTATCATAAACACATCAATACTAATTTTAGAATATCAATTACCCCAAACCCCCATTTTTTGGTACATAAACCCTAACCCTTAATTTCACTAACTCAAAGATTATAAGTTACTTACTTGCTTGAAGAAAGATTACTAGTACTCAACTTAGGGTGCGTTTGGTTTGTAAGGGGGATTGGAATTGAATTTGGATTTGGAAAAGGTTTGAAAGAAAAGAATGAGAGAGAAAATTAATTGATATTTAAATTATATATATGTTTAATAAGTTTTATATATTTGTTTGAAATAAAAAAAGTAAAAAATAAGAAAAAGAATAAATAACATGTCGTTGAGAAAATTCTATCAAATAAGAAAATAAATTTGATTTGATGTGTTAATACAAATAAACCGTAAAAACGTACATTAATATTTTGCGATCTCTTTGTGTTTTGTTGATAACAAATATAATGTTATCTTAAAAACAATTATAAGGATACATATTATTTTTGTAAAGCATTTACATATAGCCATCTAATACAAAAATGTTGTAATTAATCATTTATTGTAATAGTTTATTAGGATGGGTAAAAATCACAACCCATGGATCATATCCATAACCCATGGTATTGACCCATACCCACAAGACTAGATACATTGTACTCATTAGATACATTGAATCTAAAAGAATACCTATGGACCAACCCATAACCCATGACCCATGACCCATAACCAAAAAACCCATGGGCAAAGAGGAGCATCCCACGGATCCCTAGGATTATACTAGACGGATCCCTTGTGGGAGGGATCCGTGGGATCCGGGGAACAGTGGCAGATTTTGCCTATAAATAGAGAGCAATTTCTTCATTCTAACTCACCCCTCTTCTTACTAATTCTCTCATATACTCTCATTCTCTTCTAACAAAAGATCACTTGATCTAGAGAGTACTTCTTTCTTTCTTTCTTTAGTGATTCTCATATAGGTCCTTCTCTAAGGCGAGATCACGAGCATTCTATAAGTCATCCAAGCAAGGGGTCCTTGATTGATTTGTTCCTCCGCAAGATTTCTGTAGCGAAGATCTGGTATTTGATATTTCACATATTTGTTGTGTAATAGTCGTGTTGGTTTGGTCAACCGTGTTACAGACTCGGTATTTAGCTTTGTACTGGAAAAATGTGTAAGCAACGTTGTGAAGGCTTCTTCACCAAGTTGAAGGAGTTTGTTGACATAGTGCTTGAACTCTCGAGTAGGTGACTCGGGGAGTGGAGTAGGGCAAGGAAGGTGTCCTTGTAGCCGAACCACTATAAATTGGTTGTGTCATTTCTATCCCTTTGCTTTACTTTATTTACTTGCTTTATCATTAGATATATACTTTCTCTACATCCATACGATCTCACATATTATCGAATCTAAAGTTTTTGAAACTAACTTAAAATCGGCAAAACTATTCAACCCCTCATTCTAGTTTTCCACAATTGGCATCAAGAGCTAAGTTTATAAAAGTTTTAAAGTAAACCGTATTTTAAAAACTTTTCGATCACTATGGGTTCTGAAAATTACAAGGAAGGGCAATCTATGCAACGACCACCACTACTTGAAACTAATGGTTTTATATATTGGAAAAATAGATTCGAAACGTATGTGAAGTCTAAAGATATTGATCTTTGGTACATTATTGTTGAAGGCGATTTTGAGGCTACCTCAAAAGATGATAAAGGGAATTTAGTTAACATACCTCATGATAAATTAAATGATGAAATGAAGAAAAAGCTTTCTAAAAATAGTGAAGCTAAAATGGTTTTGTATAATGCTTTACCTAAAAAGGAATTCGAAAAAATTTCTATGCTTAAAACCTCTAAAGAAATTTGGAATTTTTTAGTTGTAACTCATCAAGGTAATCAACAAGTTAAAAATAATAAAATTGATTTATTTGTTCAACAATATGAACAATTTTCAATATCGGATGAGGAAACTATAGATCATTCATTTGTTAATTTTAATACTATTATTACATCTTTACAAGCACTTGATAAATCTTTTTCTAGCCGTAACCATGTTAAGAGATATCTAAGGACACTTCCATCTAAGTGGAGATCCAAGGTGACGGCGATCGAAGAGTCAAAAGATTTGACATTCCTCACCCTTGATGAACTCATAGGCAACTTAAAAGTCTACGAGCTTGTCCTTGCTAAAGACTCCGAAGCCTCAAAGGTGAAAGAGAAACACAAATCTCTTGCCCTTAAAGCCAAAAAGGCTTCAAGCGATGAAGAGAACTCCTCTTCGGATAGTGACAACGAGGAGTATGCTATGGCGGTAAGGGACTTTAAAAAGTTCTTTAGAAGGAAGGAAAAATACGTCAAACAACCGTATGACGACAAGAAAGGATTTCGGAAAAGCAAAGAGGACGAGAAGCCAAGGGATGATCGTGCTTGCTTTAAATGTGGGGACCCAAACCACTTTATTAGTAAGTGTCCCAAACGGGATGATCAAAAGGCGTTCGTGAGCGGCACGTAGGGAATGAGCGACGAGGAGGAAGAAATTTGTCTCATGGCAAATGACGAGGTATGTCACGAATACTATAGTAGCTCATCACTAGATGACGACTCATTGCATAATGAATATGACAAACTTTGCAATATTAGCTTAAAACTAATTAACAAAAACAAGCTTTTAAAAAGTCAAAACCAATGTTTAGATAAGAAGTCATAGAATTAAAAGCAAAATTGAAACGCCTAGAAAAGGGTAAAATAGCAAGTGGTGAATGTGAACTTTGCGTTCAACTTCAAACACTAGTTGATCAACTAGATTCTAAAATTGCTAGAATGAGTACGAATACTTTAGATATGATATTAGATAGTGTTAAAACCGGAAATAACCAAAAAGGTTTAGGTATTCAACAACTTGATCAATCAACTAGTTTAATCTAGAAGAGTCGAAACCAATTAGGACACCAATGTCATCCGACACCAAACTCACAAAAGATGAAGACGATGAATCCGTCGATAATACTAAATATCGTGGCATGATAGGTAGTCTTCTCTACCTCACGGCTAGTAGGCCGGATATCATGTTTAGTGTTTGTTTATGTGCTAGGTTTCAAGAAGACCCTAAAACATCACACCTAGAAGCCGTAAAAAGAATATTTAGATATATTAAGGGTACAACACAATTAGGATTATGGTATCCTAATGGCACGGGAGTAGAAACAATTGTATATGCATATTCTGACCATGCAGGTGATTATGTTGACCGAAAAAGTACAAGTGGGGTATGTACTATTATGGGATGTTGTTTAACATCTTGGTTTTCAAAGAAACAAACGGCATTAGCAATATCAAAAACCGAAGCCGAATATGTCTCCGCCGGCAAAGCATGCCAACAAGCACTATGGATGAAACAAGCGTTAGTTGACTACGACATTCATCTAAGCGACATAGCAATTCAATGTGACAACAAGGGTGCCATAGATTTAAGCAAGAATCCAGTATTAAATTCTCGCACAAAGCATATAGAGATTCGTCATCACTTTTTAAGAGACAATGTTCAAAAGGGGAACATCTCTATTGAGAAGGTAGCATCCGAAGACAACATAGCCGACGTCCTCACCAAACCGTTGAAGCGGGAACAATTCAACCTACTTCGTCTTGGTCTTGGTCTCATGGAACAAACGTCGTAATTTATTTTTTGACTCTACAAGGTATGTAAGCACTAGCCTTCTTCTTTCTGAGTCTAGGATCTCTATTTCACGCACAACTCACAAACAATACGGGAATTTTCAAAACCCAAGATAAGTTTTCTTTTACTTATAACTCATAGTTTTTCTTATTTTCTTTCAAAAATAAGTACAAGTTACAAACACATAATTACATAAACATGTTCTTTTTAAAGGATAAAACGATTTTTATTCACATAGAAACCTCTTTTTGAAACATTTTCTAAAAATGATACCTCTTCCCGTATCAATTTCACAAAAGCAATTTCTCACGTCTAGGATAAATCGCTTTCTCATTATTAATACAAAGTAAAAACCCGTTTTCATTGCATCTCATGTCTTTTGAATGCTAAAGGAGATACATAACTAATATGTATTTTCGGGTACATTCATTTAAGCAACAATGAATTAGGAGCACTCGAGTTATCTCACATAATAGTATGCTTTTTCACTTCTAATTTATTTTTCTTTTTTTCTTAGGAGTCGAGATAACCGCAACTCCAAATAGTTTGCATATAGGCACACACTAGGCAAAAATATTTCCAAAAGGAAAATTTTGTGCTGCCTGAATCACCAGACCCACGGATCCCAGCCTTAATGCTGGACAGATCCCTCAATGGAAGTATCCTTGGGATCCGTGAAACAAAAGCTGTTTTTATCCACTATTTTTCTCACTTTGGATGAAAACTCCAACATTTTTTTTGGAGTATGTTCTTTAATGCTTGTGTTCTCATGATCACATGCCTTAAATTCATATCTAATCATTAGATTTTAATCCACATTTTGGGTCAAGAATTCATTACAATGCATTGTTTTTCTATATATAGAACTCCCAAAATGCTTGCATAATTCATCTCATCTTCACAAACAAACAACACCATGTCATTCACAAGCTCTTACAACTTAGATGAATCACCTAGTACAAACAATCCTCTTCATGAAACCCAAACTTTTGTACTACCACCTTCCAAAATACCATAATTAAACTCTAGGATATCCGCAAGGATTAGCATCCGATCTTGTTGCTTAGCAAAACCATCATCAAATGGCTCATCACCATCAAACAACTCACCACAAGATGCTTCCATTATAGCACCTCCTTCATCACCAACAAGTACACCAAGTTCATCACCTAAAGTCACTCTTTTGGAACTCCTTAAGACTCCAACAAGATCTCAACAACCAAAACAAAAAGAAATAGCCTTTTTGACACCTCCCACTTCTCCAAACACAATATTCAATGATCTTGAAACATCACCACCCTTAGCTCCCATTAAACTAAAAGAACATCTAGGTTTTTTTCCACCACTACTTCCAAACATTCCGGACTTTGATCCGTATTTTCCTATTTTTCCATAACATATTCCGCAACTCACAAATCAAAACAACCCGGAAAACTTCCGCACTCATTACCCACATCGCTTACATTGTGAACATTGCCAATCCACTAGGGAAATTGCAATAGAAGTTAGGGAAGAAATGCGATTCATACTTGATAACGCTACACGCGTCGTTCGGGGTCAAAGGAACTTCCTTTTCGTCGAGCAAGTTTTTCAACACCCTAGGCAGTGAACCTAATCGTTGTAGTGTAGTATTAGGGTAAGCCACGGGAATTGATATCATTCTATAGGGGAATAGGAATGCTAGTGAGAAGTTACTACGCTAAGGTTGGGGTTGAGGAAGTGATGAGTGTCTAAATACTCATCATTTTTGTACTATCTAGACTGCAAAAACATCTGAAAACACTCAGAAATGCATCAAAATGATGAAAATATCACAAACAAGTGTTTTATGTGTTTTAAATGCAAAAATACCAAAAACAGGTGAAAAATGTATCAAGTTTGCATAATTGGCAGTTTTAGTCCCTCAACTTTCAAAAGTTGTCAAAACTAGTCCTTGGTAATTCAAAAACTTGTAAAAATATCATTCAAGGTCTCTGAAATATTCTAAGTTGTCAAAAATAGTCCTTGAATGAATCTTTTGGAAAATGGCAGAAAAGGTCCCTCAAGTTTTGAAAATGACAAAAATAGTCCTTGGATTTATTAAAAATGAAATTTTATGCATAATGGTCCTTGTACTATTCATATTTGGCAGGATAGGCCCTTGTGATAACTTTGGAAGATTGGCAATTTCAGTCCTTCATGTTTGGCAGAATTACACAATTAGTCCTTGTATTAAACTAAAACCAAAGGGCCCTTTTGTGTATTTAGAACCCAGCCAACCAAAAAGACCCCTGCCAAATGCCCTGTGACCCCCCCATTTTGGACCCCCACTTATAATATCCCAAAGTCAAATCCGGTCAACGCGCGCCCAAACCAGTGTTACTGTACATCCCCTTCACCCAACACTGCAAATCCAATACCGGAAGTGGTTTGTCCACCTTTTCAACAATTCCACCTGTTTTTCCACTTGTATACATCCCCCCTTCACCTCCACAACCTCCCAAGTTTCTTTAATTGCTTAAACCTGCTCTTGACTATTTTGGCGCCAAAAACTCCATATGGACGATTCTGATAGCTTTGACCAATCCAATGGTTAGAATGAGGTGGGAAACGCTCAGAGATGTCGACAAAGCTGAATAAGATCATTATAAAGAGAAGAAGAGGCAATGTGGAAGCTATCTAGTTTAATTTTAATTAGCTTATGTCGTTTTAACTTAATTTTGAATGTCAGTGTATCTTTAAGCTTTTAAGCTTTATATTTCAAGTTTTTATTGTATATTAAAGCTTTTCTGAACATCAATTTTAGTTTTAATTCAAGTTCTCAGTTTATGCAAAATCTTACCTTTGTTAAAAATTTCAATAAATTTGAATGTTGTTGCTAGTTGTTTTTATGGACTGAATAAGATCATATAAGCTCCTATATAGCTTATTTAAGCTATTAGAAACTTTAAAACTCAGTATAGAAGCAAAAAGCAAAAATCACCAAAAATACAAATAAATTAGTTAAAAATAAAAAATCAATGAAGAAGATCATCAAGAAGCTGGAGCAGGGTTGATTGTGGATGGCCTTGGTTTAGTGCTTCTTGGGAAGCTTTAGGTTGTGCTTGTGTACCTCAGTTCTCAGTTTTGAGCTTGAAAGTTACTTGTAAGCCATTGCTCAATTTTGGTATTTAACTGTTTAAGTTGTTCCTTAGCTTAAATCTCTATATGTTCATGTTTATTAGTCACAATTAAGTATAATTAAACAGTAAAACAAGTCACTTGTTCTTTTTAATTGGTAGTTGCTATAAACTTTATTTTAACAGTCATATTAGCATAATTTTTAATCCTAAGTTTTTTTGTTGTTATTGTTGTTGTTTAATGCTTAATTAGTCCTATTATATGATAATATAAGATTTGTAATCAGTTTCATGGTCTTAATCTTTGTTTTGTTTTGAAAATCACCAAATCAGTTAAGTTAAGGACTGTTTGGATTTGCTAGTTCAACTGTGTTATAAGTCGTTTAAACCCTTTGTTCTTGCTTGTTATTTGTCAAACTAAGTCTCAATAACTCAGTGCAAAAATAAAACTCAGTCCTTATTTGGTTAAAAGTCAAAAGTAATTTTAATCCAATTTTACTTAGTAACTGTTGGATTTTAAAGTTATATGATCATGGTTTTGTGTTAATAAGTTGTTATCATTGATCAAGTCAGTCTTAATACACCTTATTACATCATATTCAGTTTATAGAATCAATCAAAAGTTCATATAAGTCAACTCATTTCATTTTCTTAAAAAGTCAAAATAGTGCCCTGTGCACAGTTTTAAGCCCATAATCACAAGCTTGCAAAAAGCTCATTAGTTAATCATAGCTTGTGATTCTTGGTTCTTTGGGTAGCTGACATAGCCATCTTAAAGTTTCAACTTTAGCTTTTCAATTTGTAGCTTGTTAGATAGGGCTGCTAGTGGCTTATTGTTTTGTCCATTTTTCTTAGCATAAACCGAGTCTTGACTCAGTGGTTTTTCAATTTCTTCATAAGCTTCTCACAAGCTTATTAGTGTAAGCCAAACTGTGTAATTTAGCTTTTTAGAAAGCTTAACTGGTCAACTAGTTAGTCCCAATGTTTGTTTTAAGTTTCTAGCTTATCTCAGTGCTTAAAATCTAGCTTAAAGGTGCCTAGTAAAACCAGAAAGTGTCCTGTGCACCAGTTTAGATAAGTGCTTATTTGAGTTTGTTTTGTGCTTATTTTTAAGTTAATTTGCTTTTTCAGTTATCAAACTAGCTTATTATCAGTATTTAACTTATTTCCATTTTTCATTTTGCTTATTGAGTAGCTTATAAGCAATTTGGCTTAATCTTTGTGCTTATTCCATTTATAGCCAACTGTTGAGTTAAATAAGCTCAAACTGAGCTTATTAGTACATTTCATAAAAAGTTGTAGTTACATAATTTGCTTATCTTAGTGTGTTTAATAAGTTTGTAAAGAAAAAGTTCAAAAAAATAAAATAGTTGCAAAAAAAGAGTTGCTGGGATTCGAACCCTGGCCACCCAGCTCACCACACACACACACTACCACTCGCCCTTGGGTCTTTTTCTGTTTTTCTTTGCAATACTTAATATATAACCCTTTTTAGTTCATTAAGCTTATACGAGCTTATTAGCTTATTTTCAGCTTATTTAATCTAGCTTTTTCAACTTTTGTATTTTTCTTAACTTTGTATTAGTATAAAGTATTTTATAAAAAAGTTTCAGATTTTTCTCAATAGTTTTAGTATTTTTAAACATTTAATTAGTGTAAAATCGTATTTAATTCATAATAAGAAATATAAAAGTCAAAAAAATATAATTCTTTTTTCTAAAATTTTCTTTTGTCATATAGTAAGTAAGAAAATTGTTTTTACACTCGTAGGTCTTTTATTTCACAAATTTTACGTTTTTACTTGCGCACTCGCGTAATTTTTATAAATAACGCACGTTTTCATTTTAAGTCACGTTTTTAGATAATTTAAGTTTACGTTTTAATTAAAATAGTTTATTTAAGTTATTTTATTTTATAAATCACAAAAACATCATTGTAAAAATAGTGATAGCATTTATTTAATATATTTTAGCTTTTTAATTTTCTTTAATTTGCATTTAAGCCCCTGTAATTTACAAAACTTTTCTTTAGGTATAAATAATCCAGAATCCTTACTGATCACTATCCTTAGTGATTATTCGACATCTGTCTGTGTTAAACACCATTCATCCTCCGTGGGACTTAACGACCCAGGAATCCACTATATTCCTCTGATCTTAATTGCATTTGCTTTCTGAGCTGTTTTAAGTTTGTTACGGTTGACCATTCACAAGTGGTCAGCTTGTGTGATTAAACTTGACTGTTTGGAAGCGAATCAAATTTTGGCGCCGCTGCCGGGGAGGCTGTAAGCGTGTTTTAAGCAGTTTTCAGACCCGTACTTGCACATATACCACCGTTTGTAAACAGTTTTTTTTTGTAAAGTTATCATAAATCAAAAAGTTCATTAAAACTTTTCCTAAAGTGTTAACAACACCAAAAACAAAATATAAAACAACAAAACAATCGTAACGTTTTCTAGCTTGTGTTTCTTTTAAGGTGATTCTTAAAGAGATACGATTTGGTTAAACGAGACGATACCAAAAATATTGTCCAAAAGTTTTTAAACCATCAGCACAAATCCATACCTACGTCTTTTCAGTGGTACTTAAATACATAAAAATCAACCACCGCAAATCAAGACAGTACACCTACTAACTGGGGGTGTGACCATTAATAAGTTCCCGAACAACAGATTTAAAACTTGCCTTTGTGTTCTTGTGATTTGGTGTACCTTTTTCAAAGAAGCCATTTCATTTGTGATTATTGGTTAAGTTCACTTGTCGTTTTGCCTCGCATTTGTTTTGAAAACTGATTTTTATACTTAGTGCATGCGCACTCGTTCTTCCAGTTCTACAAGTCCACTTTCTGAGCTTGCAAATATTCCTCGTAGACGTAGAGGACGTTCTGCTCCTTCAGCCGTGACTGAGGAACGTCTACCACCACCACCACCTGTCGAAATGGCAGAAGACAAGCCGATGAATGAGCTTCTCCAAGCACCCATCGAGGGTTACGGAGATGCCATTATTGTCCCAGCCATCGTGGCTGATACCTTTGAGCTCAAAACCGGGTTGCTTAATCTGGTAACCCAAAGCCAATTCTATGGTTTTGAGCGGGATGATCCTCATGCACACATTCGATGGTTTAACAAGATTGCATCTACCATCAAATACAAGAATGTCCCACATGAAGCAATTAAGCTTCTTCTGTTCCCATTTTCTCTAGAGGGACAAGCCCGGAATTGGCTTGAGAAACAACCCCCTCGTTCCATTGAGACATGGGAAGATCTAGTCACTAAGTTCGTTAACGAATTCTATCCTCCATCCCGAACTACAAGTCTTAAGAATGAGATAATGAAATTTTCTCAAAGATTTGATGAATCATTCGGGGAGGCATGGGATCGTTACAAAGAATTGCTCCGCAAGTGTCCGCATCATGGTTTTACCGAGTTAATGCAAATGGATACTTTCTACAATGGTCTGAGACAAGCTGACCAAGACTCTCTAAATGCCTCCGCGGGCGGTAATTTCTTGAGCAAGACCACAAAAGAAGCCTTGCAAATCATAGAAAACAAGTCCCAGGTCCGCCCTTTCCGCACAAAGACATATCAGACTCAGTCTAATGCAGGACCTTCTACTTCATCTCCCGTGAGTACATCTAGCACCGATGCTAAGATTGACAAACTCACGGATATTGTTCAGGCTTTGGTTCTTGCAAACCAAAAGAAAGTCACTTTCACACAAACACCATCACATGGTGAAGTGAAGAAAATTGAAGTTTGTGTTACTTGTGGTGGTCCTCATGCATACTACAACTGTACTGCCACCGATGGTAGTCCGTTTGAAGCCAATGCTATAGCCGGTACTTCACATCAAGGAGGTAATCAATACCGTCCTCAAAATGAACCAAACTACCGTGCTAATACTTATCAGGCACCACCCGGTTTTAACCAGAATCCTAACATACAGAACCGGAATCAAAACCAACCTAGAATGAACCAAGGTTATCAAAACCAAGGTAATTTCTATCCCGGACCCAATCAAGGTTTCCAACATCAAGGAAACCTTAATCAAAACAATTTCAATCGAGGGAATCAATTTCATGGAAATGTGAATCCTAATCAAGGGAATTTTCAACAACAAGGTCATAATCAAAACATCCGACCTCAAAATTTCCCTCCACAGCCTCCAGTACCATCATCTGATGAGTTATTGAAGCAATTCATGAAATCCCAAGATGAAATGAACAGGTTGTTGGTCAGTCAGATCGCTGATCTTAAGAAGTCTTTAAATGATCAACCCTCGGGCTCAGGAAAACTTCCGAGCAACAAGATCGCTAACCCGAGGGGCGATGCAAAGGCGATCACAACCAGAAGTGGTGTTTCTGATAAGGTTTTAAAAGGTACCATTTTGAGGGGTCGTTTAAGTCCTTATTTGATCACTTTTGTATCCGTTATTGCTTAATATCGTTCCTTTTCACTTTTTAGGTCTCTTGAAGGCAAAATGCTGGAATGGCACTTATTTGGACGAAAAGGCGCGAATATATGAAGAAAATGGCCAAAGTCAAAATCGAGACACTCACAGTTGCTAAAATTAGAAGGCGACGGCGTCAGGTGCTAATGGCGACGCCGTCCCAAAATTGTTGTGACGATCCAGAACCCAAAACTCGTATTTTCAAGTGACGACGTCTAGTTGTAAAAGAGTAGGCCGTCGCTACTCAGACGGCCTAGATGCAATCCAGACGACGTCAGAAGCTGAAGAGGACGGCGTCACGGACATAAGGTGACGCCGTCGCAAGGTTAACGTGGCCAAGACGAAACCCTAATGACGGCGACACGACGGCGTCACGAAACATAAGGTGACGCCGTCGCATATGTAATCTTATATATAGAATCCGAATTTTTCAGTCTTTGGTGGAGAGTCTTTTGGAGTAAAAACCTAAAACCGAACATAAGGTGTCTTGTACAGTATTTTAGGGTTTTAAACCCTATCTTACATCAAGATAAGTCTTTACTTCATTAATTCAATTATGTCTTTGATTATATGTGTGTATGCTTGCATGTTCTCCATGTCCGGCTAATTTATTTGTGTGTTTGCTTAGGAAGTATGAAACTTAATTATTGAATATTGATTGGTTGTTTCTTATCTTAGTTGATTAATGATCTAGTAATGCGATAGGTCATTCGTTGTGTACTTAATGCTTGATTCATCTTTGTGAACCTTAGAATATAATTACCTGAGTAGTTGTAGGCTAAACCATCCAAAGAGCGCCTTAGAGTAAGAGTTTATCATCCCTAGTGGGTTTGTAGACAAGACCCTTTGGTAAGTTCAAAGAGTTAGGGAGAAACGCATACCCTACAACTTTAGACACACAACGCAATTAAGAATAAGACGTGACAACTCAACCATCAATAGGAGATAATTAAGGAGTAGTACAACCTAAGTAAACAAGACTAGATACATTGAATCTAAAAGAATATCCATGGACCAACCCATAACCTATGACCCATGACCCATAACCAAAAAACCCATGGGCAAAGAGGAGCGTCCCACGGATCCCTAGGATTACACTAGACGGATCCCTTGTGGGAGGGATCTGTGGGATCCGGGGAACAGTGGCAGATTTTGCCTATAAATAGAGAGCCATTTCTTCATTCTAACTCACCCCTCTTCTTACTAATTCTCTCATATACTCTCATTCTCTTCTAACAAAAGATCACTTGATCTAGAGAGTACTTCTTTCTTTCTTTCTTTAGTGATTCTCATATAGGTCCTTCTCTAAGGCGAGATCACGAGCATTCTACAAGTCATCCAAGCAAGGGGTCCTTGATTGATTTGTTCCTCCGCAAGATTTCTGTAGCGAAGATCTTGTATTTGATATTTCACATATTTGTTGTGTAATAGTCGTGCTGGTTTGGTCCACCGTGTTACGGACTCGGTATTTAGCTTTGTACCGGAAAAAGGTGTATGCAACGTTGTGAAGGCTTGTCCGCCAAGTTGAACGAGTTTGTTGACATAGTGCTTGGCTTGAACTCTCGAGTAGGTGACTCGGGGAGTGGAGTAGGGTAAGGAAGGTGTCCTTGTAGCCGAACCACTATAAATCGGTTGTGTCATTTCTATCAATTTGCTTTACTTTATTTACTTGCTTTATCATTAGATCTATACTTTCTCTACATCCATACGATCTCACATATTATCGAATCTAAAGTTTTTGAAACTAACTTAAAATCGGCAAAACTATTCAACCCCCCATTCTAGTTTTCCACATGATGGATTAATAAAAACCCACCAACTTAAAGTGGATTGAGATCTATCCAATTTTTATTCCCTCATTCCCATTTGTGAGCCCCCAAAAACAACCAAACAAAAAATTCATTTTTTCTTTTGGTGAACCCACACCAATCCCATCAACCAAACATCACCTTATAGATTGGTAACCTAACTTCTTCACCAAAGATCATCAAGGCTTTCTTCCCCTCCTCCTTTTCTCTTCCAAACCGACATACACAAACACCCTAGGACCTTTAGAAAATCTGGAAATGGCTAAGAATTACTTCACATATAAGCTAGTTGCATCTTTGGTCTTTTGGCAAGAATAGTCCATACACGCTAGAAAAAGATGGTTCAGTACTATAACAAGTTGGTTCTAGTACTAAACAAATTGGTTTTAGTGCCAGTTTTAGATTTTGGCAACTTAGGTCCTCAATTTTTTTCCTTTATATTAGTTACACATACTACTTTTTAAAAATATTTACATAATATCTTGACTTATAATTTAACTAACATGAATGACTTTCAACTTAAAACATTGACCACCCAATCATTTTCTGTGTTTAATGCATAAATTTTTTTAGTTAAACTACTCAAAGCATTCTCGTAATATAATACTTAAAAATCCGGTTTTGGAGTCTTACACAACCGGCCATTAAAATCACAGTCGGGTCGTCACTACCACTGGGTGTACCACCGTGCATCACAGGCTCCCCATTTTTACAAAATGAAAGTACTTTATTTAATCTACGCACATTGTTCAGTAACCTAATTAACAAAATGAAAGTTTAGTAACTTATATGAATATTTTTACAAATTTGGTAACATGTTTATATGTTAACTCTTTATATATTTGTATCTATTTTGTAAAGAATACATAAAAAAGTTTCTGGAAAAGTTTTTACAGTTTAGGTGTGTTTTTAATAGCTTCTTGCATGTAAAACAAGGGTTTTAAAAAAGAAATTAACCTACTAGAATTATATTGCTTTTAGATGTAAGATACACACATGGTTACATTAATTTTAAATGTGTGTTGCTAAAAAGAAAGGATAAAAACAAACACATTCACACTACATTACCCCACGCGCACAAACAAACATGAGATACATGCCGGTGTAATATTTTATATTTAGGTAGAGAACACTAAAGGCAATGGAAATGCTTTTATGCAGTGGTCAGTAAAACTATTTGGGCTATATAGAATCATCGAAACAAAATCTTCTTTAACCTAAAGCGGCCTTCAAAAAAGCTTCTTTTCACATTATAAAGCCGGTATCGATCTTTGTTAAGGGTGTAATCCCGTATACAATTAAATTTTGTAAAAGTACTTTTCTCGTATATATCCTAGATCCATTAGTAGGAATTAACAAATTTAGACCAACTGTAACTTAATTTGACGATTCTAATTAGCATAAAAATCACTCACAATAATACAAAAATGCAATTATCAAGTTCATATTCCATTTCACTTCCTTCCAAATATTTCTTTTTCTTTTTTCTTGAATTTTCGAACACACATTTCACGTTTGGTTATGACAGCTATTCACCTCACACTACAATAGTGCATGTGTGTATATATGTGCCCTTATAGGCCACACAACAACTCCATATACATCATTCTAATTATCTTCAACATATAATCACCATGTCTTACTCATCTGCCAAGCCCGACATAGATGAAGCTGGATGGGTCGAAAGCCTGCGTAGATCAATCTGCGAAGAAGAAAATGAAGAACTTGGCAATATTCCCGTTTCTATATTCACTGTCCCTCAAGTACTTCTGGCCACCAATCCCGAATCTTATATACCACAACAAGTTGCATTAGGCCCGTTCCACCATTGGCGCCCCGAGGTCTACGACATGCAAAGGTATAAGCTTGCAGCCGCGCGAAGAACCCAAAAGCACATGAATGTTAGTTTCGATCGTATAGTTGAAATAATGAAGAAAAAAGACGAGATGCGAATCCGTGCTTGTTACCATAAGCTTATTGATATGTCTGGTGACGCGTTGATCTGGATGATGGCTGTTGACATGGCGTTTTTGCTTGAATTCCTACTGGTGTATTCTATGAAAGAACAAGGTCGGGTTCTTACGAAAGTGAATTCCTCGATGTCGCATTTAGTGGATGCTTCAGGGAAGAAACTATCACATATGACGATTTTACGTGATTTAATTATGGTGGAGAACCAGATTCCGTTGTTTTTGGTCAGAACCATGTTGGAGCATCAATATAGCGATACTAACAAGTCTGCAGATGAGACTTTGAAGTCGATGTTGATGGGCTTGTACCATGAGCTCTCACCGTTTCAAGAAGTAGAGTTGCCGGATGTTTCCGTCGATGACTGTGACCACCTTCTCGATTTTCTCTACCACATGACCGTGCCAAATAACAAAGAACTTCATATAGAAGAAACCAATATTGATGTCGTCGAGTACGAAGGTATTCTGAATTTTCGATTATATATATAGCCTGAATGGGTAGAATAATGAAAACTTCATAGTGAATAATGTGTTATTGATAGAATAAATATTTTATACAGTTCTATACGATAAAGCCACACGTACCTTTACTAATCTGTAAACACAATATACAAATTATGATTTGAACACAGTTTATAAGATTTAAGACAACTTTTTACACAAGCTTATTTTACCAAAATATGCAGTTTATAGAATTTAAGAATTTTTACATCATTTTATACTAATAGATAGAAATTTATGTGGTTTCCGAGCACCTCTAGAAACCCGACCCTTTGAGCCACCCCTGGCTTTTACGATTATGTTTTGTAAAAGCCATACGAAAGATAAGCTGAAAATCATACCAGCTAGTATTTAACTACTCAACTTATTTTTAATGGGGGAATTGCATATATATCTCTCTAAAATTGAATAATTGCATATATATATCTTCCGTACAAGTTTTTTATATTTTAATGGCACATTTGACATTTCTTTAGGACATGTATTAAATCAAGATATGTATCAAACAGGTATCACTGAGGAAGGTGGCGATGGTGATGATAAAGAGGAGTCATTTGCAAAGCCTAGTGATCTTCGCAGATGCACAGGCTTCATGTGGAAAGTCGTCGAAAAATCAAACGCGGGTCTCATAAAAATCTTGAAGATGGTAATATTCGGGAAATTTATGGCAGTCTTGGTGAAGCTCCCTTGGAAGGTCTTAGCAGCTCTTCCAATACTCAAACTCTTGAAAGGGCCTATAGAAGAAATGTTCGAAAAATTTCGTGGTGAAGAAGGGGACAAATCAAAGGACGATGGCGATGATTCTAAGGCACCCACGATTGAAGAAATAACAATCCCATCAGTCATGGAAATGGCAAAAGCTGGGATCCTTTTTTCGCCAGTTAATGGTGGAATTTTTGAAATTAATTTCGATAACAAAACATCCACGCTATCCCTTCCAGTAGTTAACTTGGACGTAAACACAGAAGTTTACTTAAGAAACTTAGTAGCATACGAAGCGTGTGTTGCAGCAGGCCCATTAGTGGTTGCTCGGTATACCGAGTTAATGAATGGGATAATCGACACAGAAGAAGATGCAAAGTATCTAAGAGAAAGAGGGATAGTTTTGAACCATCTAAAGAGCGACAAAGAAGTTGCGGATTTATGGAACGGGATGAGTAAATCTGTGAAACTAACCAAAGTGCCCAAGATGGATAAAGTGATTGAAGATGTGAACAAGAGGTATGGTAAAACATGGAGGGTAAAATTATCAAAGTTCATGAAAAATTATGTGTTTGGATCATGGAGGATTTTAACGTTGTTGGCTGCTTTGTTTATGCTGTTTCTGTCGTTCGTACAAGCTTTTTGTTCGGCATATGAGTGTGCTCGTATCTTCCATCAGCTCCCCGTTATTCCAGCTAATGAAGGGACTGCTGAGTGAGTGTCGTATGTTCACTATATATGTTGTTTTCCTAAGGAGTTAATGTTTACAAGTTTATTACTAGTATTTTCAGTATATGACTTAAGTATATTTTTGTTTACTGTTTACTTTTGTTCAGTAATGAAATGTATACTTTTATTAAAAGGCAAATGAAATGCATGTTGCTTAGAGAATAGAGATAGCTTTTTGTATAATAATTGATACAATTTTATGGTGTCGTAGTTATAGGTATCAAAGAAAACGACCAACACTTGATAAGATCGAAAATTAAAGCACATTCATGTGTTATTGAATTCGTAACAGTTCGTAAGAAAACAACTGACAATTATTGAATACTGACATATTTGTCTACAGAACGTTTAAAAGAATGGAGAAATCGTGAAATCGAGAAACTGTACTTGTTTGCTGGAGCAAAATTGATTTCATTACTAAATTAGGAAAAGAAAACAAAATGAAGAAATCTCTCATCTTTGTTTTTTGAAACGGCAATATATGTATATACAGAAAAAGCTAGCAAGGAACTAGATTTTTTGAGCGGCGATATATATAAACATGTCACGTTTTTGTGACTATCAAGTATCAAAGACTGAATATTAAACCATAAGAGCATGTACACAAGGTTATAAGAGAACCATACACGCGTCTTTGTATCGATGTTGAGTTTTGAACTCCTAGCTCAAAGTCTTGAATTATTCATTTGTCTTTCTTGTTAGGTATACAATTGAATATACTAAAAGATCATGACACTCTAATAAAAAGACAAACTTTACATTTTGTTTTATCATTTATCACAGATTTAATGGACCGTATTTCTTCCTCCTTAGTGTGGATTGGTTTCGTGATTGAATCTTATCCAAATGCGATCTCTGTTTGTGGAACATTCAGATGATTGAGACTATTTGTTTGAGTTGAAACGAATATATATACAGTGAAGTATAATCATTTTAGTGCATGTGAAGAATGTGGAAACAATAAAGCAACTAGACCACCTTGCCATGTTCCAACAATCGGTCCAATTAAAGCCTTTGATGGCTTGGCGACCTAAAGGCAAGGGTATGTATAAAAACAAGTGACTAAGTAAACACAATTGTGCCAGACGTAACGGGCGTAAAGGTCACACGTGAGACCCGAGATGAGTGTGAGAAGCAGAGGAACAACGTGTTTCTGAGTGTTGTGTGTGTGTGCGCGAGTTTTTTTTAGACTAAATAATGGTGATTGAGGGTTAAGAGAAGTTGAGGGATGAGTGTGTAATGCGGAAGAGGGGTGATGTGAAGTTGAGGTGCCACCGCTACATTCAGTCTTAATACTATTCAAATAATCTTTTTCTGCTAATTCTTTCCTTCGGAAACCAATTTCATTTAAGTTGAGTTTGTACCTATGTCACTGATATAACTAAATTCATAAAATAATTTCGGATTAACTTAAAAGCTAAGAAAATTTTAAGCCTCTAATTTAGACACCAAATAATTGATTTGGAGAATAGACAATGGAAGTTGATGTGATTTGGACCATTTACCAGTCCCACTAAATAATACTGTACTACTTTTAAGCACAAACCCAATATCATCTCCTTACTTCAATTCTGAGAATGACTGGCAGACATACAAGGCTCCACAATATGTCGATATAGCATTCTAGTAGTTTTATTTATACTGTAAAGTACGAGAGCAATAGCAGTATATCAGTAATATTCGGTAATAGGACAAAAAGAATTATATGCTTGAGCAGAAAACACAAAAAGAACATGGTAAAATGGAACACATGTACTACGTTTATAGTTAAACAATACTAGACTTGAAATCATGATATATTATTGGTCCAAAAGACTAAAGGTTACAAGTCAAGTACAAAAAAATTGTCAGTAACTAGTTGATTCAAAACAACTAAAAAAGACAAAAGTTGTACTAGTATATTGTTACCGACTGTTTGAATTGTTATGAGGTTGGAGTTTTTTTAATAAGTTTAGAGTTAACTACATTTTTTATTTTTTGTCTTCGTGGTTTGTTGGGTATTTCATTTTAGGTCCAATTTTTTAAAAAGTTTCAGATGAAGTCAGAAAGTAATACTTTCTTTCTACTTTCAGTCCATTTTCATAGCTATTGACACCTACATGTGACCCTCACGTGTTGGCATATTTGTTTTCGTATATACTAATTAATTCGCTAATATATATTCCAATTAAATCCTCCCCAAAATAATATAACACACCAGTGCCGCACAAACCATATAGCAAAAAACACACAACCATTGTTTCTTATACTTAATGTGGATCACGAGCCGTAATTCGTAATTCATGGAGGACATTTAATCCAGGAAGATGTTTCTACTCTTGTTCTAAAAGAGTAATCCATAAATTGTTAATTTTTAAAGTTTTCTTGAAGTTGACCTAATTTCGCAATTGTTCTTTCTTTAAGGTTCAAATTGTGGGTTTATTGATTGGTATGATCCACCAATATGTCAATGATATGTGCAAATCATTCATGGGTTATTACAAAACATGAATGAGTTACAATGGTGGTGAAACAAGAAGATTGAAGATGATATTAGTGTTTAGTTGGGTCTTTTTCCTTGGTTTTATTCTATCTTATTAAATGATGTTAGGGTTTAGTTTGGTTTTAGTTGGGTTGACTTGGGTTCATGTATCATGTGTCTGAAACGAGTATAAGTCGGGTAAGGACCCGGTGGAGGTCGGATGTCAGGTTTCCCATGTTGAACAATAAGGACCCCGTGAGAAGGAAGATGTTCCTGTAGTCGGGGTAACACTGGCATCGACCGGGTACCATCGTCTTACCTCGTTAGAGCCTGAGTGGCGTCAGAGCCATAGTGGTGTTAGAGCGTGAGTGGCGTCAGAGCCTGAATCGCGTCTGAGCCCGTTGGCGTCTGAGCCGGTTGGCATCGGATCCTGTTAGCGTTGGATCTCGTAGCCGTCGGAGTCCGTTAGCATTGGAGCCCGTTGCAAGGTCGCTCGAGGCGATATTAAGCCGTTTGAGGCTAATGTGAGGTCGTGTTTAAGCCGTAGCAAGCCGTTTGAGTTCGTATCAAGTCGCGTTTAAGCCGTACCAGGCCAATTTAGGTCGTATCAGGCCGTGTTTAAGCCGTACATAGCCATTTAAGGCCGTATCAGGTCGCGTATAAGCAGTACCTGGCCGTTTGAGGCCGTATTAGGTCGCGTTTAAGCTACCTGGCCGTTTGAGGCTGCGTTCAGGTTATAACAGGATGTTTCAGGCTGTGTCAGGCCCTACCAGGTCGTACCAGGCCATGTCGGGCCACGTTCAGATCGTGTCCAGGCCAATTCAGGTCATTCTAGGCTGTGTCTAGGTCGGGTTAGGTCATTCCAGGCTACGTTCAAGCCGTGTCCGTCGTTCAGGCTATGTTAGGACGTAAAGCAAGGTCATAAAGTTAGGTCATGAAGCAAGGTCGGAAGGTAAGGGTGGTGATCAATGCTACAAAGCTAGGTCATGCTCCCAGGCTATGAAGCTAGGTCATGAATCAAGGGTAGAAAGCAAGGGTGGACTTTCCACAACCTTTTTGTTTAATCTAGGACATGATTTATTGCAATAGATCTATTATTTCAATCAACTGGAGACAAGATATTCTTAGAGCAAGAAGTATAGTCATGACTTAATAATAAAACTATTTTAAATGATACTTTTTATGATAAACAAGTTCATAAAACCACAAAACTTGAGATTTTAGAACCTGAAAAAGTGGAGCATTGACGTTATTAGGTCGAAACGAGGAAGAGCAAAAAAAGCTTATTTGTGTCGTGTCCCACGGATGGTGCCATGTTCACGTATCATGTGTGTGAAACGAGTATAATTCAGGTAAGGACTCGGTGGAGGTCGGATGCTCGGGTTTCCCCGTGTAGAGCGGTAAAGATCCTGTGAGAAGGAAGATGCTCCTGTAGTCTGGGTAACACTAACATCGACCGGGTTCCTCCATCTTACCTCGTTGTAGAGGGTGAAGAGGAGGGTTTGTGTGATACCTTGGTCTCCATCTCATGTGAGAGGATGAAGAGAAGGGTTTTTGTGTAGAGAGAGAAAGAAAGGCACATGTTGGCTGCCTTATATAAGTTATGAGGGTTGGCGAGAACTTACCCTAACTCCCTATATCATGTGGTATATATATAGTGTGGAATTAGGGAAAGTGAGATGGGGGCCTTTGGGTATGTCCATGGTTTGGGCCATTATGTGAATAATGGGCTTTGTTTAAGCATGGGGACTTAATCTATGTAATGTAATATACGTATGTAATCAACTTGTAATGGTAGTGAAGAGGAAATAAAGTAGATGTAGTTGTGAAGTTAATGTAATGTAGTGTTTTGTATCAATGAAGTGAATGTAATGACAGTTTTTTATCAATGCTATATGTTATTTTGTTGGTACAACTTTACTTGTTTGTATTTAATGTTGAGTGAAAAATATCAAACACGACAACTTAATGTTGAATGAAAAATACCAATATTATTCAATTGATTTGTGACCAAAATGAGAACCAAAGTGTTACATAACTAAAAAGCAAAATGATTCAAAACAGAAAACTAAAGTCTTACATGACTGAGAACCAAAGTGACTTTAACCACGGTTGCAAAATTTGCTAGGCGGTAGTTGGGCGGCCAGAAACTGCCTAGCGATTAATCAGTTAAGCGGGGATTAATCGGATTGGATTTTTTATATATAAGATTATAAAAATTTGATGCTATATGCCCGAGTTGGCCGATCTAGCCGATTGTTTTCCGATTGGCCAATTTATGCCTGATTTGGCCGATTTCCTATCCGTAACCAAGTTGGCTGATTTTTGTCCGATTTGGCCGATTTATGCCTTATTTGGCCGATTTGTATCCGATTAATCGGTATGTGACTGATTATTGATCAAACCGATTAATAAAGCCAATTAGTGAAAATCGGGCCGGTTAATCCCCGCCTAACGATTAATTAGCCGTCTAGGCTGATTTTTACAACACTGATTTTAACATAAATTGATAACCAATTCTTAAATAAACAAACACAATAGTCTAACATAACACAAAACACCATTAGTCTTAAACAATAGAGATAGCCAAAACACAATAGCAACATAATGCAAACTAGACCAAAAGTAACATCTTCAAACAGCACCATAAGAGCCACTTCATTCCCCCGTCTTCATTTTACCTTTACCATTTGCACCTGACTTATGACCTTTACCATTTGTAATAGCTTGTGGCCTTGTAGTATTCTTTATAGGTGAAAGCTTGTTTGCAGTATTCTTTGTGAAGCTTAGGGTAACAAATGGTGTTGATAGCCTAACAAATGGTGCAGAAGGTCTAACAGATGGTGTTGATGGCTTAACAATTGGTGATAGGTTAACAGATGTTGGTGTTGGGTTGACAGATGTTTGTGATGGGTTTATAAATGGTGTTGATGGCCTAACAGTTGACCTGACACTTGCTGATGGTGCTTGTGATTGTAGCCGTCTTTGACCTTTGCAAGATCTTGTGATTGTGATTGGTAACCCACTTTTAGCTACAACAGTGTCTTCGCTAAAAGTAAACCCGCGAAATTTAAATATTATTAGTTTAATTATTTATAATCATATTTAAATAAATAAATTATGAAAATACCTCAGTAACGACAAGCATCTTCGCTAAAGGTTTGGGGCCCATGCCAGTCAAGTTTATGTTTTGATTTTTTTTAGCCCCACACTTCGTCGCTAAAAGTTTAAAATTGTTGCCGCCAAAAGCTTTTGTGACGAGCCTTTGGCGACAACTCATTTGCGACAACAGGTCGTCGCAAAAGCTTTTTGCGACAACATAACCCCACCTTTAGCGACGACTAACGTTGTCACTAAAGGTACCCAACCTTGTTGTAGTGCTCTCTCATGATGTTTGTAATTTTTTTTTCTAACTTTTCGCTAGTTTAATATAGATCTTTGTTATGGGTGTAATCCCATATATAATCAAATTTGGTAAAATTACTTTACTCGCATTATCCTAGATGGATGCACATACATCGATAGGTATTAACGGATAACTACAACTTAATTGTATTTTTTTGTATCTATTTATTTTCTTTAATCATAGGAGTGATATTTGTAAATATAGTTGTATTATCTCTTTATAAACAGATTCTCACCTCGTTGTTTCATGAAGGTCATTTAAATAATATTTTTATATGGTATCAGCCAGCTAACCCTCCCCATTCTCTCTCGTTCTCTCTACCCTACCTCATCCACAAATATTTCTCATGATCTCATCATGGCCGCATCTTCTTATCATGATGCCCTATTTTCCATGAATACCCTATTACATATGATGACAATTAAGCTTTCTTCAACCAATTATCTTTTATGTCGAAATCACATGATGTCTATCTTCATCTATCAGAAATTGATAGGGCACATTGATGGTACCTCTGCCTCACCACCACCCACAGTTACTGTTGAAGGTAAAGCTATAGCTAATCCAGACCTCCTTTCATAGACTAAAGAGGATCAAAGAGTTGGAATTCTTCTCCAATTGTCTCTAACCAAATAAGCGGTGGCTGAGGTTCTTGGTCTCATTAATGCTTGCCAAATACGGCTATCTCTTGAAGCCACGTATAGCAATGCTTCTGTTGAACGCATTCACTCATTGCGTGATTCTCTTCGACACCGGCCTTACAAAAGTACATCTTCTATTTATGATTATTGTCATCGATTCAAAGCAATTTTCGACTAGTTGTCCGCAATCGGTCATCCTTGATATATTACATTCGTTTCTTTGTGGTTTTGGGCCTTCTTATAAAACTTTTTCTACTGCTATTCGGGCCACAAAACCCGCTCCCATGTTTCGTGATTTGGTCACACAAGCAGAAAGTCATGAACTGTTTATATAATTACTACTATACATGGTACTCCTGTTGGAATTATATAACATGACTGTCATATATAAAACACATAAAACATCAAAGAAACATGCGGAAGCTTATAGGAAAGATTAACGAATAATTAATTAACATAAACAATAATATGCGTACCTTTCTTGATTCTAGCCGAACAAGAATCAAATCCACAAAACTTGCAATTGGATGAACCCTAATTAGGGTTTATAGGATTATGTGAATTACCCTTTACCGTTTTGTAATTCAATCCAAGAATACTAACAATATTGTGTTAGTACCACTTTCTTGTACACACGTACTATACCGAATTAAAGGAATGCTAGTTTTAATCAAACAAAACAATTTGGTTTGGAAAAGTTTATAGATCGACACCCTTGGTGTGATTGTCGACCGAAACCAAGCAAAAACACACACAAACTATTTTAGGTTTTAGCTTATGAGTACAAGAGATAAATTACAAACACCCTTGGTTTTGTATTTATACCCAAACTAACTTGGTGAACAAGTTTGAGTTGTAGTTGGGTTGGGTTGGGTTTGGTCTCCCTTGGCCGATCGGTTAGTAATCCCACAAGGGGATTCCGAAACCTTCCCAATATTTACAACTTAGTCCTTTTCCAATTCCATTTAACGACCGTTAGTCCATTACAACTAATTACTTAACGTCCGTTATGTTATTTCGTTTAATTAATAAATAAATATAACTATTACATTTAATTATTAACTTTAATTCTCATACGCAAAGTGTGCAATCCCGTGGTCTCGAGTTCGATCCTAACTCACGTCTACTAAATTATATCCATAAAACCAACAACCCCCACTTGGATATATCTTAATAGAGTGATCACATCGGTTAGCGTCTAGCAACACTTCGATGCCTCTAGTACAACTCGAGTAAGGCTCCTGGAAAACCTTTTAATGATTTCTCGATATTATTATCCTTTTGTTTCTAATACCACGTTAAATAAAGAGATGGAATTAAGTCATTCTTTATTAAACAATTATGTTTCTCGTTATAAGTGATTGACCAAGATTACCAAATCTTCTAAACATATTTAGGGGAGATTTTGGGTGTGGCCACACAAACATCTTGTCAACCCTATGAGGGGCCCAGCAGTATTAAACTCCAAATAAATTTGAAGGAACAAATTCTATCTTGACTACGAGACTAACCCACAAACTTTGCAACACTTCAGGAAACAACCCTTATGACTACCAGTTACGTATAGCGTTAAGTTGTTCCACAGAAGTGCACTACATTCATGACACTTATCTGGTATCTCAAGTCTGAGGATAACTATTCATAATTTACTTAACAACAATATCCATAAAGTAAATTATGTAGTTAGGATAAGTCATATATTCAATTCATTGAATATCATTTGAAAATGGTATGCATTCTCATCAATATACTTTCAAGTATATTCTACCATATCTCTCAGATTTGTCTTAGTTTAATAATACTCCCATATCATTAATTGACAACGGACGATTTAGAATAAATAAATTTATTCACGGATTAAACATGCAAATATAGGATACAATATATTATAAAATCAAACATACCAAGTATTTGATTTATATAACAATTGTTTAACATCCCTTATCCAAATACTAAATAGATCAATGCATGAAAATTCCAGTTGATGAATTATGCCTCAAGTAATAAATCAACCAACTTGATCTATCGTAATTTTGAGAATACTTATTTTATGAATTCAATTAGTGAAATCCTTGTATGTGTGCATTCACCAATCCACATAATAATTCATAACGTGTGTAACATCCTCTATCACAAATTTATGACAATTTAAACTTTTAAACATTTTAAAGTTTAAAGTATTCTTATTCTTTTAATGTATAATACAACTGCACTCTTAGTAGCACAACTAGTTCACATGGCTATTAACAATGATGAAATCCTACCATGACTAGTATTGAGTGTCATCTCAATTAAATCAGCATCATTGTATACAAACAACAATATGCTCATTAAAACTCCGTAAACTTTAATATCTTATTGTGTAATATTTGATGTCTTCCAAACTTTCAAGTTTGAAGCTTGCACAATAATTGACATATTGTTCATCCATAGAATCTACGAGCAATTCCAGGCTGAGGATGTAATTTTATTAGAATATTCATTGCACAAATTATCTAATAACTTTTAGTTAGATATCAATGTTGTCAAATCATCTCTCATTCAAGAATGATACAACAATTTAAATACACAACATGATGCACATGATGAATCTACAGGTCAAACTTAGATTTCATTTATGTTCTATCTTGTCAAAAGACATTTTATCCATTTCCCAAATGATATATCATGTTTTATTAGAATCATTTATTTTGCTGCACATGTTTATTAACAATAAACATATTTCCAGGGTTATATGTTTTAATTCTTAAATCTTACAAGTGAAGTTTCATTCCAATCTAAGACTTAACATTTAGCTTACAAGGAATGTTACTTCCTATATGTTATAAAACATATAAGATTTAAAACCTTAACATAATACTCCCACTAGCTTTCAGGAATACTTAAAATTTATCTTATTTCAATTATAAATCAAAACTAGGATTTAATAATTAAACATAAGAATAATTTCATAGATGCATGCAGTTATCCATTCATGAATTATTGCACTTCGTACACTTCCAAAGATTATATGAATTCAAAAAACCTTTCGATTACTTACCGTCCTCGCTCAAGTAATTTCTCAAGAAAGAGTTTTGATATTCCATTGTCATATTTCATATTAATGAAAACAAGTATGACAATTATCATCTTTATATATTTAATGTGTCTAGGAAAGAATATTCAATCACAATTAATTGCTTAAGTATTATTAATAATCTCGTCATAAGACATGCATTAAATATGTGTATAATATTGTCCATATGATTTCTACATAGAAATTCAAACCACTAGGGTTTTTCATCTCTTTGAAGAAACTCATTTCTATTCTCTAGTCTAACTATTAAGATAAACCAAATTTCCAAAATTGATTATCTTTATGGACAGCATCGGGGGGAGCATTTATCTTAAACCACAAAGATCCTAAACGATATCAATGTGCATGTTCCCTCTAGTATGTGCAAAAATCTTTTCAAACCTTGATGCACATATTGAGGGGGAGCAAAATTGTGAAAACCTCATCCTTCCCGAGAATGCTTTATCTACTTGTGTTGATTAGGGAAGTGATGATTGATATCTTTTAGAAAATAGAATTCAAAGAAGTTAACTCTTTCTCTTGCCTCCGTGTGCAAAACAATTTCAATCACTTGATGCACATGTTGAGGGGGAGCTCTTGTTCTAAAAATATAAAAAACAATTCAGGTACAAAATACTTTGATAATACATCTTAAGTATCTGGATTGATTTTCAAATGGTTTTCAATTGGTTCCAATGGTAGATGAACAATACCAAATAGACCGACCAACTTTACTTTATGTACGGTGATATAAGGATGATAAGGTTAGGTATGTGTTCCCATGATCCGCCAGAACCGGAGGGATCTACCCAGGGACTATCCACTAGTTAGTGTAGAGTTCTTAGGTATGATGATAAAAGGAGAAAAATGAGATATGGGAAGTGTGCGGACTGAGACTGAGCTAGTACTCGAACAAACCCAACAAGGTCCTTGCAGTGAAGTCTCGGTAAGCACTGAAGGGGTTGAAGAATGAAAAATAATTGAATGAGAAAAGGGTGAAAACAAATAGCCCTCCATATATTCAACCTTAGGGCAGAAACCGGGTTCAATTCATATGCTACTGATGGTAACATCGGTATTGAAGACAAGACGTCATGGACCCAGTGACGCACTGAACTTCAACTTTCCAAACCACTCAAGTTCCTCTTAAAAGGACTTGTTTCATTCTCACGGGGAACCTACATTATCTATCGACTTTCTATTAGAGATTGTTGATATTGAAGAAGGAGACCCTCTCCCTAGTCTTCGATACAGGATCCAAATATGCACAAAATTGAGTCTAGAGCCACGAGATCATCATTAAATCTCCTTAGGACACTTTCCATGAAGACTCTCTGTTTCACATAATGTGGAAAGAGAGATTATATCTTGAGTCCTATGCATTATCCTTGTGGTATTGCCAGAACATCTGAGTGATGTATAAACATATTCACAATGAAGATGGAAAGCCTTCTGGAGCCAACATCAAACAAACTCCTGGTGGGTGGCATGTGAGATCTATCAAATAGATCAACCATGTGACAACTGAACAGAAACAATGGGGCGAATCAATCTTTTGAATCAATCCTGGTTCAGGTTATGGATTGACGGATACCTTTGAAAAACCGGTCGTTGTGCTTAAAAACTCTTTTCTTTAGCAAATCGACCGTGTACGGATATTTCAAATCAAAAGGTGTTTTATGATTGATAATTGATGTTCATTAAAACCTTCGTTGTATTGCAAAAACAATTTCTATTGAGCAATACACGATTGTTTTTCAAATATCTTTTCATCAATCAGTGAATTTCTATTCGCTGGTTCACTCACTCCGTGTTGTCTTCTTTGAGACGTTTCGGTTTGAGAACAGCTAGAGCAGCTGCGAAACCCTGTCTAGGAAATTCTTAGGAATTATACCTGATCACAGGCAGTACTTGTACTGATCAACGGAGAACCGTGGGCCGTGTACCTCAATTCAACAAAAGTGATCAAAGACACTTTCGTGCGATTTATTGCTAACTGTTGTATGCAGGTACGTCCTACGTTTGCAGCTGATCAGAATGAAGCGGTCAATCCATAGCCGCATGCTCACCTAACACATTCATCTCAAAATAAATCATGATTAGTGAAACAATGACTCTGATATTTTCACTCCATGCTTCTGCTACGCTGCTGCCAATATCATGAATCAACGAAAGCTTCCGCTACTCTGATGAGAAGATATCATGATCCAGAATGTGAGCATGTCGGTCCGAAAGTCACAACATCACATTAATACCAACACCACAATGGATGTCTAAGAGATTTATGATTGCTGACGATCTCAAAGCTGGCTCAAAACTCATTATCACGTGGATCAGTAAAAGACCTCCACTTGGATTATCCAAACATGCAATGAGAAGATTCAATGACTACGAGCTTTAGAGCAAAGTACTACATCAAGAATGCAAGAACAATCTTTTAATGTAATATCTGTTTGTATTCAATGTAAGTTTAATGTGTGTTGGAGGTGACCTCCCTTAGGGGGAGATTGTTAGGAATTAGAAATTCCAGGTATTAAAGAGTCAGTCACCTCAAGTATATGTATTCGTTAGAAAGCTCGTAGTCATAGTTATTTTATGTTAAGTAGTATTTAGTTAAGTAACACCGTGGAGGACGGACGGGTCTTTACCCACTGTATGCCTGATCCACAGCCCGTTGTGTAGCGTTTTATGTAAGACTATAAATACTCTCTACCTCCCAAGGTAGAGAGTTGGAGCTCATAATAATATTTTTCTTTCTCTCACTATAGTTCCCAACTCTCTTCCTTTCTCTCACTAGAACTTTCTCTCTCTAACATACTTATACGCCTACTTTGATTATGGTTTAGAGTGTTTGTGAAATCCAATATCCTACAGTTTTTGTGCTAGACATATAATTTCTATCCATGAGACGCTTTATTAAGACTAAACTTTAACTCGTAAATGCCATAAAAAATTTAAATTTGGTGCTAAAATTGCCCTAACAAATATTTCTTATAGTTTATTACACAATTTACTAAGGACAAGACAAAAATCAAATGAGTGAGTAGTTTCTAAGTTCCCGTTTTATTTTTCCTCCCTACACTTAAACTGAACATTGTCCCCAATATTCTCCAAAAGTATCAAAGTTATGACAAACGAAGGTAAGTAAAAGAGAAAAAAACTAATACTCCCCTAATTAGCTTGGTAGGTGATGCAGGATTTCTGACCAGGTTTTAATATTTATAATTGTCTCGTTTACCTATTGTCTACCTTATACACTCACGGGCAGTGTACCCGGTCGTGTGTAGTGTAGTAATCGGTAAAACCGAGGTCGTCCCAAGAGCTATGTGAGCGGATTCTAAATTAAGTCTATGTGTCACTTGTTTTAACTGGTTTGTAGTATAAATGATTAATTAACTAAGAAACAAGAAATAAATGCATAAAATAAAATAGAGGTTGTGATTAATAGACAGAAAGTGTGCTAACCTAATTACTCATCATATCGTGTAATGTCTATGTTTTATTACTTCCAATTGATTCAAGTGGGGGTTTAAGTCACTAGGACAGAATTTGGTCAATTCGTCCTAACCTATCAACAAAGGCAAGATTCACCCGACGTCAAAGGTTTACCCCTTGGGGAGTCGAGGGTCTAAAGTCACCTAAGCCAAGTCATTAAGTACCCTACATGCAAGATTCAAAATAATGAGTGCCCGGGCGCTAGCATCTTAGACACTCATCCTTAACTTCTTAAGTTCATCCCGATGACCGGTGATCATTTGGTCAATTCGCACAAGAGAGGAATGGACGTAAGTTGGTCAATTCTTACCCTTCCAAACTCTACCTAACTACTTAGGGTCAGTTGGTCAATTCACCTAAGTAATTAGATATGACCGCATTTCAATACTACCGAAGCTAGGGTAACTACCAACGAACTATGCATGCATACACGAGAAAAATTATACGGAAGCATGAAAACATAAACAATACATTCAAGGAACCATAACTAGGCTAGCACCAAAGGTGCTTAGCCGATCATATTAAAAGAAACAATAAATTCAATGTTTAACATAATGAAAGACATGAATTAAAAGTAAAAGATAGATATGATCGCTAATGCTTATCGATATGGAGTGATTTCTCCCTTGGAGATGGCTCCGTATGCTCCGAATAATCTGCCTTTGGAACCCTCTTCACGTTCTCTGACTTTGAGTTGTGAGTGAATAATGTGAAATGCAAAATTTAGGGCTTGTATTTATAGGCACGATCCTAGTTACGGATTAACTTGAGTTGAGAGTTACACCGTAACTTTAATAATCCTCCAATTGGTACTCTCGTTAAATAGGCTACGGCGTAACACTTGGTAAAGGTTACGGCGTATCTTCAATACAGAACTCTTTTAAGTAGACTACGGCGTAATGCTTGTTGAGGAGTTACGGCGTAGTTGATGGAGGCGCGAAATATTTCTTGACTTAGATGATTACGGCGTAACTTTAGTTGGGAGTTACGCCGTAATTGCTGTTGAATAAGCAATCCAAGATAAAACACTAGTTACGGCGTAATGTGAGAGAATAAGTTACGTCGTAGCTTCTTGATGAGTAGCATACTATCATAAACCGTTAGGAAAATCTCCAAATTCGCTTCTCTTAAGCTCCAATGCTCATAATTTACCTTAAAGAGAAATATAAAGGAATACAAGCATAAATCCATATAAATTACATAAAATACGAGCATTATCTTAAGAAATTGACACTTAAAAGTCAGGACTATTTGATGTTATCAGTAGGATATGTATAAAGTTGCGGCTAAATCCTTCTCCAAGAAAAATGAGCAAGTAATAAGTGTTGCTTCCATCATGTACTTCATCTTCTTATCCAATATAACCTGCACACTTATAAGAAAATGACAACCCAAACCATAAAACCGAACAAAAAAATCACAACAAGATGTAATTCCAAAATTAGAAATAGAAACAAAGCAAAGAAATTAAAGGATAGGATACTTGTATACAAATAACATACAGGAAAATTGGAAATTTAAGAGATTCTGGAAATTTCTCAAAAAAAATTTCAGATTTGACAGCAAAACAAAAATCTGAGAAACTGTTGCTACAATGCCTGAAGTCGTCAGGTGTTAATCTTGACGCCGTCAGGTTGTCCTGATAGAATGGGTAAATTTCGTTTTCTGAAAAATTTTACAAGAAAAACCTATTTTCTAATGTCCATTTTTCTGTAGAGACTCATAAAACATATCCACATGTATTGACACACAAGACAACTAAAACAGACAAACATGCCAAGAATTCAAACTATAAATCATCACATAATCAGTTTAAGTTCATAATAACCACATATGATCTTCCCTACACTTATTTCATGCAAAGTACCCTTAATTACCAATGAGACAAAGTCAAAAGCAAAATAAAGTATAATCACATACACATTAATCATGCAATAATCCATAATTAAATACTAGCATGCAAACATCCTAAAAAAAATTAAAAGCAAAGCAAAGCAAGTAAATAAAATATGTTTGGGTTGCCTCCCAAGAAGCGCTTGTTTTTATTCGAGTCTCGAGCTTGATTCTACCCTTATTTAACGGATATAAGGGAAGTTTTCCCTATACTTAAGATTAAGTGCGGGTGAAAGTAGCGATACACACCCTTAGGGTGGAAATATGCCACGTGAGGTGAAGGGGGTGTGTGAATGGCTTCCTTCATCCTAAAACTACCTGGACTAAATGGTTTGATGGGTGGGTCGGTTCCTCTTTTGTCTCCTAGATGTATATCTAAGGATGGAAATTTGGGTAAAGGTTGAGGCTCCGGATCATCAACACTAGGAACTTCCATAGAACTTAGGAAGAGGTTATTGCTACAAGTATTCAAACTTATATTCTCTAATTGTGTTTGACACAAAGGTTCTACCTCCATTGGGGTTCCTATAGTCTCATCTACTTCTTTCGGATAAGTCCCGAGCAGTGTGTATGCCTTAAATGATGGTGGGACTTACGGGATACCTTGTGAGTCTAGAAGTTTCACCTTATCCTCAATCACATCTAGATCACATATGTGCTCATCATGTGTTTTGGTGGAATTTAACCCAAACATATGCCTAAGTTTCTCAAATCCTTCTTTAGCCATTTCAAATTCTAAGTCTGATTCATAAGAATCTTCCTCAATAACTTGATCACAATATTTTGTTTGCCTAAAGGATTCATCATGTGTTCCTTGACATTCAAAGTCATTGCACTTATGTTTGACTAAATCCTCCTTAATTATTTCCTTAGGTAGTGATGAAAGCAATCCTAGTAATTCATCTAACTTATGGTTTATTGCTCAGTTGTTTTTCACAAGACTTTGACATACTTGGTCAGTTTTCCAAAGGGCCTCACTAAAAATAGTTTCTAAACATGGAGGTTGTTCACGAGAGTCTATCCAAGGTGAAGGCTTATAAGATGCATAGGTTTCACTAGATGAGGTGTTTTGTGGGCTTGATGAAACTCCTAAGGTGAAATCCTTAAACTTTTTATGAACTTGGTCTCTTTTCTCAAGGTACTCAAATATATCTATATAAAATCCCGTTCTCATTACCTCATCCCACCATCTTGATTGATCCGACTTAGTAATATTATATTTTTCATGAAAAAATCTAATCACGAATATAGTGGATTCGCGTTCTCCATGATGGTGAACGGAAGAGTCAATGGACAAGTTTTATGAACAAAGCCACAAAAGAAAAAGATAGAATACAAGAAAGCTAATAAAAAGAAAATAAAAATCTCACTTGATAGGAATCTAGTGAATAGACTTAAACGAAATAGAAATCAAAACCTAAGCAATAACTATTCCCCGGCAGCGGCGCCAAAAACTTGATGCGAGATATTGCAACCTCACAAGGAGTTTTACTTCTCGAGGGATCTCAAGAAGTTTTGAAATCCTCTAGGAAGTATACCTGATCATTGTAGTGTAGTATAGGTAAGTCCGGGGGATTGATCGTTTTCTAGGGAAATAGTGTCGTTAGGTTGAAGTGTATGTCGAATTAAGTCTAAAGGTGAGGGATGATTATTTTTGTATTTTTATACTTTATGAAAGAAATTAAAATCTCGGTTTTGAAGGGGAGGGCGGAATTAGTTGCTAGTCAACTAACCCAAAAGCTACTAATTAAACTAAAATGCAAGAAAAGTAAATTAGGGAACTACAAGAGAAGTGAAGCGTATCTACTTATGATGTATTACTCCTTGCTAGCTATCTAATTCTACCTACTGAATTGTCACATCATTGTCTAATTGGTACGTTGTATTCCATGTTAGTCATAGGGGTGTACTTAATTCCCTAGTTCTATGAATTGTAACTCTCCTCTAGACTATCCGGGATCGCCAAGTACCGAAGTATCTCCCCCGAATACTCTATTATCCTAAAGCTACAACTCACGCAATAAACACAACGATAGCCTAAGTGCACTCTTAAGCTTTTTACTATTTAGGACGTTCAAGCTCGCAACCATTAAAGAAGAAGCCAGTTTTCCTTACTCTAGCATCTACCAATTAAACAAAAGACAGTAGGATGCAAGAATTATAAACTAAATCAATTAGACTCATTGAAATTGTCACACCTTAATGATGAAGATAGACACAAGCATCACTAAGAAATCAATAAGATCTAATTATTTAAATACAAGTTTCATACAATCATAAGCAAACAATAGGTGAATTAGCCAAGCATAATCAATGAAGAGCAAGCAACAATAATGATAATTGAAGACATAATATAAGATTGAATCAATAAACAAACCATTACAACATGTTTATGGAGTGGTTGAAATCCTCTAAGTTACTGGAAAAACACCTACCTAAACCCTATAATCGGACTTAGGGTTTAGGGCTTACAAAAAGTTAAGTTATATTGTTATATTTATTGGCAGATTTTCTGTCCTCTAAGAGTGACGGCTACAGCTCGATATAATGACGGCTTCACGAAGCCTTTTTCACCAAATTGTAGATTTTCTCGTTCCGGTCATCGTGGGCTTTTGAATCACCTAAATTCGAGTTCGTATGCAAAAGTTATTGCCAAAACAGTATCAACTACTTCACGCGCATGTTGTGATAGTCTTGACCAGCTTGTGACTGCTTCGCTTTGTAGTTGTAACGCCGTCTGGGTTGCTTGTGATGCCGTCGTGGAAAACCTCAGAAGTGTCTGGTTTAGAAAGATAGAGTGACGACCATGTTGAGATACACGTGACGCCGACACTTGTTAAGACCACAAAAAGTTCTGAGCCGTCGCTTGAGAGTTTTTGGAACACCCTGTAGGCGACGGCGTCGCCCTTTTAGTTGGGACACCGTCAGGCTTCAGAAATTGCTTTGTTTTTTTGACTTTGTCGTTTTCTTCATGTTTTCGCTCCTTTTCGTCCAAAAATGCTTGATTTCAGCATTTTGCTTCCAAAAGACCTAAAATGTTAAAAGCAACGATTTTGAGTAGTAACGGATATAACATGTGTCGATTTAGGGCTTAAATAACCCCCTAAAAATGTATGTTTTAAATCCTTATCACCCAACTATTGAGCATTTTCAGTCCGTCAAGAGAATCTTCGGTATGTCAAATGCACAATCCCATTTGGTCTCACATTTAGCCAGCCACACACAAACACAATCACCAGCTATTCTAATGTTGGCTCGTTGTCTAGATACACGTCGCTCTACCTATGGCTATTCGATCCATCTAGGCGGCAATCTTGTGTCTTTGAGTGCCAAATAGCAACCAACTTTCTCCCGCCTTAGTTGTGAATCTGAATATCGGGCAATGGCAAATATCGCTGCCGAGATTGTATGGATCACTCAACTTCTACGGGAATTACATGCATTACCTCCTGATCGGCCCACTCTCTTGCGTGACAATAAGAGTGCCTTGCTCATAACTCAGAATTCGGTATCTCATAAGCGTGCAAAACACATTGATCTCGACTATCATTTTATTCGTGAACTTGTAAAGTCTGGAAAACTATATACAAAGTTTATTCCAACCAATCTTCAGGTGGCAGATATTTTCACCAAAAGTCTTTTGTGCTTTCAGTTTGAAACCTTTCGCACAATGCTACGTCTTGGACAACTACTATTTCGATTGAAGGGGGTACTAACGGATAACTACAACAATAATTGTATTTATTTGTATCTATTTTTTCCCTTAATCACAAGAGTGATATTTGTAAATATAGTTATATTATCTCTTTAGTACATCTACTATGACGTCATGAACATATTAAAAGGTTTATAAAATTGTCACCTCTTATAATGTCATTAATTCATAAAACTTTTCATATTATGAATCTATTCCTACTATAGAATAAAACTTTTGAGGTTTATAAATTGTTCCAACATCATAATACATTTTTTACAACTCTCCAAAATTCTAGACCTCTTCATGCTATCTAGGCATGAAATAGTTTCTCACTATGATAAAAAAATTCTTAAACCTCTGCATAAGTTTTATGACATATTCTTAAACATCAACGGTGGATACTCTTATAAACAGATTCTCACCCCTTTGCTTCATGAGGTCATTTGAATAACAGCATTATTCAAATGCATGATACAGTAGGAAGTAACAAATTTAGACCAACTATAACTTTGACGATTTTATGTAGCATAAAAATCACTTACAATAATACAAAAATGCATGATATAACTCGCATTCAAACAATTATGAAGTTCACACTCTTCCGTTTCACTCCCTTCCACATATTTCTTTTTATTGAATTTTCGAACATACATTTCACGTTTGGTTATAACAGCTAATCACCTCAAACTACACTAGTGCATGTGTGTATATATGTGACCTTAGGCCACACAACAACTCCATACATCGTTCTAAATATCTTCAACATAATCACCATGTCTTACTCATCTGCCAAGCCCGACATAGATGAAGATGGATGGGTCGAAAGCGTGCGTAGATCAATCTGCGAAGAAGAAAATGAAGAACTTGGCAATATTCCCGTTTCTATATTCACTGTCCCTCAAGTACTTCTGGCCACGAATCCTGAATCTTATATACCACAACAAGTTGCATTAGGCCCGTTCCACCATTGGCGCCCCGAGGTCTACGACATGCAAAGGTATAAGCTTGCAGCCGCGCGAAGAACCCAAAAGCACATGAATGTTAGTTTCGATCGTATAGTTGAAATAATGAAGAAAAATGACGAGATGCGAATCCGTGCTTGTTACCATAAGCTTATTGATATGTCTGGTGACGCATTGATCTGGATGATGGCTGTTGACATGGCGTTTTTGCTTGAATTCCTACTGGTGTATTCTATGAAACAAGAAGGTCGGGTTCTTAAGAAAGTGAATTCCTCGATGTCGCATTTAGTGGATGTTTCAGGGAAGAAACTATCACATATGACGATTTTACGTGATTTAATTATGGTGGAGAACCAGATTCCATTGTTTTTGGTCAGAACGATGTTGGAACATCAATATAGCGATACTAACAAGTCCGCAGATGAGACTTTGAAGTCGATGTTGATGGGTTTGTACCGTGAGCTCTCACCGTTTCAAGAAGTAGAGATGCCGGATGTTTCCCTTGACGACTGCGATCACCTTCTCGATTTTCTATACCACATGACCGTGCCAGATATCAAAAAACTTCACGCCGAAGAAACCAATATTGAGATCGATTACGCAGGTACTAATACGTATCTAAAATGACTTGTGAACATTTGATTTTATAACCTAAATGTGTAGAATAATGAAAACTTCATAGTGAATAATGTCTTATCGTACGTATGAAAACTTCATACGATAAAGCCAAACCACCCGTACCTATATATACTAATCAGTAAACACAATATACAAATTATAATTTGAACTGTTGCATGTATATTGAAGTGATTATTATTTATTGTGATAGACTTAAGAGCATAAGGGTGGTGAAGAGCTTTGCTCTTCATTTTATCCTTATCAGGTGTCACATCATTTCAACACTCGCATCTTAAAATATCTTCTCACTCATAACAAGTTTCAACAAGCCATTCGGGCATCACCCCTAATTTTATTTTCTTTTTCTATTTTTCCAAACAAACTAAATTTCATTCACTAAAATAAAATTACAATACGAAACAAACAAATAATATTAAAAAAAAAAAAAAAAAAAAAACATATGTAAAAAAACATATTGAAAAATAAAAAAACATACGAAAATTAAAAAAATATATATAAAAACACATGAAACTTAAGAAATACAATATTGCCCGGTCAATTTTTATTATATTTTGCCATTATTTCTTCTTGTTTCTCTTGGATGAGAGCGGCTTTGTGTTCCAGAAACGTTTCGGGATCAAGCATGAGAAACTCCAACTCTTTACACTCCAATATCCCTAGTATTTTATGTTTCTTCGCCTCGTACGCAGATGTGGCTGCTTCAACTTTGCGTCTATAATCGAAAGATAAAAGATCCGATAGAGACTCCGACTGACTCCCCCGAAGCTCGACGTCTCCACCGACTTGGCTTTTTTTTTGGGTCAAGGTTTGCTTGCGGGTCGAGGTCTCGGATCAAGGCCGAATAGTTCGGCGAGATTATCCAGATCAATCGGCTTCGCCGCGTTCAAATTTGGGGTATTTTTTCAAAACATGCCACGCGTGAACTAGAGCAAACTTTTTCCCATCAAAGCGTTAACTAAAATTTGTTTTTGCATTCTCGATATGATCATGTATTTTTTGGTAAAGAAGTTTGTGTTTTTTTTTTTATAAATTGTGTGCTATTTATAGAGTGTGTAAAAAGGGGGTTTAACTACTCAACGTATTTTAATTGCACATTAAATTCTAATTTTTTGTTAAAATGCATTTTATAAAATTTATTTGGTTTACGAGCACCTCTAGTATTAACTACTCCACATTTTTTAATTGCACATTAAATTATAAATTGCATGGATGTATAGGGAGTCAATTTCTACTTTGCGCTTGTTTTTTAAAACTTGGACAAAACTATATTTGTTTAAAGAGTTAATTCCTACTTTGTGCTTGTTTTTTATAACTTGGACATAGAGGTGAGATCAATACAAAACACATCTAATCTAAAGAACAAATCATGTGATCTCAACCATTCATCTTCTTTTCATCCAATGGATGAGATCAAAGTAAAAATTAACAAAGGAAGGGTAGAAATGTAATTCTATAAAAACTCACTTTCCACCCTTTTTTAAAAAACAACATATCTTTCAAACGGTTAATCTTCAAGCTACAAAAAATACACCATCGCGACGAGAAAAAAATCATCTTTCTATTGATATGCACTTTTATATACTTTCGACGATTTTTTTTTTTTTCAAAATTTCCGTCTAGAAAATCCCACGGGATTCGTAAAAAGACGAACTTTTTTTTTCAAATTTTTCATCCAAAAAAATCCCACGGGATTCGTAAAAAAATCCCACGGGATTTGTAAAAAAATCCCACAGGATTCGTAAAAAGACGAACCTTTTTTTTTCAAAATTTCCGTCCAGAAAAATCCCACGAGATTCGTAAAAAAATCCCACGAGATTCGTAAAAAGACGAACTTTTTTTTTCAAAATTTTCGTCCAGAAAAATCCCACGGGATTCGTAAAAAAATCCAACGGGATTCGTAAAAAAATCCCACGGGATTCTTAAAAAATTCATTTGTGATTTGTATAAATCCCATGGGATTTTGTATAAATCCCATGGGATTCTGTATAATCTCATGGGATTTTGTATAAATCCCAAATCCCATGGGATTTTATGTATAAGATTTTGACAAAATATATTTCCTACATTGGTTTTATGTACAAACATTTTCCAGTTTACTAGATGCTTTAATGTCATTGATCAACACAACTTTATATGGGTCATATAGAGCAGATCGTTGTAAATATTTAAAATGGATAATAGTTTTAGACTTAACAAACTCAATTAAACATAAAATATAAAAAGATATTCATTCTCTTTCCAACAAATCAAGAAAACTCAACCTTGTTTGTCTTTTTACCACTTATTGATTTATTGATATAAAGTGGGACAAGTCCATGAACTAGATACTTTTTCTTTGCAAATACATCATCTTCTCTTTCCCTCATTTCTTTCTGCCCCTTTGTGGTCCTCACTACCAACTACCTTTTCTACCTTAGTCAACGTCAGATCGGTTAACAAGAACAAAAATAACGCATATCACATCGAATAAATAACTTCAAACGCATAAACACACATAGTTACACACTCACTGTGTGTAAACGCAAAAACAGTACGGACGGTAATATAATCCGTTTACGACAACAAAAATAACAGAAACCCAACAAAAATTGTACGGATCGGTGCGATCAAGGTCAGATCGACGACGGTTTATGGTGATTTGACAGATCGATGATAGTTTATGGTGGTTTGTGTGTGTTTAGTGGTGAGAAAGAGGGTGTGTAAACTGGTGAGTGGGTGTGAGTGTGTGAGAGAGTGTAGCCTACATTGTGCAGGAATATAAAAATGGTGGAGCGAGAAATTACAAAAACGCCCTTCTGTGTTTTATTAATATTAATTAATAATTAAATATAGCCATTGGATCAAAGTTAAATCAATGGTTATGATTGGTTACTTTGTTCTTTAGATAAAACTTGTTCCGTATAGACTATGCTTATTTTTGTATATATTGTTTCAATTTATGCTTTTCATTTAAATAAAAAAAATCCCTTCCAAATATTATCTTTTGTTCTCTTCTCATCCGGATTTTTTTAGTAAAAACGCATAAAGCTACAACATTTTTTCATAAACGCATGATAAAACACATAATTAATCGTATAAGGCGAGTGATACCATTGTTAAAGTTTACGGTTTTTATTAAACGTTTTAATAATTATATTAACATATTGACAATCAAATATATTAATTAGAGTAAGCAGAAGCATGTAAAGCTCATATAAGGATCATACGATGTATACGATTAAACATGCAAAATATTAAAGTAATACCAACCTTTAATGCTCGGTATGATCAAGAAACTAACAATCAAGAAGTGATTATTCTCCGATCCACGCTACACGTTACACGATACTTAGCGATGCTAGTCCTGATTCGTATAACCCTTAACATAATTACTTGCAATGCAAGAAACAAAACCCGAAAACACTTGGGGTTTATTAGTTCGACCGGCCACAAGGGAGAAAAGGGAAGATGAGAGAATTATTATTTGAGTAACAAATCAAAGTGCATTAATATTTGAGTAAAGAAGAAAATAAATGAATGAGAATAAAATATAAATAGGAAGAAAGATAAGCAAATTGTTAGACAAAAGTAGAAAAAGAGTATAGTATTTTTACTTTTTTATTTTCTTTTTTTGATTTTAAGCATAGATTGGAAAAAAATCAAAAGACCAACACATAATTTACCCACTCTTCAAAAACCAGCATAGTTTGAGAAAAAAATCATGTATTGGACATTTCTTTAGGACGCGTATTAAATCAAAATATGTATCAAACAGGTATCACTGAGGAAGATGGCGATGGTGCTGATCAAGAGGAGTCATTTGCAAAGCCTAGTGATCTTCGAAGATGCATGGACTTCATGTGGAGAGTCGTCCAAAAATCAAACGCGGGTCTCATAAAAATCTTGAAGATGATAATATTCGGGAAATTTATGGCAGTCTTGGTGAAGCTCCCTTGGAAGATCATAGCAGCTCTTCCAATACTCAAACTCTTGAAAGGGCCTATAGAAGAAATGCTCCAAAACTTCCGTGGTGAAGCAGGGGACAAATCAAAGGACGATGGTGACGATTCAAAGGCACCTTTAATTGAAGAAATAACAATCCCATCAGTCATGGAAATGGCAAAAGCTGGGATCCTTTTTTCGCCAGTTAATGGTGGAATTTCTGAAATTAGTTTCGATAATATAACATCCACGCTATCCCTTCCAGTAATTAACTTGGACGTAAACACAGAAGTTTATTTAAGAAACTTAGTAGCATACGAAGCGTGTATTGCAGCAGGCCCATTAGTGGTTGCTCGGTACACCGAGTTAATGAATGGGATAATCGACACAGAAGAAGATGCAAAGTATCTAAGAGAAAGAGGGATAGTTTTGAACCATCTAAAGAGCGACAAAGAAGTTGCGGATTTATGGAACGGGATGAGTAAATCTGTGAAACTAACCAAAGTGCCCAAGATGGATAAAGTGATTGAAGATGTGAACAAGAGGTATGGTAAAACATGGAGGGTAAAATTATCAAAGTTCATGAAGAATTATGTGTTTGGATCATGGAGGATTTTAACGTTGTTGGCTGCTTTGTTTATGTTGTTTTTGTCGTTCGTACAAGCTTTTTGTTCGGTGTATGAGTGCGCTCGTATCTTCCATCAGCTCCCAGAAATTCCGGCTAATGAAGGGGCTGCTGAGTGAGCGCCTTATGTTCACTATGTTGCTTTCTTAAAGAGTTAAAGTTTACAAGTTTATTACTAGTATTTCAGTATATGACTTTAGTATATTTGTTTACTGTTTACTTTTGTTCAGTAATGAAATGTATGTTTTTATTAAATGGCAAATGAAATGAGATGTTGCTTAGAGAATAGAGATAGCTTTTTGTATAATAACTGATAGATACAAACATTTTATTTTGTCGTAGTTATGGGGATCAAAGAAAACGCACTTGATAAGATCGAAAATGAAAGCACATGCATGTATCATTGAATTCGTAACAGTTCGTAAGAAAACAACTGACACTTATTGAATACTAGGTTTTTTTCTTTTCTGGGCAAGAAAGGAAATTTGATAAGAGGCATATTTGTCTATAGAATGTTTAAAGAATGGAGAAATCGCCAAATCGAGAAACTTGTTTGTTGGAGCAGAATTGATTACATAACTAAATTTGGAAAACAAAATAAAAGAAATCTCACATTTTTGTTTTTTGAAAGTATAAACAGATAAAGCTAGCAAGGAGCTAGTTTTTTTTAACGGAAATATATATAAAGATGTCACGTTTTTGTGACTATTAACGATTGAATATAAAACCATAAGAGCATTAAGTATCGATGTTGAGTTTTGAACTCCTAGCTCAAAGTCTTGATCGAATTAATTTGTCTTTCTTGTGAGGTATACAATTGAATCTACTAATAGATCGTGACAATCTATTAAAAAGACATGTTTTAAATTTTGTTCTATCATTTTCTTTTGAAATTATTACAAATTTAATGGACCATATTTCTTCCCTCTTAGTGTGGATTGGTTTATCGACTGAATCTTATCCAAATGCGATCTCTGTTTGTGGAACATTCAAACGATTGAGATACTTACATGAGGAGAAACGAATTTAACGTAAAATAATTTAATCATTTTAGTGTGAATATAATCTGAATAATGTGAAAACAATAAAGAAAGTGACCAAGATTTTTTTTTTTTTTTTTCCTTTTTGTTTTTTTGTTTTTTTTTTCTCCTTAATACTTCGAGTTAATATTGTGTATGAGAAAATGATAAATCGAGACCTATGATTGATGAGCGAGTAAAAACAGATAGATGATATGACGCTAAGATGTCATTGAGTAAATATGTTTTGCTTGGTTATCACTACATCCACCTTTAATGGTCTTCAAATAATTCTTTTTATTGAGAGTTACGTTATTAATCGAGTTTGTACCTATCTCAATAGTATAGATTAAACGATAAAATAATTCCGGATTAACTTAATAGTTAAGAAAATTTTAAGCCTCTTTAGACACCAAATAATTGATTTGGAGAATAGACAATGGAAGTTGATGTGATTTGGACACCAAATGATTAAGCCTTTTTAAACGGCAAATAGTTACAGTATTTTTAAGCCACTTTAGATACCAAACATTATAAACTTTTTATGAATGTAGCATTGCTATTCTATTTATATAATCACAACGTTATACTCAATGTGGATATGAAATACTAGTATTATAATCTACTTTGTAGTAATTACTAATTAGATTAAATCAATACTTACAATTAATAGTAAGAATTGTGTGCTAATTGTGTTTTTTTTTTTTTTTTTTTTTTTTAATTGTGATATAGTTGTGTGTGAAATAGTAGAAGGGAACTTATCTCAAATTGGATGGGAAAATAATATGGAGATCTGCAATTTGACAACAACACGATATGTGAATTGGGGTTTCACAAACTTCTCATTTTTATCATGTGTAGTTGATTGAAGTAAATCATTAGAGGATTAGTTGAAATTAATCAGATAGTTATACGAGTTAAACATTTTGTAGCTTGCATTGACCGATTTATGTGATTATTTTTAAGATCGTACAGATTAAGTATCTTAAAGTGATGCTTAAAGAAAAGAGATAAAATAAGTACGTAGTATATTTGTAGGATACCAAACTATCATCATGACTTATGATTCACAATCTTCTAGCGCTAATGGGAATCAGATAAAATGAGATATTTTCTTGATTTTCAACTTGCAAAATGGTTTGTAACTTGCTTGCATAAATTTTGTGTAATTTTAACATTGTTTTCTTACAGTATTCATGTACATGCTGCATGCATGTGACTTTGTTTATAATCACAATGTTTATCATAGGGGTAATTCTCAAAAGGGGACAAAAAGCTTCATTGAGGTCACTTTGAGGTACAAAAATAAACCCTCTTCTCAAAATGGTCATGTGCGAATGTGCGAATGTGCGATTCCATTAGATGTGCGACACGTGTCCACTTATTTATTATTAAAGTACAGTGGTAGGTGAATTTTGTCCTAATATTGAGAGTATTAAAAGTCTAATATACTCTCACTTTAATTTTATCATTTCTTATTTATATTAAAAAAAATTGTCTGAGTACAGTATTATGCTTTGCTCCAAACACCAGCAGAAAGAATTCTCACACATTCGAAACTTATGCCATTGATATTTATATTAACAAAGCATGCTGCTCAAAATCAGGATGAACTCCGTGCCTACATTAACTACTATATCCAATAACACAGTTCAAAAGGTGAGATATCTCCCTTTTTCTCTCTCCCACTCACGGCTAGAACACCACACACACACCGCCGTCTTCTCCGGCCAATATTCCGGCCACCCGCCACCGGAAAATTACACCACCTATACCAAACGATAGATCGTCGAAAGGTGATCATTCTGACATTGGGTACGCGCGGTGAAACCCACCGACGCGCCCTAGATCTAAAATTTAAGTTTCGAACTTTTTGGGTTTTTGTCTTGCATGTGTTACCGTGACTTCTCACGTGTATACCCGTGCTTAGTTTGTGTTATTTCCGTTGTTAACCATGTTTTCGTGGTTGTTTTTGGCTTGAGTCCTTGTGGAACGTGAGTCTTGGCCCTTTTGGTTAGTGTTTTGGGTCGAGTAGTGCTTCGATGGTGATGTTTTTGTTGGTTGTTTGTGTAACCGACAAGGTAACCGTGGTTAATGTGCCTCGGTGTGATGTTATTGTGGTGTCGAGAGTCTCCCAAGACTCTTTGGGATGGAATACTTGTGGTGATATTGTTGTGGGCATCCCAAGTGACTGCGGATTTGATTGTGGCTGGCCAGATATGGTAGTGGCTAGATATTGTAGATGATGAAAGGAATGGGTGGTTATAAATATGGAAGTGAAAAGATAAGGTATGTAGATAAAATACATATAAAAAAGAGGGGTATTTTTGACCTTTTACATTAGTAATAATAAGACAAAAAGGAATATTTGGGAAAAAATCCCACCTACCACTGTACTTTAATAATAAATAAGTGGACACGTGTCGCACATCTAATGGAGTCGCACATTCGCACATGACCATTTTGAGAAGAGGGTTTATTTTTGTACCTCAAAGTGACCTCAATGGAACTTTTTGTCCCCTTTTAGGAATTACCCCTTTATCATATTATACAAGAATGAAATGTATAGTAGATAAACCAATACACCTTTTACTAAAAATGTCAAAGAAATAGTATTAATTTTATGTATAACTCTATTCTTGTTTGTATATTACAGTACTAGTTTCTACTTCAAAAAACAATAGTTAAGTTATCTTCAATTTATAATTAATAATTAATTAGTCTTGAAATTAAACCATAATTTTCTCTTTTAAAAAGTCTGTATACAAGTTCTGTAAAGAAGGAGTAAAATTAGATAGAGATATTCCTATATAAAAATCTAAACACCGAGATCAAAGTGAACAATAGATAAAAGGTATATTATTCATAGTATTATGTTTTGTTGTGTTTAACAAAATTTAACTTTAAATTTTGCTATTAAGTAAATTTACACACTTTTGTTCAAGTAATAAAATAATTTTTTTTTTCTTCTTATAAACGAGCTTGTTCGAGTTCGAGCTTGAGTTAATAAACGAGCTAATCGAGTTAGACCTCTTTAGCTTAAAATTTTGGAACATAAGAAAAAGATTGGAAAAATAATCAAGCCTCGAGCTCGAGCTCAAACACTAAAAAGATATTCAAGCTCGAGTTCGAACACAAGTTTAAAATTTTAATTTATTCAAGCTCAAGTCGAGCAATTAATAAACGAGCCCAGCTCGAAAAGCCTTAAACTCGACTTCGCTCGGATCGTTAACACCCCTAATTTGGACCATCCACCAGGCCCCCTGAATAATACTGCATAATCACAAACCCGGTATCATCTCCTTGTTTTAATTATGAGCTTGACTGCCAGACCTACAAGGCTCCACAACATATCATTTTACAAGTTGTAATTATGCTGTAAAAAAAGGAGAGTAATAGCAGTATATCTGGTAATATGCTATAAAACAGCTGGGACAATACCAAAGGGCGAGCTCTCCTACTCGTGTGTTCTTGATGTATTGAGCGTTGATTCAGGTGATCACATCATGTAAAACAATCATGCAAGCAAATGTCTACAAGTTTAACTGAACTGACATTCGAGATGCGAGCGCATGCAGTACACAGTTACGTATAACAGTTTAATGAAATTTTATTACTTTTTGTAATGTTCAATTTCAATCATTTAATTTGTTTCAAGTGTCTGAACTTTTTTTTTTTTTTTTTTTAACCAAGCCTTTTGCTAGCGAGTCAATTTATTGTAGTCAGCATTAAAACTTAAAAGAATTGACAAAAAGAAAAAGAAAAGAAAAACTTTCCTATACAATTGTTACATAGTTTTAGCTACAATCTATTAAATTTCAACTTTATGTACAAATACTTTGCATACCAATACAAAATCAATTCTAATATTCTATATACATAATTGAAATCATGCAAATAGCTTGTCATTTGGCAATTCTTGTTTCTAAGAACCTCATATGTAACGTATATTGAACCATTTCAGTTTCCTGATGTGGGCTTCTTTAAGTGGGTTCTGTATCAAAGTAGTGGGCTTAGAGCATATCTTTTTTGTTGTATGACCTAAGTCACCTAACAAAGAAACTAACATGTGTTGATTCAATTCATGAAACTACAACATCTTTGTTTTTGTTGGTTGAACAATAGGTGCAAAAAAATGTTTTTATTATTAGACTTTATGACTTTCTCGTCCCATGAACACATGTTATGTTTCTAGTTCATGAACTATGTATTTTGTAAATTGCTTGCCTTCTAGCTCCTTGTTAGAAGGTAGCATATTTAAAGTTAAATACAAATAGCCGTTTTTAAAAAAAATAATAATAAAGAAATAAAAATAGTTAGAATGTGTTTACCATGTGAACTCTTTAAAAATTTTATTGGGCAACGCTAGATATACTGACTCCAACCACAATCAAATAGGTGATCTCGTAGTTCTTGGTCTGTGAAGATCAGGAAAATTAAATCTTTGAACGGAATTTGTGATTTTGTCGAAGTCACTAAAAAGTGCATCAAAGTACCTAAGCGAAAACTCTGGGAAATTTTACCAAGTTGTGATTGTACAGTAAATAATATTGCGAACTCATTAGCAAAATAGTAGTTCTATACCAATCCAGTACTGATTTGTGTGTTTGCACTATGTTTTGGTTATAAATAGGGCCGTAAAGGAACCGGAAGAACATGAACGGAGCTTTGTTCATGTTCGTTCATTTAATTTTAACCAGACAAATAAATGGACACGAACGCTTAAACGGACGAAATTTCTTGTTCATGTTCGTTTATTAAGAAAATGAGTTGTTCATGTTCGTTTATTAAGACACTAAACGAACGCTAAACGAACATAAACGATCGAATATAAATGAAAATAGACAAACAAACATAAACTTTATTAAATTATGCAGAATATATTATTTTTTTAATGTTGTTTCGTTTAAACAAACCATTTTAAAATTATATAATTAAAAGATATGATCATACGAACATAAATAAATAAATGAGCATAAACGAACGTTAACGAACACATAATCAGATGTTCATGAATATAAATGAACGGACATGATTTTTGTTCATGTTCGTACATTAACTAAACGAACGTAAAATATTGTTCATGTTCGTTCATTTAATAAATAAACGAACATAAACGAACTTTTTACCGAACAATTTATGAAATATTCACTGACCGTTTAGTTCGTTTACGGCCCTATTTATAAACATTTCTTCTCTATAAATGGTTTTCTTTAGCTTTAACATGATACTCCAATTGGTAGCTGGTACCTATGTGAATTTATACTATTTTTTATTTGATTTAGATAAAATCTATTTTTTAATAAGAACATATCTTTGACCATTTCTATGAAAAAGCAACTCAAAGTTAGGGGTACAGGAGAATATTCAAAACTGAGTAAATTGCAAAAATCGTCCTTGTGGTTTAGCTAAATTGCAGATTTCGTCCTTACTGTTCAATAAGTGCAAAAATGGTCCTGATTTGGCACTGTTTCATTCGGTTTTAGTCCTTTGACTTAACTGCCGTTAGAAGGACTCCGTTAGTATTTACACTTTAGCCCTTTTGACTAACCAACGTTGCAGCACCCATCCTTCAAACCACAAGGACGATTTTTGCAATTTTTTTTTCGAAAAAAAAAAAAAAAAAAAAAAATCCTACGTTTTTATTTTTATTTTTTTTGAATATTTTTTCTCGAAAATGTTTTTTTATGAAAAAATGTTTTATATAAAAATGTTTTATATAAAAACGTTTATAAAAAAGTTTTTATATAAAGCTTTTTTATATAGAAATGTTTTTATATAATAATATTAAAAAACTTTTTTATATAAAACGTTTCATATAAAACAACATTTTTATATAAAAACTTTTTTATATAAAAAACATTTTCGAAAAAAAAAAGTTACTTGAAGATAAAAATTATTTAAAAAATATATCGAACAAAAACAAACAAAAACGTAATTTTCTTCCCGTTTTTATCCATTTTGTTCGTTTTTATCTGATTTTATCTGTTTTCATCCATTTTTGTTTGTTTTCTTTTACTTTTTATCTGTTTTTCTTACGATTTTGTTTGTTTTTATATAAAATGTTTTATATATAAAAAGTCAGATATAAAATGTTTAATAAAAAAGTTTTTATATAAAATGTTTAATATAAAAACTTTTTATATAAAAACTTTTTTATAAACGTTTTTATATAAAAACTTTTTATATATAAAACAATTTATATAAAACATTTTTATATAAAAACGTTTAATATAAAACAACATTTTTATATAAAAACTTTTTTATAAAACGTTTTTATATAAAACACTTTTATATAAATAAACAGCCGTGAGAAAAAGGCACAAAACAAACCAAAACGGATAAAAACAAACAAAATCGTAAGAAAAACAGATAAAAAGTAAAAGAAAACAAACAAAAATGGATGAAAACAGATAAAATCAGATAAAAACGAACAAAATGGATAAAAACGGGGAAAAAAATACGTTTTGTCCGTTTTTATCCGTTTTTGTTCGATATATTTTTTAAATAATTTTTATCGTCAAGTAACTTTTTTTTTTCGAAAATGTTTTTTATATAAAAAAGTTTTTATATAAAAATGTTGTTTTATATGAAACGTTTTATATAAAAAAGTTTTTTAATATTATTATATAAAAACATTTATATATAAAAAAGCTTTATATAAAAACTTTTTATATAAAAACTTTTTTATAAACGTTTTTATATAAAACATTTTTTCATAAAAAAACATTTTCGAGAAAAAATATTCAAAAAAAAAAAAAAAAAAAAAACGTAGGATTTTTTTATTTTTTTTTTTTTTTTCGAAAAAAAAATTGCAAAAATCGTCCTTGTGGTTTGAAGGATGGGTGCTGCAACGTTGGTTAGTCAAAAGGGCTAAAGTGTAAATATTAACGGAGTCCTTCTAACGGCAGTTAAGTCAAAGGACTAAAACCGAATGAAACAGTGCCAAATCAGGACCATTTTTGGACTTATTGAACAGTAAGGACGAAATCTGCAATTTAGCTAAACCACAAGGACGATTTTTGCAATTTACTCTTCAAAAGTGGACAATCCTATATTGCCTCGAAAATTACTAAACAAGCTTCAACTTGGATTTATTGTTTTTTTCACATTTCCAATGTGTATGTTCTTGAAATTCGTAAGCTAACTCTGGCTAGGACAAATTTTAAGCATTTTTCATGCAAATGCATGATATTCGGATCATTTAATTTGTTTTTTTTCTGACCATGTAACTCTTTTTGTATTCATAAGCGATGAAATATTGAAATGGCTATCTTTGGAATTCTGATTGTTATCGTTGATTTTTCTTTTCTTTTCTTTTTTTTTTCCTTCCTTTTTTACTGTATCCTACAACAACTGTATGAGATTGAATTCTAACTACTGTATTCATAAGCAAAGTTTTTCTACACTTTTAGATTTGCAATGGATACACAAGTTCATTAAAATCATGTGTTTAAATGTTTATAAATAGTTATCCCATATATGGGAAGGGTCCAGTTGTCATCAAAAGATGCATGGTATTGGGGTGTTCCCACCAATTTACACCTTATAAAAAATAGTTATCTCATACAAAACTTAGATAGTTTCAGGGGCAACCCTAGGGTGTTCTCTGGGGTTCACGGGAACCTGATGGATGTCCGTCGTTTAGTGTAAATTTTCACTAAAAATAATGATTTTTCTGAAATGAACCTGGTCCCGAAAATTTGTGTCACATAAATACATTTTTTTAAATTATTTCACTAATATGTCATAAGAAATACATGTTTTTTTAATTTGTTTACTGATTTTAGTAAAAATTATACCTTTTAAATTATTTTTATTCTTTTATACTAAAAAATAAAATTGTGCACCTGGTAATTTTGGTCATGGGTCCGCCCCGAATAGTTTACGAATTTAGAGCTAGAAACAAGTTTCTAGTTAATACACAGAAAAGATCAAGACATGAAAAGATTTTGAAAACTCTTTGTGTTTATCATAAATCTTTGTATAACTTAATAATTAGGACTTGATAGAGTAAGTAATATAATACAAGTCAATGGCATAAAATTTGTAAAAAGATGAAAAAAGAAAGAACATGGGATGAAACAATGATAAAAGGTGTGATAATTGCATACTTTGTTTGTCTTGTTTACCTTTGGCATTTCTTTTTTTGTTTTACTTGCAACCTTTTCCGAAACCCCAAAATAGAGTTTTTGGTTTGGACTTTGAGTTTTAAACAAGTGATGGCCTCTTGGTCCAAAGCCTGCTTTTTGCTTGGAAATGCTCACTTCATTTTAATATCCCAAGTTTATAAAAACCATCAAATTTTATATTTTTTTATACTTTAGATCTTATACGAGTGTGGAAACCCGCGCGATGCAGCGGGATTGGCTTTTAAGGACTTATTTTGTAGCGACACTTAAACTTCAGGGGCTATTTTTGCCAAGTTGTGAAACTTTGCATTTAATTTTCGGACTTACTTTGCAACGATACTTAAACCTCAGGGACTGTTTTTGCCAAGTTGTGAAACTTTGCATTTAATGTTTGGACTTAGTTTGCAGCGACACCTAAACCTGAGGGGCCATTCTTGCCAAGTCGCAAAACTTTGCAATAAATGCGGGGGACACGTGTCGTGTCCACATCGAATCCCCGCATTTTAGTTAATATAGATAATATCTATCAAGATTTTACGTCGTTTTTCTACCGTACGGAAAGCATCAATAGTGTTCTTGAATATTATATATCACGATTACAAATTGTGAAATTATTTATTATAGTCATAGACAGACATTCTCCTACTCTTGCTAGGGATAGTTTAAAAAAATCAGATATGTTGATATACACAATTTTTTGAATTAAGTTATAGTTGACTCAAAACTTTAGGTTCTGTGAGATGAAAAAAAGTTGACCATAATAATGAGTTGAATCATGTGACTTTTTTATAAAGGGATATTGTTGAACTTTTTTCGTTGTCTTGTGTTAATATGTAAACTTTGAAAAATTGTATAAATGTAACGAACTTTCAGAAAATCCTATAAACTGCACATTTTGATGACATATCACGTTATAAATGGTATCACGTATTAGACTTTTATGTATGACACATTATTAAAATGTACAGATTAAAATACTTTATGCAAGTTCGTTTCATTTATATATCTTCTTCAAAATTCACGTAACAAATTAATATATTTGAAAAATTCATTGCTATTTAATATACAAAACTCTTATAAATTTGTAAATGAAAGCAACGAGAAAATGAAATATGAATAGCAGAAGTGACCTCATAGGTGAAAGGAAAATACAAGGCTTACACAACACCACAAAAGATTCATAAGATCAAATCAAACAATTTTAACTACTGTTTAACATGATATTTTAGAACCTTAATTTTACAACACGTTTGTCCATACGTACATACGTACCATGAATGGAGCATGCACCAGACCAGTGAACTCTGTGACCACTTCTGAACCTCGTAAATCAAATAAACAACCTCTTCAATTCATCCCCATCATTAACCATCGGTTAAAACCATATCATGCATGCTACCAAGGTATGGTCCAAAACTCCAAATAATCTATCTAGACTATTTCACCTACCCAACCCCCATCACCTTACTTCTCAATTAATTGTCACAACTGTTACTATTGCTTACCTATCAAAATATATGAGTTTGTCTAAAAATATGGTACGTATGTAGTTGACATATAAAATACTAGTTTTAGTGACTAAAATCTGATTATGCTATGATTATTGTTTACTAAACATACTTATAATGTTCCATTGTATTCATGTTACATAATACTATTAGATGATAAATAAGTCCAAGCCCGTTTGTGGGTTTTAGGGTTTCTCTTATTTTCATTATGATACAATAAATAAAAGGTAACCCTAGAAATCCTAAACTCATAAACGAACTTGTGTTATTTATCATCTAATAAATACTCCTTCCTTCCTAAATTATTTTCTCTTACAATGACAGTTTACCTTACGTATTTAACGAATTGGTTTTTTCTTTTTTTTGAAACTTTGTAATTATAATTTCAACCAAAGTTAATGTGGTAAACTTGATCATGCGTGAATAATTATTTTTAGCAGTGAACAGATAAATTTGAAACTGGATGAGTAATTACCTTCCCACCCAGTTCAAATAGATTGAATATTGGCTCTCATATTATTGATACTCTCACTACCATAATAGGATTCTATAATTTGCTCGCTCGATCGCAAACCTTACTCACGAATCACGAGTCACAACCTTGGCTCAAGGTGTTTCTAAATCATCACCAAGTTGTAGTTTACATACCATATGTTAAGTTCCAACATTTCTAATGTAGTATATGCTCTAGGTGACTAGGTGTACTGTAAAGTTTGAGACATAAATGTTAAGGTTTACACTTGCATTAATTACATTTGAATACCCAACTCTTAATAAGGGGCCATGGATGTTGGCCAAAATGGCAAAAGACCAAATCTCGTCCTGTTCATATGAAAGATATGTTTTCCTTAAGTGCATATGTTTCTTAATTATTTAGAGATGTTTTTTTCTTAAACATATGCACAAACGAAAACAACATCAAAAAAACTCATACTCTCTATATTAATCCATAATAATCTACGATTAGCAACCATTAGGGCCATGTTGATCTACGATTAGCAAAATATTATCATCATGGCAACCAGCAGGGCTAGGTCGATCTACGATTAGCAAACTTTATATCAAAAAGAAGGTCATATAACTCATTTCAACATCAAAAACAAATATCTCATCTACTTGATCCATAATAACACAATGTTCAAGCTTAAAAGCCTTAGGAAAGCTCTCATTCTCAATGATATCAAACTTTTCATCTGCAATCAATTGGTTTAGTGACTCTTGTAACGTTATCCCTTAATTGTATCCTCCCTTAGAATCCTTCTAGGCTGTGTATATTTATTAAACCTCGCCGTCTGAAACAAAATTTATCTTTCGTCGCAATTTTAGGGTTTACGTTAATTAGTTTACTTTTCCATCACTAGTTGTACGTATTCTTAAGTTCCATCTAGCTTCTATGTTGTGCAACTTATTTTAGCTCAGGTATAAAAAAATTAATAACGGAACTTAAGAATAAAATTAAGTAACACATATATAGCTTAGAGTAGTAGTGGTGGAACCAAATGGTTTGGTCTCTTGGGCCAAAACATACGCGTCATGTATTTATTTGGTCTGTGAGTGGACCGAAAATAATGAAAAAAGTTTGTGCGTGTGTTTTTTGCTTTAATTTATTTTTGTGGTGTTGTTTTTTTTATTGTGATTGTGGTCTTTTTACGACGAGTGTTTGATTAAGAAAAAGAAATATGAGTTGACGCGAGGTTGTTTGATCTCTTTATTTGGTCTCGTTAATAGTAGTCTTATGTTAAAATACAATTGTTGCAAATATTGATCCATCCTACTATACAAAACGGGTCGGGTTTAAAATTGATATAAATAGCAGGTCCAAGGCAATTCATCATCAGTCCCCATGCACATTACTTAACTTAAGTTACTTCTTCAGTTCACTTGTTTGTGTTTGTCTGTCACCACTAGCTTACAACAAATCTTTAACCTTCCACTGATACACAAAAAGACAAAGCTTCAAAAACATGAACACACTCTTCCAAACACTTCCTTTTTTGCCGAGTAACACAAATTCATGTGATCAGCTTGTGAACCCCTTTTCGTTACTTGATCAATTTCCACAGTTTTATTGTAACAACTCATCATTTCAGGCTCATTATTTTGCACCAGCAAACCCTTCACTGGAAACAAATGATCATCCTGCTGTTCTCGAAGGTATTGGTGCGGTAGTAGGAGAACGTGTGCTCTACGGAAACCCCGTAACAACGATTGGTAAGAAACATTACATCAAATATAAATATGTGTCACATTATATATAGTATGAGAAATATTTGAAGTTTGTCAACCTTTACATTCATAAGTAGTATTTAATCATAACTATGCAGAAAATAATGAAATAAATATTAGAATTTTTTCGTGCTTAATTGTATGAAGATAATTAAAAACTTTGAAATATGAAAACTACACTTAAAGGACATGAAATTTAAGCAGTTTTTTTTTTTTTTTTTTTTTTTTTTTTTTTTTTTTTTTTTTTTTTTTTTTTTTTTTTTTTTTTTAAGATTGTGACTATACATATTTTTGGCATGTTCATAGCTAAACATATTTTTTCAAAAATTAACTGAGTTATTTGAAGCAGTGCAAAGAGAATCCACCATGGTGAAAGATGTCGGGCGAGAAATGAAGTTTCAATCCGTGAAGAACGTTACCAGTACTGCGGTAAAGAGCTACCGAGGGGTTAGAAAGAGGCCATGGGGTCGATGGTCTGCTGAGATTCGCGACAGGATAGGACGATGCAGGCACTGGCTAGGAACATTCGATACGGCTGAGGAAGCAGCACGTGCTTACGACGCTGCTGCAAGACGACTAAGAGGATCGAAAGCTAGAACCAACTTCAAGATACCATCTGTTTTTCCCTTATCCAACACCGCAACATCACCCACAACGTCCTCGACGTCGTCTACCGAAGCCAAAAAAAGGAAGTCTAGGAAATGTAGTAGTAACACTAACTACAACAAATGTCATGCGGTTACTTCTGTGGATCAGCTCTTTAGTAATGGGTCGATGACAATGAGGATTAATCCTAGTACGTCTACTAGTCAAGTAACTAGTAACAATAACAACGATGTAGAACTAGATTTGTATGTTGGTGGTACTTTGACAAAAAGAGCAAAAACTCTCTCTAGTAATTAAATGTAATTAACTAATTATATGTATGGTACTAGCTATATATTATGACTAGCTAACATCATGTACTTTGGGCCTTTGGCACATGTCTTAGTTTCGTGTTGTTCTATTTCTTGACGATTTCTTGACGGTTAAGATTTCTTGATTTCTTGACGGTTATCATGTACTTACTGAAATTATCATCAAAGAATCTCTAAACTCACTGTTTTTTGTTTTCGTTAGTTTCCAAACAGTGGACTTGTCTAATCTCACTAGTTATTTAATAGGTTAATTAATAACCCCTATTTCTAGCTAGCTGTAAATAGATTCTCAATATATGATCATTTTTTTTTTTTTTTCATTATAAACTTTTATAACGGATTACAATAAGATGGCAGGCAAACGGGCAACAAGCTGTGCCGAGCTCCTCATGCTCAAGATTTCTTGACGGTTATCCTCATTAAAGGGCTAGGCCAACATATGTCGGCCCTGGAGTACCGGACTATCCTTAAGTACCGGCTAATGATCCCCCTGTTTCCGGCTGATGAGCCTTGCCCAGTCTGCCGCAAGGTTTGTTTAGATTCCTTTGGCGAGCATGCGGTCCATTGCAAGGAGTTACCGGGTTTCAAATACAGGCATGATTTGGTTAGGGATCTTCTGTATGATGTTCTTAAACGAGCAGGAATTTCTTCTAAAAAAGAGGCCCCCGTGAACTTTCTGACAGATCCGCTTGAAGGGAGGTCTACTTTACGGCCAGCTGATATACTTGTGTTTGGATGGGCCGGGGGGAAACATGCTTGTGTGGATCTTACCGGAGTGTCCCTCTTGTTGGGCTAAGGGACAATGAGTTTGTTGCTGGACAAGCGGCGGTGAAAGCGGAATCGAGCAAAGTTGCTAAACACGAGAAAGCATGTTTAGAGAATCAACACGTATTTACCCCTTTTGCTTTTGATACTTTTGGGTTCCTAGCTTCGGCAGCTGTGGAGTTTTTGACTAGGGTTCAACGGGTTGTGCAAAGTAATTTTGCGACCCCTAAGTCACAAAATTTCATTTTCAGTAGAATTGGTTTTGCCATTCAAAAGGGGGTTGCGGCACAGCTTGTTGCCCGTTTGCCTGCCATCTTATTGTAATCCGTTATAAAAGTTTATAATGTGAAAAAAAAAAAAAAAAAAAAAAAAAAAAAAAAAAAAAAAAAAATGATCATATATTGAGAATCTATTTACAGCTAGATAGAAATAGGGGTTATTAATTAACCTATTAAATAACTAGTGAGATTAGACAAGTCCACTGTTTGGAAACTAACGAAAACAAAAAACAGTGAGTTTAGAGATTCTTTGATGATAATTTCAGTAAGTACGCTTATGTTTAATGACAGTGTGTCATATCAAAGTCTTTCGTATGGTACGTACGTAAATATGTGATTAAGGTTAGAGATTGGATATTTGGTACCTTAAACTAGAACTAATACCTCTTTTTATTTTATTTTTTATTTTTGTTTTTATTATAGAACTGTGAAATAAAATTAAAAAAATATATATATAACACAAAATATAAAGTTTAATCAGTAAAGTAGTTAATCATAAATAATACGAAACAGAAAATCATAAAAAAAAAAAAATTGTCTTATCTTATTGATAAAGGGGGTAAAAATGTGAAAAAAATACGTAACATAAAATATAAAATTTGATAAGTCAAAAACAGTAAAAGAAAACGATGCGGAACAAAAAATCATTAAAAAATGTGGTTGATGAAGGGTATTAGTTGCATTTTAGAGGTAGGGGTATGAATAGTACCACCTTTAATTTTATGAGAATATTCATAACCTCCAAAATGTATTTCAATATCCTCTTTATTTTTTTATTTTTTTTTTGTTTATTTTAAAAAAATAATTTTTTTAATTATAAAATTACGCAATTAAAGTATGAAACAAAAAATATAAAATTAAACAAGTCAAAAGTATTAAAAGACAAAAAATACTTAAAAACACTACTGATAAAAAGTTACCGTATATTATTAATAAATGGGATAAAAAAGTGAGCCGGAAAGATAAAAGTTAGATTAAGAGGGTATGTATAACAACATCTTAATTTCATATGAGTGTATAATTATTTGATTAATTAATTTATATGAAAAGTGATTCTCGTACTTAAATGCATGCTTAAAAGCATGAGCAGTGCATCAAGTAATAAAAGACTTGATGCATTAAATATGTTTAATGTTGAAGCGTATTTTAGAAATCAAAAAATCATTGCTCCAATGCAAAATATTAGTATCAAAAGATTTTCATTTATTTGATATGATAAAAAAGTATAAATCTTTGTTTTGACAGGTATTCAATTAATGAGAATCACTTGTGGTTTTTTTTATCAAGCGCTTGGTGTGTTTCAAGTCATGTTACTAGAAATCATTTACAAAGCTTTTCTCACAATGCTTTCAAGTCATTCTAAAGCTTATTCAAATAGTAAAAAGTTTTATGTAAAGCGATCGATGCACTGCGGATGCTCTAAATACACTCTATCAGGTAAACACATATAAAGTCTAATAACAAATTTTGTATTCGGTTATTTTTGTGAGAAAGATTGTGTTTGTACTACCTTAACTAATGCACTATGATGTAACATACAATATGGTATTGCAAGAAGCCATCAACAAAGACAGAAATCTGGTTTCTTGTTTGAGAATAGAATATTACTATCTTCATTTATTGATGGCTCAAAACTATTTAAGTAGCAACATTTCTATTCAGGATGAACCAAATAGTTTGGAACCACAACCACTTGCATGTATTCTTCCTCACTTTTTCAAACATGTTTGATATCTTGATTCCAATAGAACCATATTGTTATGAAGCAACTAGTAATACCTGTTTGTAGGTCCCTAGCCCTTATACATCCACACAATATATTTCATCTATTACATGTTTTGTCTGGATATAGTATAATGATTTTTGTATGACATGGGGACTAGTTTGAAAGCCTGATAAGTGATAGTAACTAATTGCACCAAAACAATTATCCAAGTGTACGCTTTTTGACAAGTTAATTTCTAAAGTTAACTATATCGTGCTACATGGGAACAAAACTAAAATATTAACACTAACATTGAAAAGAAAAATCCATGAAGTAGAATACACGAACGTAACAATTTATGTGACAACTGAGTGACATTATTATCAACACCTAATTATCTTAAACAGTGAGTTGAAACGAGGTGACTAATATGGCATCACTGTGTAAACGTACATCATCAAAACCTAATTATCTTATTCAAACTTACTTGTTGATCAAATCATGTCACACAATAGTAATTTTTTGAATTTCGTAAAATGTTACTACGGAGTAATATATTATGTTTGCTAGTGAGCGTTTTGAAGCAACAAGCGTTTAGCATTTTGTACAAAATGTTTGCTTGGCAACAAGCAACTAGCAATTCTAATTTTTCTAAAAGCTTCAAGTCAAAATGCTACTTGAAGGAGCATTAAATAGCAACTAACGTTTACACTTAATAATTACAAAGCTATGTTACTAAACGATTCATCAAAACAAACAGCTACTGCTTTCCTATTACTTACTTCTACTGCTTGTCGTTACTGCTAACTACTACTGGGCAAACATAATCATAGTATCGACTCCATATTTTAATGAATCACTCATTCACGAGATTTATCTGAGTCATCTACTCCATATAAAAATGGGTGTGAAAATGTGATTCCTTTTTAAAATGCATATATTGTCCCCAAAAATTTTGTTTGTTTTTTTTTTGTATATGTTAGAATTTGCTTGCAGGGACTTACAATACATACATAGTAGTAGTACATACTATTATGTTTCGAACAAATACTTAAACTCAGAACTTTGGTAGGTAATTCACATACACCTATACTATAATTTAACTCATGTCTTGTATAAGAACATTGAGGCATTTATCATTAATTAAGTCGAGTTATCAATTCAAATGAGATACTAGAAAGAATAATATGTAGATGTGTAGCTAGGTAGACGATTATGATTATTATACATGATGAGAGATGTGAGACTGTGAGAGTATAAGGTGATACATATATGCAATAGTGCAAGAATAGTAAATTCCATAGGAGCACCTGTAGACACATACCCTTTAACAGTGATAAACAAAGGCTACTCCCATTCCTTAAACACTGTGTTCAAACAAGAAAGACCAAGTTGTTCGGTAGGTCAATAAAATCCGGATGCACTTTTAGGGTTTGAACCAACAAACCAATCATCACGGCTTGTTTATGGGTTTTGGATTATTTTTTTTTAATAAAAATAAACCGTATTTAACTTATACTAGTAGCTATTAAGAAAAGCTTTGATTATAATGGTTTTACTAATAAGTACACCGCCCCTCTCAACCTCAACAAACATTGGTAAGTACACTTTTTAGTGAAATGTTAAAGGATCTGTCAGGAGCACCACATTCTCAGAATTTTTAACAAAAATCAGTTTTTGAGTTTTTATGAGCACCACATTCTCAGGATTGTTACCGGTATTACATCGTACTATCCCTAATCCTTTAATATCGCCTCATAATTCTTTTATTTTTGGTTAATGAGATATGTCCAGTTTGTCGCAAGGCATGTTTGGATTCCTTTGGAGAACATGTAGTTCATTGCAAAGAGCTTCATGGCTTCAAATACAGACACAATATGGTTAGAGACGTCCTTTTTTACGTATGTAGGTGTGACGGGATCTCCGCCAAGAAAGAATCACCTGGGAACTTTTTGACTGACCCATTGGATGGAAGATCCACACTAAGACCGGCAGACATTTTGATTTTTGGATGGGTTGGAGGAAACATGCGTGTGTAGATGTTTTACACTAGGACAAGCTGTTTTGAAAGTCGCCTTATACAAAATGACAAAACACGAGAAAACATGCATTAAAAATCAACTTATTTTTATTCCTTTCGCGTTTATACTTTTGGTTTCCTTGCACCTGAGGCGGTGGAGTTCATCAACAGATTCCAACGAGTTTTGCATAATAATATTATGACACCTAGATCAAAAAAGAGCTAGCGGCGTAGCTTGTTGATCGTTTGACTTTCACCTCTATGCGAATCCAAATTAAAATAATTAATAGTTGAATTTGTAGATTTGATATAATTAGAATAATAATAGATAGGCCTATAATTTTAGTGGAAAACGAGTCAAAGTCGTTTGTAGTTAATGCAAATACGAGAAAATATCAATATAGATTGCATATTTGTCATGATCCAATGAACCAAGGGTCATTCATTTTCTTGATTAAAACATGAAAATAAACTTTCACATTTTTTTTAAAATTAAATATCTCGCAAACCGTTAATCGTTGTGCGAAAAAAATCATACCATCACGACGAGAATTAAATTATCTTTCTATAGATATGCACTTATATATATTTTCGATTGATTTTTTTTTCAAAATTTTCGCCTAAAAGATTACATGTGATTCAGAAAAATCACATATGATTTTAAAATAAATCACATGTGATTTTTACAAATCACATGTGATTTTTCTCGTCGAAATTTCTGAAGAAAAAAAAAATCTTCGAAAGTATATAGAAGTACATATTTGTAGAATGATAATTTAATTATCGTCCCGATTGTGTATTTTTTGTAGCTTGAAGATTTACCGTTTGAAAAATATGTTTGTTTTAAAAAAAAAGTAAAAAATCGCTCTGCGTGAGCTGGTGGCCACGGCGCCAGACCTTACAGCCCAGCATCGGTATGGTTCGTCGTGCCAAAAGCTAGCGCGGTCGACTATGCATGGCTCAAGCCAACAGCTACCGTACCCGGACCTCTAAGAGCACTGGGTACATACCCTCGTGCCATAGGCAAAAAGTGCTGCCACGTCAACGAAACCTTCTATGACACCAGAAATCCTTTGGCACCGCATTTTATGCCGTTACCTTTTGGCATCAGAAAATGTGATGCCGTTGAAAAAAAAATCAATTATTTAAACAACATATATTTTTATTTATTAAATAAAAATACAAATATAAAACAAAAAATATAATTAAGAAAATAAAAAATTACAACATAATAATTTTTAGAGTAAAATACACCGTTCGTCACTAAACTTGTACATGCGCATCACGTTGAACCAAAACTTCCCTTTTTCATCGCTGGGAGTCCAAAACATGGAGTTTATATGCTAAACTCGTCCCTTAACCATTAACGTCGAGGTCAATGTTCCGTTATAGTCCATAAAATCCCGTTATCCTTTTACTGTTGAGGGTAGAATCGTCTTATTACCTTGATGTACTATAGCAGTTGTCTTGTCCAATTTTCTGCCATAATGTATAATATAGCTAAGCGGTATACTCATTGCTCATCCCCAAACTTGTTTTGGAAGCCTACCCAAAAAACCCTAATGCAATGTCAATCATCAAATCAAATAATCTAAGTAAAAAAATAACAAACACCAACCTTGGATTTACTCTATGGCGAATTAGAGAATATCCTTTCTTTGATGACCATGAAATTGAGGAAAAAGCTGCAATCAGGAGATATGGTAAGTGTTTTTTGGTTATAGTCTTTTACAATTATATGTTAGTACGATTGTTTAAATTATTCTCCTTTTAGGTAACTTTATCGTAACATTGTTTTTCTACATTTTTTATACAGCGGATGAACCAAGATCCTTTAGCATGAGGTCCCATTATGAAGGTACATTCAAATACTTTCCAGGTAGAATATATCAAGGAGGCAAGGAATGCCTTGTTGATTATGTGGAAATAAAAGAGGTATCCGTTGATGAAATGGATGCTCTCATGACCCAAATCGGTTATGAGAATGGACAAACCAATTATTTCTACTTTCTTAAGCCTGGTTGTACATTGGATGACGGATTGTTTAGTTTGCGTGAAGCTGCTAATGTTGAGTTGTTGAAAGATGTTGTCAAAGACAATAAGTTGATAGATGTGTATGTGGAAATAGGTAAGAAAAAATTAGAGCGGTCTGAAATGTCCCCACAATCTATTAAGACTGTCTTTTGGGAGATGGATGAAAATAGCAGAAAAGTTGCTATTGCTGCTATTCAATCTTGTTGTAGACGATTGGTGTTAGATGATCTTGATATTTAGCTTGCACTAGATCCTTTTATGCAACTTACACAAGTACCTATGGACCTCAATGATATTGGTGAATCTAGCAATTTGTCAAACATTGAGCCTGTATTTTCCACCCTAGACACGTCATTTGCTAGCCAACTTGTTCATAACAGTGAGCGTGCTTTAGTACTTATTGATGAGGACAATGCTATTAAGGAGCCTGATAATTTTAAGGTTAATCTGTTCCGAGTGACTCAGGGGAAGCACTTAGAGAAAGTAGGAAGAGCACTAGTTGATGTCTAACAGGTTTGAAGAGCCTGATGTTTATGTAAATCTGTTTCAATTGACTCAGGATAATCATTTAGTAGGATGCGCACCTGTTTATGCCAATAACATGGAAGGGGATCCTGTTGTTGATGTTACTCTATTACAAGTGAGTGACACTAGTGACTTAGGCTATGCAATTGATGATTCAATTCAAGCAAATGAAGATTATACTTGTCAGGAGAATGATGTACAACTTGCTTTGGTCCGTAGGTCAGAGTAATGAGTTAGGTAAAGCAAGAACAACCAGTAATATAAGTGATGACATGCATTTGGAAAATGATTTACCTGTGATGGTTGATAATGTCTTTTGCAGTGAGTATGTTTCTTACCGACAGGCAGACTTTGCAAATAGAGTCTATACCACATTCTTCTATTCTGGTCAGGACTTTCCTACTGCAATCGATGTCAAAAATAAGGTAAGAGAGCATTCAATAGAAACTAGGAGGGAGTTGTTTTTGTGAAAAATGACAAAACGAGAATAAGTTTCAGATGTAAGGGTTGTGTTCCACTTTCAGGCCCAAGTGAAGGTCCTGGAATGGTGTTATTCCCTATTCACTATCGTTTAAAAAACAATTAAGTGCTTAAAACAATTTAACAATGAATAATTACTGAAAGTAATGTAAGTAACACACACAAAGTAATTTTCAACATCATATTCTAATTAGAAATAAACCAAAAGAATACGTTACCCAAGTACTTGCGGAATAGTACTTGGGATTGAAATGATAAAGTTTGGGGTGACTCCTCTTTAAGCTCAGGCTAAGTCTGAGCATAAATCTTAGAACCCACTGAGCTAACTCAAGGATAAAGTTGTATTTGGAGGAGTGAAAAGTTGGCTTGTGTGTATGTGTGTTTTTACAATTCACAAGCTTAAACTTTTCACTCATTCTCTTATGCTATTTATACAAGTATGATTATTAACTTTAACCTAGAAGACAAAAACATGGATCACAGCAAACACGAATATTGATATATTCGGTTACCGTTCACCTTTCTATAGTAGGCGGCGAAGCTTCTTTCCTTGATAGAGGATCGCCGCTTACTATAAATGGGAAGATACGATCTTGATAGATTGAGACTGTGTATAGACTGGATAAACACTTGAGGGACTTAGTTTTATCTGGGTAAAACTTTCCCGCCTAGTCCAGCTCATTCTTCAGTCTTTAAAGCCTTCAGTCTCTTCCTTCGTTTGTCTTCAGTGTTTAACAGTTGGAGAGGAGTCGAAGGGATTCAGTGAGTTATTGTCATCACTCACTGAATCCACTATCTTCTTCTTGACTTAGTCTTCACCCTTTAAGTTCCGCCTTGCAGAGTGGAGAGGCTCCTTCTTCGCCTCATACTAAGTGTCCTGAAGATAGCTCACTGAGAGACTATGCGCTCAGTGACCTGATTGTGTTTAACGGATTAAACACTTAGGTTATTTTCTATTCAAATCCTAGTTTAAGGGGTTTGGGTATTTACTGAACCCAACAGTCTCCCCCTATTTGGATATACAAATAGCCTAAGTGTTTGATCAGTGTAAGTGAGCAAAAAGGCTTCTTCTTACACTGAATGTACTAATGAATACAACAAGGAACATTTGAGTAATTTGACAAAACATACATCTTTTATTGATCAGATTACATATTTCCTATCACTAGTACAAAAGGATAAAATGATGTCAGTTCAGATGGATACCCAGTGCTTCGAGCTTCACTTTCTTGGTGATGAGTGTTTCCCTGTCAGGATGATCTCTTATCTTTGCATTCAGGTCTTGACAGAACATGATGTTTGCTGGGGATTGGATCTGAGAGGCCACTGGAATATAGCTGATCATTGTAGCCACTCCTGCCTGATCGATGTCACTCCACCTTTGGAAAGCTGGGTTCCCGTAGACATCAATGAAAAATAGCCCTCTTTCAGGCTTTTCAATCACTAAACAGTTCACAAATTTTACCCCCTCAGGCAGCTCTCTGTTGCATTCTAAGCCAGGCACTTTGATTTCAGGTTGGAACTCAACTCTTTTCCTTTTGCCAGTGGAAGGTTGTGGTTGAGATCCTTGAGGTGCAGTCAAGGCATGTTGAATTCCCAGTTGGGCTGGTGCATCCCTCAGCCTTTCATATCTTTTACTGAGCATTTTCATCAGATCCTTGACCACCTTATTTTGCTTCTTTCCAATGATCGGACCAAGTTCATCAAGTTCAGTAATCCCAAAGTCACTGAATTTTAAGGGATCATGAACCTCAAAGTGTCTTTTGTCATCCCCTCTGTAAACATTCATAGCCAATGGTTTGGTGTTGGGAATAATCTTGACATCAGTGATTTTTTCAGGAAGCCTTCGGCTGGTCATTGTCCAGTTGTACTCCTCAATTCTGCTTTGCCTGAGAGCTTCAGTTTTCTTTCTCTTTTCTTCATACTGCTTTCTCATTGCAGCCATTTGAGCAGCCTGAGCATCTTTGAACTTTTGTCCTGCCTGACCCTTTGGGAGCTTGCTTGCATCTAATCCCATGTTCTCAGCTTCTTCGGCGACAACCTTTGCTAGTGCTTCTTTGGTCTTCTTTGATTGACTGATTTGCCAGAGAGATCAGGTCCAAGGTTGTTAGGTGGGACCATTGGAGTCTTTACTGAGGCACAGTCACATATCTCATATTTCTTCAAGAGATTTCTGGTGTATTTCTCTTGACTGATGGATATTCCTTTATCAGTTTGCCTGATTTGTAGTCCAAGAAAGTATGTGAGTTCCCCCATCATGCTCATTTCAAACTTCTTTGTCATCAGTTTTTCAAACTGTTTGCAAAGTTTGTAGTTTGTTGAGCCAAAGATGATGTCATCAACATACACTTGGACTAGTATCACATCCTGTTGAGTTCTATAGACAAACAGTGTGTTGTCTATCTTTCCTCTGACAAACTTGTTTTGTATCAGGAAGGCTGAGAGAGTTTCATACCATGCCCTGGGAGCTTGTTTAAGTCCATAAAGGGCCTTGTCAAGTTTGCAGACATAGTCAGGGAATTCACTGCTCTCAAAGCCTGGAGGTTGCTGAACATATACATCTTCCTTGAGATCACCATTTAAGAATGCACTTTTAACATCCATTTGGTAGACCCTGAAGTTCATGTATGTTGCATATGCAAGAAAGATCCTGATGGCTTCCATTCTTGCAACAGGAGCAAATGTTTCATCATAGTCAATGCCTTCTTGTTGACTGTAACCTTTGGCTACAAGTCTGGCTTTGTTTTTAATGACAGTGCCGTTTTCATCAGTATTGTTTCTGAAAACCCACTTCATTCCTATGACTACTACATCCTGAGGACATTTGATCAAGGTCATGACCTTGTTTTTATCAAACTGTTGCAGTTCTTCTTGCATAGCCTGAACCCAGCTTGGGTATTTTAGAGCTTCAGTGACACTTTTGGGTTCTATTTCTGATAGGTAATCAGCATATAGACATTCATTTGCTGAAGCTGCAGTTAAGTTAGCAGCCATGCTTCTAGGGAGCATGCCTTCAGTGGGTTCACCAAGATGTTTACAAGCTCAATGTCCTGAGATCTTGTCCACTTACTTTGTGGTCTGGGATCTGAGCTTGAAGATGTCACTGGGAGTTCGTCTGTGAGATCAGGTGCAAGACCCACAAGATCATTTAGATCATCTGTTGAGGTGTCTTGTTCTTGTAGAGGTTCTTGAGTTACAGGATCCTGATCATTTGGATCAGTGTTACCTATCCCTGTAGGGACTGAATGATTATCAATGAATTCACTGATAGTTGGTTGTGACAGGTTGTGAGGCAAGACATAATATGAGATGTCAGCATCAGCTTGGTATGAGGATTTGGTTTCAGTGTTGTACTCATTAGGAGGATATCTTGATGAGTTATCAATTCCTATTTCTTCCACTGAAGTGTTGGTGAACCTGATGCTTTCTATACTTTCATCAAAGGTGACATGATAGGTTTCCTCAACTTGTTGTCTCCTTGTGTTAAATACCCTGAAGGCTTTGGAGATCAGTGAGTAACCTAGAAAGTATCCATCATCAGCTTTAGCATCGAACTTGCCTAGATGATCCTTGTGGTTATGAATAAACACAGGACATCCAAACACATGGAAGTAGCTGATGTCAGGAAGTCTACCTTTGAATATCTCATATGGGGTTTTATTATGTCTTTTGACAATGATTGACCTGTTTTGAGTGTAACAGGCTGTTTTAACTGCTTCAGTCCAGAAATGCTTTGAAAGAGCTGAGCCATTTAACATGGTTCTCGCAGCCTCAATGAGAGTTCTGTTTTTCCTTTCAGCTACCCCATTTTGTTCAGGGGTATAAGGAGATGAGAAATTTTGGGAGATTCCCTTCTCATCACAGAAACTCTCAAGCTCAGCATTTCTAAATTCAGTACCATTGTCGGTTCTGATTTGTTTCACTGTAATGTCATTCTGGTTTTCAATGTTCCTGATGAATGACATTATAGTATCAGCTGCCTGACTCTTTTTGGAAAGAAAGTATACCCAAGTGTATCTTGAATACTCGTCAACAATGACAAGTGTATACTTCTCATGCTGAATTGATCTGGGACTGACTGGTCCAAAGAGATCCATATGCAAGAGGTGAAGGCAGCTTTTGATAGAGAAATTTTGCTTGGTTTTGAAAGATGCTCTTTTATGTTTGCCTTTTTCACAGGCTGGGCATGGTTTATCTTTTGCAAATACCAGTGATGGTAAGCCAAGGACCTTGTTTTGTTTTGCCAAGTTGTTGATGTTTTTGAAGTTTAAGTGTGAGAGTCTCTTGTGCCACAGCCAGTTGATAGTTTCAGTGGCTTTGGCAAAGAGACAGGTTCCATCTTTAGAGAGAGTTAACATGTCTAAGACATAAACATCGTCTCTCCTAGGAGCAATCAGCACAACTTCCTTGTTGGCATTGAAAATGGTACCTTGTTTGTCATTGAATTGTACAATGTACTTAGCATCACATAGCTGACTGACACTGATGAGATTGTATTTGAGACCATTGACATAAGCAATCCTAGAGAAAACTATTCCATTACAGTTTACTGAACCATAACCTTCAGTGGGACATGATGAGTTATCACCAAATACTACCTTTGGCCCTGGTTCCTTTACATACTTGTGCAGATATTCCTTCACACCAGTCATGCTTTTTGAACATCCAATGTCTAGATGCCAGATAGGTTCCCTGGCATGCCTCTGCACAAGTAGTAAACTAAATTAGTTTCTCTTCGTGACCCACTTACTAGTGGGCTTGGGTCTCATGGTCTCTTTGAATTGAGCAATAGATTCATGGTCAGTGGTGGAGTGCAATGAGCTACCACAGGTTTTGCATTTAGAGACTGAGGATGACTCAGTGGATTTGGGTTGTTTTGAACTTCTCCTTGCATGGATGACATTGTCATGCTGAGATGTCTTATGAGCTGTGTTACCGCAAATATCACAGCATGTGTTCATAAGACAATCATCAGGACGATGATCATAAGCCACAGTGTGGGCAAGGAGGAAAAGGCTTTGCTCTCAACTTTTGAGCTTTGGATGAAGAAGCATACTGATGACCAACTTTGGTGTAGTTTTCTTGACTAAGAGAGTTCACATATTGCAAGTGGTCAGCAGTCCTGTGATCATCCTTTTTACAGATCATGCAAAAAAGGATTCTATAACAATTGTCAGTGGTATGATTGGTATAGTGGCACAGATCACACTTCTGTTTGTTTTTGGTGGTGGCTTATGACTTTGAGGAACTAGAGGAAGCTGACTTTGTCTCCTTGATTGTTTCAGAGACCTTTTCAATAGCTTCCATTTTGTCAGTTAGCTTCCTCACAAGTTCAGTCAGTTGCTAAATCTGATCAGCTTCAGTGGGGACTGAGGATGTGGAATTTTCAGTGGGGGTGGATTCTTGTTGATTTTGTTTTGATGGTTTTTTCAAAATGGTTCTACCAAGTCCAGACCTTTCTTTAGGAGAGTGTGGATTGTAATGTAATGGAGTAAGCTCAGAGCTAGGATCAGCACCTTGAAGAGGTTCCAAAGGTGGAAGTGGTGCTTGAGATTCATCTTCAGACTCAGAGATGTGATCAGTGCTACTGGGCACATCTGGGAGTCCAAGCATGCTCTTTAGGGCTTGACTTTCAGGCTCTAGAATTCTTCCAGAGTCAAAGTTAGGAAGCTTACTCTCAGGATTAAGTCTTTCAATCCAATCACTGGACTTGGGAACAGACAACATGTTTGTAATCATGCCACCAGACACAAATGGTTTAGGAGACTGGTCTTTGTTGTGAGAGTCAGAAAGATGATGTTCACCTATGACTCTCTTTTTGCTACTGGGGGCACCCACAGCATCAAAGACTCTTGGATTCTTGTTGGTCCAACTATCAATGATTTCTTTTTCTTTCTTAAGTTCGTCTTGAAGAGCCTGATTTCTTTTAACTAATTCAGTGTTTTGAATTTGTAAGGTGATAGCCTCAAACTTGTTTTGTTTTAACACAAGTAACTCATCCCTACACTTATTCAATTCAAAACTTAGCTTGTTGTACTTAGAAAAAAGATTTAGTCTTTGCTCCTCTACAAACTTAAGATCAACATTGATATAGTTCATATAGGACTGCCAATCAGAATCATCATCCATAGAAAGTAGAATATTTACCTTCTTCATTGTGATGTTGACCCATTCTCCATTTCTGGCATGATTCTTTCCAACAGCTAGCTTGTCTTCCTCTGAGAGGGCCATCAGTGCGCTGACATGCACCATTTCATCATCTGATGAGACTGGCTCTTCATCCCAGTCGAAGGTTTCAGCAACAAGACCTTTGTTTTTACCCTGCACAGATTGAACACTTTTTGGTTCTGAGGGACTGGCCTCAAGTAATGCAAGCTTAGCTTTGATCTTCCTATACTTGGCTTCAAAATCTATTGTTTTGTTCTGGTAAGATTTATTCTGAAAGTTTTGATGAGACTGATAGATTTTAGGTTGAAATTTGCTAAAGCCTGAGGACTGATTTGACCCTGATGGTCTGTAAGAGGGTTCAGAAATTGTTTTTGAAAAACAGTCCTTTGCAAAATGGCCTCTTTTGTGACACTTAAAGCATTCAGTGTCCTCATTTGCTTTAGCAGTTGAAAAACCTTTGTTTCTTTTAATAAACCTTCGAGAGTTTGCAAGGAGTGCCCTTTCCTGAAATTCACGTTCAGGTCATTTAGGTACTCCTCACTTTATCTCTCATCAGGCTCATCATCAGAATTTTCTTGAAAATCTTGAACCACATTGTTAGAAAAGAAGGCAGTTGATATAGGTGAGGTGATGGTCAGGGACTTCTTGACTTCCTGAGACTTCTTTAAGTCAGGGTATCGTCTGTTGATGAAGATTTCCTCATAGACAAATTTCCCATAAATTTCAGGAAGTTCAAGAGTTTGGATGTGATTTGCATTTCTAAGTCCCTGAGAGAAGTTCAACCATTTCTCAAGGAGACAATAAACAAAACCAACATTTATCTCATGTTTGGATAACTTAACACCATCATTAGCCTGTTCATTTAAAAGAGTTTTGTAACGGGTGTAAGTTTGAGAGAGTGTTTCAGAATCCCTAGCCCTGAAGGTATTATACTCAAGTTTCAGGTCCATTATCCTGTTTTCCTTGGTGTCAGATGGACCTTCATGGCTATGGACCAGGTCATCCCAGGTTTGTTTAGCCGTGTTACAGCTTATAACTGACTCCATTATATCATCAGGAAGACATGATATAATGATACTTTTGAGTCTTTGGTCCTGGTTGACCACTCTCCTTTCATCCTGAGTCCACTGAGCTTCAGGTTTGGGCAAACCTTCAGCAGTCTTTGGGACAAATGGACCCTCATTAATACATTTGATATAATAAGGTTCCATCCCAATCAAATAGCAAAGCATACGCTTTTTCCATTTGTTGAATTTGCCAACTTCAAGTCTAGGGGCAACAGCTGAATAAGCTCCACCCTTTTTATCGACTAGTTGGGGTACATCAATTTCAGCCATAGGAATCCTGATTTAAAAACGTTTTAGAGCGGCTTAAAAGGTTTTATAATCAGTCTTGCTCTGATACCAATTGTTATTCCCTATTCACTATCGTTTAAAAAACAATTAAGTGCTTAAAACAATTTAACAATGAATAATGACTGAAAGTAATGTAAGTAACACACACAAAGTAATTTTCAACATCATATTCTTATTAGAAATAAATCAAAAGAATACGTTACCCAAGTACTTGCGGAATAGTACTTGGGATTGAAATGACAAAGTTTGGGGTAACTCCTCTCTAAGCTCAGGCTAAGTCTGAGCACAACTCTTAGAACCCACTGAGCTAACTCAAGGATAAAGTTGTATTTGGAGGAGTGAAAAGTTGGCTTGTGTGTATGTGTGTTTTTACAATTCACAAGCTTAAACTTTTCACTCATTCTCTTATGCTATTTATACAAGTATGGTTATTAACTTTAACCTAGAAGACAAAAACATGGATCACAGCAAACACGAATATTGATATATTCGATTACTGTTCACCTTTCTATAGTAGGCGGCGAAGCTTCTTTCCTTGATAGAGGATCGCCGCTTACTATAAATGGGAAGATACGATCTTGATAGATTGAGACTGTGTATAGACTGGATAAACACTTGAGGGACTTAGTTTTATCTGGTTAAAACTTTCCCGCCTAGTCCAACTCATTCTTCAGTCTTTAAAGCCTTCAGTCTCTTCCTTCGTTTGTCTTCAGTGTTTAACAGTTGGAGAGGAGTCGAAGGGATTCAGTGAGTTATTGTCATCACTCACTGAATCCACTATCTTCTTCTTGACTTAGTCTTCACCCTTTAAGTTCCGCCTTGCAGAGTGGAGAGGCTCCTTCTTCGCCTCATACTAAGTGTCCTGAAGATAGCTCACTGAGAGACTATGCGCTCAGTGACCTGATTGTGTTTAACGGATTAAACACTTAGGTTATTTTCTATTCAAATCCTAGTTTAAGGGGTTTGGGTATTTACTGAACCCAACAAATGGATATAGGCCCATCTAGAAGTCCATTAAGTAGAAGGGGTATAAATGCATTGCTTTCTGGCAAAAAGGACCCTTCAGAAATACTCTGCCCATGGCTATTGTTTGTTGGCAGGAATGGTGAGACAGGTGCATGGTCAGTCAGAACATATAATGAGCAACACACTTGTTTACAATCAAGGGAACTCAGAGCTTTTTACCTTAACTATATCTTAAAGCAAGTTACAGCACAAATTGAAAAAAATCCACTGGTTCCAGTCAAGTCTGTGCATAATCAACTTACCAACCAATACGAGCTTGAAGTGTCCCTGCAGAAGGTTTTAAGGGCCAAAAACTTAGCATTAACAGCCATCAGGGGTCAATTCAAGCTACAATTTACCATGTTGAGAGATTATGTTCAAGAGTTGCAGAAGAGAAACCCTAATACAACAGTACTGATGAATGTGGAACGACCTGCAGATGAGGCTCTTCCAACGAGAGAATTCAAGAGAATGTATGTTTGTTTAGGTGCACTGAAGGAAGGATTTAAAGCATGTGGGAGATCGTTGTTGGGGCTGAATGCTTTTCCAATTCATGGTCCTTTGAATGGTCAACTGATGACAGCTGTGGGAGTTGATAGCAACAATGGTATATACCCTTTAGCTTATGCTTTTGCTGAATCAGAAAACATAGGATCATGGATTTGGTTTCTTCATTGTTTATCCGATGATATAGCACTTGAGCCAATCTCAAGCATCACTTTTATTACTGACATGCAAAAGGTACTCCCTTAATCTGTTCATGAATTTAAGTCTCTCTGTTTTGAAACAGACAATAAACATATTTGATTTTGTGCAGGATATAAGTGGAGCTTTAAGAGATGTTTTTCCAGATGCAGAACACAGATTTTGTATTAGAAGCATTCATGAGAAAATGAAACTTCAATGGAAAGGTAGGGCGTACAAAGAGCATCTGTGGAAATGTGCAACAGCCTCAACTGTTGTACAGTTTCAGAAATCTATGGCTGATTTCAAGAAATTTAATCAACCAGCCCATGATTGGTTAAGTAAGATACCACCGATCCATTGGTCAAGGTCACATTTTTCATGTAAGTCATCTATCTGTTTCATTTAATTTGTATTTGTTAATGCAATATAAACAGTTATAATTAATACATGTTTATTACTGTTTATCTTTAGGGAGAGCTAATTATGATATGTTACTTAATAACATGTGTCAAGTGTTTCATGACAAAATAATTGAGGGATTAACAAACCAATTATTACAGCCTTAGAATACATCAGGAAATACTGTATGAAGAGGATAATGCATGTTCTTATGGTCATTGAGAAGAGTGATGGGCCACTAACACCAACTGCACAACAAATGCTAGAGGGTATTAAGAAAGAGGCTGTGAAGTATAATGTTTTATGGAATGGAAGAACTAAGTTTCAGGTTAGTAGACTATGGGGTAACCAATGTGTAGTTAATGTTGTAGAAAAGTCTTGTACTTGCAGAAGATGGGAGATAACAGGTTTACCATGTAAACATGTTGTTGCTACCAATTGGAATATGGCTTTAAATGGGCAACAAGTAGGAGCTGTAGAAACATGGGCTCATCCTTGTTACTATCTTCTCACTTGAGAGGCAACCTACAAACACCATGTCCAGCTTATAACTAGCAACGAACATTGGGAAAAATCAACTGTGTCAACAACAATTGTTCCACCAAAATCCGAAACAACTCCTCCTAGCTCAAGAGGTAGAAAAAGAGTTAAGATAGCTCCTGAAAGTGAAGAAATTGTGAAGAATGGTAAGCTGTCAAGGGCTTGGAAGAGTGTTAAGTGTAGTATTTGTGGCATTGCTGGACACAACCGGAAAACATGTCTAGGGATTGGTGGAGCTGAAAATAGTCGAACTGGCCATAAGGGAAATGTCAAACAAGTGCCTACAAAAGCTGCAGCAAAAAAAGACACATCCTAAAGGTAACAAAGTATTAGCAAAAAAAGACACATCCTAAAGGTACATGTGTTGTTGAAAGTCAAGTTAGTGCAGTTCAAGGAAGTGGTGTTCAATCTGAAAATCAAGATCAAGCAACTGAAGATCCCATAAAACATGATGCATCACTGTCTCAATCCCAGCAACATCAAGATGAAGCAACAGAAGATCCCAGGAAACAAGATGAATCCCTCTCTCAATCCCAGCAACATCAAGATGAAGCAATTGCCGATCCCACCATGCATGAGCAATCCCGGCAACATGATCAATCACACTCTGATTCTCAGTTGCAGTCAAGTGATGTGCAAGCAGTTTCTGCTTCAACCCAACCTGTTACACGAAGAATGACTAGGCAGTAGGCTGCACTAGAAAGAATGATAGCCTCACCATAGGTCAATTATGTTATGCTAATTAGCTAGACAATGTTTCATCTAGTTTATTTCTTATGGACAAGTTATGTACTCTAAAAACATATGTGTGTGTGTCTAACTGTAATTCTCGTGCTTCAAAAAGTATGCAATTTTATGCATTTAAAATTATATCCATTTGCATTAACTATGAAACCATGTCATTATTGTGTATTTTTATAGCTTGAGTAAGCTTGATGTATGAACAATTTGCATCAAAAGTTACCAAAGCTAAACAGAACCTCATAAGAATGTTGACAATTAAAAGTCAAACCTAAACAAATTGCTAACCATCTGCATACCCATAAGGCATTGAAAGTCAAAAACAAACCAAACTGAATACTTCATAACAATGTTGACAATTAAAAGTCAACTTTAATTTTAACCATGTGCATAAAGCCATAAACATACGGTAAACTGATCATAATAACAAGATTCATAACCTTCTGGGACACAACATTACTACAATTCAAGATAATGAACATTAACCATCTCGCCTCATTACATAAAAGCTAAAAAGTTATCTCAATGCATAAACAATCAAGAACAATATCCAACTGAGCACCAGGTAAATCTTCCACTTCCACACATCACCTTGAGCAGCTTCTAATCTTGCCTCAAGCTCATTTCTCCCCCTCAAAAGGCCTGGTATGATCATTCTTGAACGAGCACAGATTTCAGGATCATACCATCGTATCCACCGACAAGAAGACCCTTATTCATGATTATGGCAAGTGATTAAACAACAACAATAGTTACAATGTAGTTTGCTACTTGCGAAAAAAAATGATACGGTAAATATTCAAAGACACTTACTTCAATAGGACAACCAAAGAATCGACGCCCTGGGTTGGCAGAGGTCCACAAAGTGCGAATTATAGCTTGCTTACCACACCAGCAACGTACCATGTTGAAACGATTATCGTTTTGTAGAAGACTGTTTTTGTATGATAGTTTAGGGATGGATGATAACTGACGACCAAGCCATGTTACACAGACATATAGCATCTACAAACACTGTACAACGGTTTGTATAGACTACGCTACAGTGAAAGACGGTTTTGCCCTCAACAACATAACATTGACCTCGGCGTTAATGGTCAAGGGACGAGTTTAGCATATAAACTCTATGTTTTGGACTCCCAACGATGAAAAAGGGAAGTTTTGGTTTAACGTGATGCGCAGGTACAAGTTTAGGGACGAACGGTGTATTTTACTCTAATTTTTATAAAAAAAAAGAAGAAGTTAAACTTATATAAGAAAGTGTTACTCTTTTACTAGCTCAATGTCCAACAGCCAAACACACCAAGTCCAATTAAGAAGGAAATAAAAAAAGAAGACAAAATAGTCATCTTTTTTCTGCTGCAAACATACACATAAAACATTGACGTTTAAAAGAAATGCAATCTTCTTCTTCCTGCTGCAAACACACACAAAAAACATTGATTCTTCCACACAAAAAAAACCTACCTTGTGTGTTGGTCACTATGGCGCGAGCAGCCATGTCGTCACCCACGGTACGGTGCGCCATCGTCTTTTTTGAGCTGGTGGGTTAACGCGAAGCTAACAGCCAAGCGTACCTCCTGCTCTAAAGTTGATCTACTAGTTATGTCTGTGATTTAAGTAGCGTTTATGTTTTACCACTTTTTTAATAGCGTTTTTGATAATCGGATCTAAAAGTCTAAACAAAATTCAAAACGCTACACACTTTTTGGCAAACAAGTTTAATATTTCAAACGGTTAACATAGTTGCTCCAAAAAGTCGTTACCCAAACTTGGGTCTTCATAAAAATGCACTTTAATACGTATGGCGGAATCGATGGTTTAGACTTTATACATTCTATACATAAAGTATCTCTACTACTAATAATGCATGCATATACACTTTAAACTTATGTTTAAAATTTGAGTAATGTTAGTGAACTATGATACTTTTTTATTAAAATTGGTAACATCATGTAAAACTAAAAAAATATTTTAAATATTGTTTAGTCCTTATACTTTTATCATTTTTGTTTATAACTCATTAATTTATTTCTTTCAATAACTACAAATTGAATCCGTAAGTTTTGGATCAAAGGTCAAACCGGACCAAGATTTCGCAAGTATAACTATTTGTCGATATACATCGTCGGTTTGTATGGGTATTCGTATAGTATTATACTCTATAACATATATGTAGTATATATGTTTTAAGGGAAGTGATTGGTAAACTCCAAAAATTTATTGAGACACTCATTGTACAATACTAGGCGAGTACCCGCGCCTGGCGGCAGCGGTTCCTAGCGGACAATTAACGATATGCGATATTATGACAAGTGTTTTGTTTAACATTCAAAATAGAACGTGAAAAGATCAAAATGTAATTGCAAATGGTTATAACATTTGATAATTCAACTCTAACAAAAATTCTTAACATGGTTTGAAATTCACGAATGATATGAGAGTATATGGTATGACAGTTTTTTTTTTTTTTGCAAACAATGAATACTTTCCAAAGTTACCATGCAAAATAATAGAAATCAAGTTTGACATTCACGAATAACAGTTTTATTTGCATACATGAATACTTTTCAAAGTTGTCATGTAAACCACATTTTCCAATTTTCACATTTCATTTTTTCAATTCTTGACTTGTTGACCATTTTTGTATTTTATGTAGTATAGATATACTTAAAGCAGAACTGTCTACTGCTTGGAGTTTAAATGGGAAAAAGGAAAGAAAAACAATGTGTAGATTAAAAGATGATGAAAGCAAAGTACATATAACTGGTGTGAGTAGTGTCAGAAAGAAAGTGACTAAAAAATCGTACGTTCAAAAGGGCAAAGTGTCAAGTGAAATTATGAGTGTACCCTACTACCCTTTCGAAAAAAATTCGCATTCTGTCTCCTTGCTGAATTTATGGAATAGCACCATCTGGATTATTTTGTGTTCGATTCATCATTATACTCTTTTTTATGTAAATCTTTCACTAACTTGCTCAATCTTATATTTACTAACAAGAGGTATTAGTATTTTAAACCTGTATTATTGCAACAAATTTTGACTCGAATTCGTCCTAGAAGTTACTGAAGACTGAAACTTGCCCGATGTGGAAACTTTTGGAACTTCTTAAAACTTTCAAAGCACAATTCAGATACCAATTGCTTTTCCACCTTTAGTTTCTTAGACTGTTTTGTAACATTACTGTATTAGAAATATCAGTTTTGGATACATGTCAAAATGTAATATAATATCTAAAAAAGATGTAGAAACTAGAAACCAAAACTTGGTTATGAGGATATCAGGCTTGATAAACACCCATGGGCTGAAGCCCAAAGTACTCCCAGCCCAATCATTAAGCCCTCAATTGGACCATAAAACATCATTAATTTTCACCTATTGTAAATGGTTACTACATATAGTATCTGTAAAAAAATATATTCCTAGAAACAGAACAGGGTAGACAATGTACAAAACCTTCATTAAACAATGTCCAACTAAATCTATAAGGGCTTATAAGTTCCTGCACTATTATCCTCAGTTACCTTCATTCAGTTATATTAATTATAACAACTTTCCAAATTTCATAAAAAGGTCGGGAAGGTCTTTCTTCTATCTCAAATTCAAAGTCAGAACTTATTTTTCTATGAATATACGAGGTTTATTCTATGTTCTTAATAGCTCATTATCACATCTTCCCCAACAGGAACGTTAAGATCAGGGAGGACAAATTTGTCATTTCGTTCATTCATCACTTCAAAATGGCTGTTTAGTCGTTGGATTTCATCATATCTGATTGCCTTTGGTCTCACTACTTGTCTTCCTGGTTGGATATCCAGCTGAAGCAGAAAAGTAGAATTATATAAGTGATTAGTTAGGAAGACTTGTTAAATCTTTTTCTAATATTCTTTTGATCAATTTTGTGTACTTACAGTTTCTGTGATAGGAATTATGTTACTGTTATATGAACTATAAAATAATTGGATATGTTTTACTAGAGAGAAATTTCTGTTGAGAAAAGTAAAAAACAAAACATTGTAATCGTGTTTTTACCTTCATCTGCTTCAGGCTTTCATTCTCTTTTCTCTGTTTTTCACGGGTACTCTGCAGGGCTGCGAGTTTCTGCATGACAAAAGTTCACGAAAATCAGCATACAAGCAATGTTGACTATCTTTGACCGATAAAAATGATGCTTTTGACTTAACATACCCTCTTCAACTGCTTTTGTTCCTCCATTAATAACGCCTCTTCCTCTTTAAGTACAGCCAACGTCTAGAAATAATTGATGAAATTATGTTAATAAATCTCTTAGGAAATATGTAAACTGTGATTAATGAAGCTGCCACATTGATAAATATGTTATATTACTCACCTTCTTCTTTCTTGGCCTCTTGGTTGGAGTTGTCTCACCAGGTGGAGCAACCTGCAAAAACAAAAATGAGAATCATCAGTTAAGAGATAGAAACTTTGTCTTTGCCTTTAAAAAAAGAGAAATGCAAACTTTATATGGAGGTATACTATATCAAACTTAGTATGTGAGAACTCGAAAAGAAATGAAAATATCATTTCAGTTTTGATGTGTGGTTAACAGCGTATTCATTTGTTGGCCCCTCTATAACCAGATTTTGCTTTAGATGGCCAAATATATACCAACCAACCATGCCGATAGACGATAGTTCAATCTACTCAAACCATATATATATATTTTAACTCAATAGTTCAATCAACGCAAACATTTGCCTTCAGTAGTTTCTTAGTTAATGGCACACAGAAGATAAATGACACATCAAAACATTTATATGCAGTGTCTAGTTTATTACAGTAGTTTGCTTGGAAGATTGGTGACATAAATCCTAAGTTGACAACAACATTACAAGAAGAAGTCCAGTCTCACCCTCATCCAGTTATTTCAACACAAACCACCTTTTTCCAAATTAAGACGAAAAATGTTCTTACTTATTATACCGTGATTTTTTTTTTTTTTTTTTTTTTTTAAAAGGGCGTGTAATGAAGTTTACATTTTACTCGCAAGAAAATGACAGTATACAAAAAAAGTTAACCTCAACTTTTGTAAACCAATCACCAAGGCTGATTAGATCTTGGTAAAGCACTAAAGCTCCAAAAGAACAAAGACAAATGCTTTTCATATTGTTTAAAATAAAAACAGCCCTTTTCCAGTTTTCATTAATATTAAAAAGCACATGCAAGCCCATGTTTGTTTGACCAGTGCCACACTAATGACTAAACATGCTCTGATGTGTGTTAGTAACTTGAATCCAAAGTAACCTAAACCTCTGGCTCCTCAATACTTAACTAAATGAATGCCATATGTAAATGTAAATCCATTACTAGAGTATAATATTAGTTTCTAGTCGTGAAGCTTATAATAATGCCACCACAAGACTCAGAATTATATCACATTTGCTGTATTACTTATTAGAGAATAAAAATGCACCTAAAGCACCACAAATGTCAAGACGTGTGGTAAACGATTTCTATTTATAAGCATAACTTTTTTCTTATGCTATATGTCAGATTTAGTCAAAATTAAAACCAAAATTTTGAAGTCATTAACTAGAATCCTAATCTTTTTATAAAATCATTAAAACAAAATAATTAATCAAAGTCAAAAAGAAATGTTAATGGAAAATAACTTAAAGGGTACACCTCGTACCCCCTTTTACCCCCTTCTACCCTTTTTTTACCCACTTACAAAACACATTTTTATGATTTTTTGTTCTGTATTTTTTTTGTTTTTACATCAATTTTGACATGTCAAACTTTATATTTTATGTTTCGTACTTTTTTTCGGCAGTTTTACTCACTTTATTAATAGAACAAGACAGTTTTTAATGATTTCTGCTCCGTAATTTTTGTATTTTGCTACTTTTGGCTTATCAAACTTTATATTTTATATTCTATATTTTTTATTTCCCGGTTTTATAATAACTTTTTTTTTAAAAATTTTACAATGGTAAGAATAACCAATCCCTAACTTAAATCCAAAAAATTTACTACCTCCAAATATCCCACCCACCTTTATATATCTGTATATGTGACAAATCGATCCTTCTGCCCACCTAAAAGAGGAATTGTTTTTTTTTATTGTTTTTTTTTTGAGTTATGAAGAAAAAGAGATGCTATAATATTGTACTACTACTTCCATTTTTGACCACAAGTGCATGCAACAGCTGGGACCAACCCTGATAAAGGAAAAAAAGGGCTAATCTTACCTAGAGGCTTAATTAAGAGAATAGCATCCATTCTAAACACAAAAAACATTGTAGTGTGTCTTCACTTTTGACTTTGTCAAACATCACTTTCTTGAGTCTTGAAAAAGACTTTTATTAAATTAATGTTTTATACTAATCTTCTTATAAGTTTCAAAATCCCTAAAGATACAGATTCTAGAAACCAAACCATTAACATACAAAACAATCTTAAAGGCATGTTTGGGATTGCTTATTCTATATTAAATATTGTTTAAAAAATTACTAACCATCAACATTTTTAAATTTGAGATTGTGTATTTGGTAAGATTATCCGACTATTGGGCTTTACAAAATGCAAATAATCACGAAACAAATTCTTGCAAACCATCGAAAAAAGTGATTATTGGCGTTTCATAATGACAGAACAATCTTAAAAAAAATAATTTAGAAATTGGCTTTGAAAAGCTTGAAATAAATCTAATTTCATAAAAGGTTTAGATTGTTGAAGAAACCCTGACACCGTACACTATTTTGAAAAGTCTAATTGACCCTTTCTCAAAGACGGCAATTAGTACATGTTTTAAGGACCTTTAGTTACGATTACACATGACTTATTTAAGTTATTTTTACAAAGGCCCTCCTTGAATGGTCAATAGTGAGGAAGTGATACCTTTAACACTATATTGCAACGGTCAAACATTCAAGACTAATTATCTTCCAATTACATTACATAAAGATAATACTTAATACTTAGAGCACTCGGTATGGGATACTTATACCATGCCATTCGTCCCAACTATGAACCAATAACATGTTATTACCATACCGTGTTATGTGCCGTTGGTGTGCCAAAGGTCCCCAAGCCATTTGAATGGCTCAAGTCATTGGTGATGTTGTGTGTGTATTGTGAATGAGTTGGTATTTTTAGTGGGGTATTTTGTGGGACCCAATAACATGTTAGTGGTGTGTTATGAGGGAGGGTGTTTTAGTTATTGGTGTGTTGAGAAGGTGATAAGGTGACGCTGAAGTGGCATACCAATAACGTGTTATCCTCTTTTCCCCTCACCTTGTGCTCTTAAAGATGTGTATATAACTTATTAATATAAGTAGTAAAAATATGTGCCACATAAAAAAATCACAAAAGTGGCATGACTAAAAGGACAATAAGAAACACACACTCACCCACATTCACACACACAAAGTGCATAAAATACAACCACTACCAAACTCAAACGCAGACACCCTTACTTGCCACGAAAACACGCCACCCTACACCCATAATAACTACCCTTTTTCTCAAACCAAAATTACCAAAACACCCCTCAACAGCAAGCACAATTTACAAATATGTTTTTAGTGGCACCCCCTTTTCTAGCCAAAGTAGATGGATATGATTTCGACATGTTATACTTACACATGACTCATCACCTCATGATACAAATAAAGTGACATAAATACCCTTTATAAGCTACAAGACTATTTTCAGCCTGGGTCCCCTAATAAGAAAACGTAGAAAGTCTAGTCTAATCTTCTAATACGTTCAACGTAAGTCACCATAAAAATAAAAATCAATTTATTGTTCATTTCTAAATTTGAACTAACCTAAATATTTTCTAGTGTGAAAAATAACCGGACATTTGATTAGTGAGCAGTGTAACATTTCTAAAAACCATGTGTAACTTACATGGTGTATATTTATTTAGGAAAAGTAGCAATAATTTGATATACTCCCTAGGGACGGACGTACATTGAAGTTGGGAGTTGCACATGCTACACCCGATTCAAAAGTTATTAAAAACTGTCAATTTTCAGTATAGGCAACCCTCAATATTTTCATTTTGCTATTTTCGTTTTTCATGGTATAACTTAGTTAATCCAAATAACAACTATGCAATACCTTTTCGAAAATCCTGATTCCGTCCCTGATACTCCCTCCGTATCATAACAAGGTTCATCTAGCTCTTTTAGTTTTTTCTAGAAAAACAAGTTGTTAAAAGTTTTGAGTTTCGTTATTTGTAGCTCTAATCATATGTTCAAAGCTAAAAAACATGCATTAAGGCTCATACATAGATACTACGTAGTTATTAGGAAAATATAAACAAATTATTTATTTCATAATTTTTTAAACATAATCTATGTTTAGCCTTCTTTTAAAGTTTTAACCAATCAAATACAGTAATATCTAAAACTGTCAGCACTGTAAAAAGGAGCAAGTTACTATCAGTAAAAGTGAAAATGCACGAGTCAACCAAGGGTAAAACAGTCAAACTCCAAAACAGAAAAAACCGTAAATCTGACAAATATCAAACGCGTGTTAGTAATATCATCTTTTCCTGAGGGGCAATACAGTCTTATCAAAAATAAATTAATAACCACTTCATCACCTCACCAACACTAAACACACATATTAGCATATCATAATCACAATTAAGTAACTAATAAACTCACCTTAGATCTTACGTCAGCAACTGCACCATCAGCACCGTTTCCATTCCACGATAACGGCGTGCTAGGACTAGCTCTAGGCGGTTGCTCTTCGGATTTGTTAGTACGTGACCGTCGTATAGTCCAGCTAAGCGGTGGTTGTTGTGGTTGTTGTTGTGGTTGACGGAGCTTGACGATGAGATGTGCGACGACGTTAGTGTCAGTTAAAGCTTCCGTTATCCAGTCATCGTCGTCTTTTTTCAACATGTTCATTTTTTATAAAATTATCAAAAATTTTATAAAAGTGGAAGGAAAAAAAGAAGGAAAGATTGTTGAGAATGGTGGAATGGGTGAAGTTATAGGGATGGATTGGAGTTGGAGTACTGGAGTGGGGTCCACACTCAGTTACAAATACAACCCACTCTTTGTTTTTGTTGTTTTTTATTTTATTTTTTTAAATAAAGTGATGGTAATAGTAGTGGCTTTTTTCGCCTGTGTGGTTTATGCCCAAATGGGAAGCCAAGGGTGTAACGTGGTGGGTTTAGGAGGGCCTATTTGTGTACACTATAGCGTGTTCAATAAAACTAGTGCTATATGAACAAATCATATTTGTTATAAAACCAATCAATCAATCATAGTTATTCATTTTTTATTTTAATAAATAAAAAAATAATTTTCACTTTTTTTTTAAAACAACATATCTTGCAAACGATAAATCTTCAAGCTATAAAAAATACATCATCGTGACGAGAATTAAATTATCTTTCTATAGATATGCATTGTTATATACTTTCGACGAAGTTTTTTTTTAAATTTCGCCTAGAAAAATCACATGTGATTTGTGTGATTTGTAAAAATCACATTTGATTCGTAAAAATCAAATTACATATTATTTTAACAAATCACATGTGATTTTTCTAGACGAAATTTTTTTTAAAAAAGTTCGTCGAAAGTATATAACAATGCATATCGATAGAAAGATAATTTAATTCTCGTCGAGATGGTATGATTTTTTTGGCGTAACGATTAACGGTTTGTGAGATATTTAATTTTTAAAAAAATTGTGAATATATTTTAATAAAAGAAATGAGTGGCTAGGATTGGTTGATTGGTTCTATGAAAAATATGAGTTCTATAATAAACTTTTCTCTATGGACATATGGTTCTCAAAGCCGTATTTGAAGGTGTGTAAGGTGAAGTCACGTAAGGCTTTCAAATTATTAGAGCCTCAAATTTTATATGTAATATGTATATATATTCATACGTGTTCTAAAAATTGACTACAAATATTTGATTTAAGATGTTGTATCTAGAAAATGCTAGCGGGAGTGGATTTATAATGATTATTTCTCATTTTATCGCTTTAAATATTATTTAACTTTTGTGATTAAGCCTCATTATCTAACTATATTAACTTTTGCAGTGGGCCTTCGCAAACTTAAAGACGTCACTTATGGTTGTCAATGAATAGAGTTTGTATAAGTAGTGTGTAGTTAAAGAGTTGAGGACAAATTATCTATAAGATAGACAACAAGTTTGGACGGAGGATTTATGGTGTGGGATCGAGTAAAATGTGACTTCGAGTTTGATATTCAGTTAAATTACTGTCAAGGTGTTATATTTATTTTAAGAGGTACTGTGAACGTATGTTGTACTAATCTTTACTATCTTATAATGCATTTAGGACATTTTTTAAATAGCAAGGCTTTAAATTCAGATTTTATAACTTACTTATTATGGAAATATATTGTCTCTTGCTAAATTAATACATACATATATTAGCTTAAAAGTTAAGCCAATACTTGTAACATTAGTAGTCATTGAATACAAAATTTAAAGTCCCTTCAATATTTTTAAAACTCACTTTTATGACTTTAAAAGTCATGTATTGTAACAGGCTCATTCTTGCAGCCCACTTTAACAGCTCATTAAATGTATTGATTAGTACAAAACGGGTATAAAAACCCACAAATAAACACACATAAAAGACCAATCATATCTCACACTCTCTCTCAAAAACGTAAATTGTCACTCTTGTGCTAAATAGCCACCGACGCCACCAACTAAATCTGCCACCACCGCTAACGGCATGTGTCGGAATCACCACCCCTTGACATGGTCTAGGTGGCCTTCGCTCGCCAAAACTTTTAGTATAATCGAAAAACATTGCACGCCAAAAATTTTAGTTTCAAGATACCATTCGTTGCAATGCGCGGACAGAGACGGACCCAGAATTTTTAAGAGGGTGTTGCACAAAAGAAATGTTCAGCTAACTAAAATTACACTGTAAGAAACAAAAGTAGCAAAAAAAATTTAGGGGTTGCACATACCACAAAAACGTCAGTTTTGAAATTTTTTTGCACTTCATGATCTAAAAAAAGGTGTAGCCCGTGCCACACCCGGCATATATGTGGGTCCATCCATGTGCGCGGATATCCTGCTAGTGTTAATATATTAATGGAGGATTTCGTTCACGTTAGTTTCTAATTCGCGTAAGTATACATGACACTTGTTATTTTGTATCATATTGGTCACTTGTTATTTTGTATCATGTTAGTTTCTCATTTTAGTATAGTATTTGTTTAGTATTGTCTAGTATTTATCTCAGTGTTTTAAAACTCGGTCAAGGCGGCCCGATTAATCTGCCAACAGCCGGATTAATCGGCGTTTAGACGTTAGGCGAAAATTAACCGTCAAAATTTTGGTCTAGTCTATTTTCTTTAATCGAATTTGTAAAAAAATATTCAACATACCGATTAAACCAATACAAATCAGCTAAATCAGGTACAAATCTGCCAAATCAGATAAAATATCAGCTAAACCAGTCAACGTGGTCAAGTTTTTCCAAAAATTAAATTTCAGTTGTCATTTCAATATATCTCGCGTTTTTCACAAAATCAATCGACACAACCATTCAAACACACTTCGAGCACTGATTTAACAAAAAATGTGAAAGTATACTCGTTTTCTTTATATCAATTGAAGGTTTATGACACTAATTGAATTCCAAATTGATTGAAAATTAATTGAATCACTTACTTTTGAGCTTTAAAATATTTTGAAGCATTTCATTTATATTATACATAATTTCAAAAACTATTAATCTTATATATAAAAGTTCAAATTCGATTAATTTCCGTCTAACCGATTAATCGTTAGGCGATACATTGTCGTCTGACTAACGCCTAACGATTTTTATAACCTTAATTTATTGTAGTTCTTGAAATTTAACTAATACAAAGTGTTTATGAAAGTTACGTAAGAAATACAAATAGATGATCGTTTAGAGTAATTTGAAAGTCCAGCTCGTTTGTCCATTCATTTCAACCCGACACTTACATCACAAGACCACAACATGTTCCATTCACATACATTATCGTGAGTCGTACCAAAAGTATTAAACCAACAACTCAACAACAATAAGGCACCAAATGATTTATTGGGCCAAAACCCAAATTACGAATGTTTTAAGGTAATGTATATTTTAGGCTTTGGAGTATGGATCTAGTAAGAAGATTTATTCGAAGATTTAAAAACTATTGTAGCCACATATTTTAAATAAGAAAAAATAAATAATAGAGATATGCATTTAATATTTATAGTTGTGGTTTCTTCTCATTCTTCTCATCTTAATTATATTTCCCATTTAATCCTACCTCTTAGGCTTTGACCCAATTTTTTTTTTTAATTAATTTTACTATCTATTTCTAAGTTTGGGAAGAAATTTATATATCTTTTTTTTCATCAATAATCTATATTGTTTAAAGATTGAGTGCTTAATTTAATGTGGAAGAAGATTTGTGCACAAATAAAAATACGGTAAAACATAGTTGAAGCCACATAAAACCTATATCATCGAGTGACAAAATTTAATGTGAAAAAGTGAATGTGCACGAAAAAAAAAAAAAAAAAAAGTATAGTACAACATACTTGAAGCCACATCAACGTGTTGGCTACAGATAGCACTAGTATATGGTTGTCAATTAATAGAGTTTGGCTAAGTTGCATTCCGTTAAAGGTTAAAGCTATAAATGATATGTGTATTTAACATAGTAATTTATTATTTATTATTTTATTTTTTGTATTGTCATTTTACTATAGCGTTTTATGTCGGTTGTTGTTATGTTTTACATTGGAGCTGATGCGAACGCTCAAGAGGGAAGTACTTAACACAAATAGGGTGAAATAAGCTGAGAGACACGCTATATCATTGATTGCATCGGGCGAAGAACTCTATTTTATTCAAATACATAGACATAGATAGATAAAAGATAAAAAGATTTATACTATTTTACTAGGAATAAGTATTGTACATCCTGACTCAGTGCCTGGCCACTACATAGCAAATAGTAATACCTATAACAAAAAAATCACAAACGACATTCCGGATGATAAACCTAAATATTAGCGTTCTTCCTAACACCGCCCCTAACCATCCTAAAACAACCGTCCACAATGACACGATAATACCAAATGATGATGCCCTAAAATAGTACTCCCTCCGTCCCTTATTAAATGTCCAGTTTGACTTTTTCAAGTCTTACTTTCTCAACTTTGACCTTAAATATTTTTGTTTGTGTTATATAATATTTGATGCAACATATATGAATAGATTAAGTTTTAAATGTATTTTCACTGCGTATAATATTTATCAAATAATATATAACACAATTAAAAATATTTAAAGTCAAAGTTAAATAAGAAATACTTAAAAAGTCCAAACTGGACATTTAATATGGGACGGAGGGAGTAATACAAATGATGTACAAATACATAAGCAAATGGCATTGCACTCAGCATAGATCCTAGGATAAAAGCCGCAAACGAGATGAATGTAGTTGCGTACGAGTTTGGAGAGCACCTTTCGTCAAAACTGCTTCGTCGCTGCAAGTCTAATTGTGACATTATCGACAAAAACTCTGACGATGCCAAGGCCTCCACTCTAGATACCAAGCAAGTAAAGTAGGTCAAGTATTTTTTTCTCGAAGAAATTGCCAAATGACGCGGGAAAAGTATTGTCTAAAATCATCAGAGCTGGTGCTAAGAGGCCTTGAATGGCTCCAAGCACATCCGCTCGAAGCCAATGAGACCATTTCAAGTTGTTGAAACAATCTACATTGGCTTCTCGTGCTTGGTCTGTTTCACGAGCTTCAACTTCCTCATGGGCGGGTTGCGAGCTGGGAGCAACCTGTTGTGCCTCATCAACCGAGGCATCTTCGGTCCGAACAATAGCATCTTGGCCTGTTGGGCCAGTCAAAACCATAGTTCGGGGAGCTTGTTGAGCTTCAGCAGTAGAGGTGGGTATATGGATAGTAACGTCCCCTATGAAAATAATTATAGGGGTATTTACATACATCCTCATATCCTAACCAATATTTACATATTTTTCCAAACATAAGTTTTTAATGCATGATATACAATGCTTTTAAAGCAAGGTTTGGGAAAATATGTAAATATTGGTTAAAATATGAGGATGTATGTAAATGCCCCATAATTAATTAATTATATGCTGAGATGAGATGGTAGTGGTGGAGTAGGGGTTGATGCCATGGTGGATGTGCTTATATGTACCACTCAAGAAACAAGGAGTGTGTGTATGTGCGCGCGCGCGCTTTTTTGGTATAATGAAACTATGAATTAACTTGTTTAAATATGAGAAAAAAATAAATACATGGGCGGAGCCATATTTGTAGTTAAGGGGAGCTGAAGTCCATTATATAACCCAAAAAAATAAAAGTGTAAATAGAATTGTAATACCCCCAAATCTCGGTACAGCGGAAGACTCAAACAATCTTTCGGGGCGTTACTGGATTGGTACATCACACAAGTATAGTAAAACAAGATAAGCATAAATAGTTCTCAACCAATCCCATAATTAATTATCCGATTACAATAATTCCAAAATAGTCAAATATAAGGCCCAACATAAATTATAAAATAGGTCTGCATAATATTATCAGAGTTTAAATATGATCCTTCAACCATGCCTCTCTGCCAAGCCTTCATAGAACAAGCATTCCAAACATCAACTCAATTACCTGAGAAAATCATGCTAAAAGGTCAGCTAACGCTAGTGAGTTCATAGGTTTAAGTATAAATTCAATAGTGGACCTATAAGAGTTTATTTGCTATGCGAGACTAAGATAAATACATAATAAACATACCAATCACATACCAACAACACAAACGAGATCTCAGCAGGGCCCAAAGCGACTCTAGCCAGCACAGTCGTAGCAAGGCCTAGAACAAATGCTACCCTGGACTAGGTCGGAGTAGATATCTATTTTTAGCTAGGCAACATAGTTATAGCAAATGATTGCTACCATAGACTAAGGCAACATCTACCACATATCTATCTAAACTAGTAATCACATAAGTAAATCAAAAGAGTTTAAGAAGGTAAAAAAGAGTAGCATGATTTCTCACCCCAATTTAGTTAAAAACAGAGATAAAAGTGGGGCTATGAAACTCACCTCAAACAAGCAAAGCACAAACAATCACTAGCAACGCAGATAACAGCTAACCCGGCTCAGCAACTACTGACTCGGCACAACCTATTAATATAAACCAATTCTTAATATATATTCCCAATTTCAATATTATCTACCCAGAATATATTCCAATTCTTATCTCCAAAAATGTCTCGTTTCGCTATTTAATTATAAGCGTTTGGTATCATCGTGTGTGTGGTATCGACCCGACAAGACACCATGAATGCACTATATCTCTAACAAAGCGACTCATAACGACACAATGAGACGTCTAAGCTATAAGCTTTATAGTTTAATAAGTTTCGAAATAAATCGTTCGATCTTATCGAATTCGTCAACTCGATAAACTCAACCATTTATTTATGTCGCGTATTATCCCGAAAACTAGTCACATCTTAACGAGTCATAAGGATAATTCACCCATTAATAATGCTATCCTACGCACATAACAGACACTTATTAGATTTGTCAAGCTAATAAGTCCGCTATCCACGTGGATTAACGCTATTAATGTCAAGTCATTCGCAACCCCTGCATAACACAAAATGGGTATTAAATACTCATAAATGACACATTTCGGTAAACGTGCCCTCGAAACATTCAATAACTCATTAATTACAAAACATTTCCATTTTTAGACGTTAGTTCCCTTTTTAAATATCGAATAATAAGGCGAGTCTTGATATCAAAACAAGTCTGGTTAACTGGAATAGCTCCTAAAGGCAACTACTCGGTCTAACTTAGCGTAATGCGGTTACCTAAAAGGGCTCCCTAATTGCCGGTGGTCACAAGCATGGTTTCCGACTTTAGTTTATACAAATAAACCATCACAAAAACTTACGAATGCATTATTATACCTAATTTTTTCTAACATATTTAGTGCATAAAAAGTATAGTAAACTCAAAATAAGGTTAATTCTTTATCTATTTTGATGCTTCTGGGTATATAACTAGGGGAGAGTAACAAAACCAAAACTTTCTAAGATTTATTGATTTAGGTTGTGAGTGTTAAAAAAATATCCGTATTCGGATAACCGAAAACTTGATTATAATTAATTAAAAAGTTGGGTTTTATGAAATGACAGTTTTGGAACTCATATAAAAGTTTTCCAAAAAATTATAGATATCTTGATATTCGGATGTATAAAACTTAATACATAAATTATATTTTTAGTTTGTTTAAGAAAAGTAAGATCGGATCGATCGAGATATTAAGATCCTATGATCAAGATCGGGATATTATTAAGATCCTATCTCGAAAGGATCCTACGTAGGATCGGGATCGTTTTTGTTTTGTAGTATTATAAAATCGTAAGATCATAAGATTATGATCGGTATCTTAACAACCATGCCGGCGAGGTAGGAGGTCATATTCGGCGAGAAGTAAATGGGAATCCAAGGGAAACAAATGAGTGTGAAGACGGAAAACATATTGGTATAAACTCTTCTTCTCCACCGAAACACCATATTCCGCATTTTGGTCAATTTTGCGAACTAACCATGGATCTTGAAACCCATTTCGTTTATGTTAAAACCATGAGTATGGAAACCAATTGAAACACCATCTTCCTAATTTTGGTCATTTTTTTGTGAAATAACCATGAGACTATAAGTATGTTTATGAATATGAGGATGTTGAGTTTGTTGTTGGTGGTGGTTTGCTGAAGATGAAGATGAAAATAGTTGTGTTGATGAAGATGAAGATGTAAAACATGACTAAAATACCCCTAACATCTCGTTTTTGTTATGTAGTGTGAGAATTTATGAAGTAGATAAAACATAATGTGTTTTTATGGTAAGTAGAATAATACATAGAGCATTTATAGCTTTTACCATGTAGTTAAAGAGTCGAGGACAAATTATGTATAAGACAATGCGTAATAGATGACCCATGACCAAGTCTTCGCTGCCACCTTAGCATGCAAGACGTGTCCTACGTTATTAAGGTCACCATGGACGACCGAGTCTTTGGTGAAACAAGGGATAACTCGGTCATGCAGAAGACCGAGTTAGGAGTTTTGTTGTGTGTGTGTTAATTAAATTGATTTTATAAGGTGTATTTATGTTTAAATGATTTATGTTTTGGTTTTGAAGTTAGTCGACTTATTACACCAAAGGATTGTTTACTTTCCATTTACCGGGGATGGGTGTGGCCCAAAACTCTTATTCTCTCTTATTTGGGAGACCAACACAAACCTATCTCTCCTCTTTAAGAGGCTAACTAAGAGTCTTTTGCTAAAAGCCACTTAATTCAAAAAATGAAAAATAAACACGTCTTAAAAGTTGGTTGTAGAGAGAACAAGCTGAGTTGACGTTAATGTAACAATAATGACCGCGATCATGAGGCTTCCTTATTACACTTAGCCCGGGGTGTTTCTTTTTCACTTAAGTGGACTCAAAACCTTTGTTTCCTCTTATTGGGAAGGTCGATAAAAACTTTTCTCTCTCAATTAAAAGGCTAAAATAAATATGTCTCCAACCCATTTAACTAATTTAAGAAATAACCCTAGATAGAAAACAAGTTTGGACGGAGGATTTAAGGTGTGAGATCGAGTAAATGTGACATCAAGTTTGATATCCAAACAATCTTGTGAACTTATGTTAGATTTTTAAAATACACCAATCATATTTGTAGGTCTCTTTTTAGGTTCATTAGTTAGGTCTGCAAATCATTTTTCTAATATTAATTGAGGATTTCGTTCATGTTAGTTTCATATTCTTTTAAATAAAATATTAGTACATTACTTGTTAAAATGTTTTGTAGTGTCTTCTCATTTTAGTATAGTATTTGTTTGGTCAGTATTTATGTTATGGTTCTTCCAAAAGTAATTTAACTGATACGGAGTATTAGATCAAGAAATACGTAATCATACAAGTAGATGGTCGTTCGGAATGAGATTGTAGGAACCAAATCTTTTATCCATTCATTTCAGCCCGACGCTTACATCACAAGACGACGACATGTTTCATTCCCATACATTGTCGTGAGTCGTACCAAAAGTTCAAAACGGCAAAACCACAACTCAATAACAACGGCGTAAGGCATCTTGGACAATTTTCTTACTAGCTTTACATACATTATTATTTTTTGGGCCAAAGCACAATCGTGAATGTTGTGGTGTCGATGATTTCTTTTAAACCGTAGAGATAACTTTTTCTTGAAAAACTAATATCGTAAGTCATAATTTACGAAGCACCTTGAAACACCGAAACAAAAGCTCCAATATAAAACAAAGACCACTTAAAAGTAACGGGGCGCTTAGTTGAAAGGAAGGAATGAGAAAGAGAAAGATAATGGTGACGCAAAAAAATGTACTCCGTAATAGTTATTTCATTGCACATGATATAAAATAGCGAAAAAAAGATTGATGATGGTTATTTGTGACGAAGAATGAAACCTCACGAATGACTCAATCAACATGGTTTACAAAGAAGTGTTACACAATTTGGGATCACAACTACTGTGTTTCATATATGTGTGCTTCATTATGACGTACTTCATATTTTACGTTTGTTTATCCAAGTGTGGTTATTTGTAACTTCTAACTTCATAATAAACAATGTCATTCATTATTTTATTAACGTTTTTTTAAAATACCCGTGAATTTTACGGGTCTTTTAGTTAGTTAGTCATATTGTTGTGTTTCCTTTGACATCTCATTTCAGTTTTAATTTGAATTAATTTCTTTCTAATTATATTGATTAAAAAATATAATTAAAAAATAGCGGTTAGCAGTTCTTTTTTCCAAACTTTTTTTACTTTGATTCTAAAACCCATTTCTTACACATGTACTGATGTAGTAATTAAATACATATGATTGTTAAATATACATTCACTAGCTTATAGACCCGTGGAATCACGGAGTTTTTAAAGAAATCACGCATCAAGAAATTAAATGTGTGAATAAAGTAAGAAATAATAAAGAAATAACAAAAAACGTAAATAGGTAGAATTGTTTTTTGAAATGAATAATAAATAATAGACAAAAATGCATATATATCCCTTCCAAAGTGAATAATTGCATATATATCCTTTGTACAAGTTTTTTATCCACATAGTACAATGGTTTTTATGCATGCTTTGGATATATATGCAATTTTGCATTTTCAAAATAATAAGTCAATGATACTATAAACAATTATGTTTGTAACTATTAATAAATAAACGTCCATACATCGTGTCCTCCAATTTTGATCGCATTGAAAAGAAAATGTATGTAGTAAGCGTTAATTAAATGATAAGCCAATGTTCATTCCGTGAGCACTTAATAAGTTTTAAAAAAAAAGTGTAAGCAAAAGGAGTTGGTGATTGATAATATATGTAAACAGCTTATAGACCCGTGTAATGACAGGGATGTGTAAAGATTATTAGTTAAAAAGTTACGTGTGTGAATAAATTAACAAACAAAAACGAACATAAATAAGTTTCATTATTTTTCTAAAAGGAATAATAAGTAAAATATCAATGATAGATAATCAATTTGGTTTGTAACTATCAACATAAAAATGTGCATGTGTCGTCTTCTCTGACTTTGATGGTTTTAAAGAGCAAATGTTGCGGTCAACATCAAACATTTGAGTAATCCATGTTCATTTTGTGAACACCTAAATATTTAGCGGTAAATGTTTATCATACGGATTAAATTTCAATCTCAGCATGACCCTCTTTCCAAAGTGTGTTTCATTTATTATCATTCTTACTAATCTAACAACTTGAAGTCTTATTCCGTCATAATCCGTTGTTATTAATATTTCTTAACAACATTATGTAGATATATTAAGCAATAACGTCCAAAATACTTAATAGTCAACGTAGTTCCTGTCATGGAGTTTAAGTTGTTCGCATTGATAACATTAAATGTCATGGAGTTTAAGTTGTTCGCATTGATAACATTAAAGAAAATCAGATCAAAAATTTTGTATGATAGTAAAATTACAAAATTATCAATCGATACATGTACGTCAGTTGGTGTCCATTGTGCGTGCAGTTGGAACGGTAAGTATAATAGATCAACTCGTCGATAACTTAAGGATTCGGATGTGTGTCCACTTGAAGTAATGCGTGACTTTTTTTTAAACAATGTTTGTTGTATTACTTTTGAAGTTTTGAGACATGATGCGAAAAGTAGAAACAAAGTGTTATAAGAGATTGGCTCTTACTTTTGGTTTATAGTTGTAACAAAAGGATCTGACACTCGATATGTCTTCTCTTTAGTTTTCAAAGTAAAGGTTTAGCAATATTCATATAAAGAAATTTATAATGTAAATTAGACGATATTGAATGTGGACTAATTCATAAACCATACCAGCCATTGTTCAATACAATCTACACCACATTATACATTGACAACTATACTCATGCAAAAGAATGCATTAACATAATATAAAATATATCCTAGCTTTTTTTTAATCAACATTTTTGAACCAATAAATTATTATAAGCCATTAAAAACAGGAAAATTATGTCATGAAGATTCTAAATACCTTTAAGGTTCAATAGCTGTTGAAATGTAAAATAAAATTAAACCTTATCATGTACCTAACAGAGATGCTTATAAATGCGACTTGAGGTACCGTATTGCATTGTATTTTGCCTCAGCATTGTATTCTTCCAGGAGAATGTTGTACTTGACTAGTTGTTAGCAGGTAACTTCGTTTTTGGACCGGTATGCACTATATATATCCCCTGCATAATTAAACACCAAATTGAGACCAGAAAGAGATATGTAAGATAAATATTTCAGGACACTTTAAGGAAAAATGAACTAACCTCACGAAAATATCTATCCCATTTCTTATATGCAATCATCATAATCAAATGGTCAGACTGTCAATCTCCATTATCCTCATCATTTCTTATATGCAATCATCATATACGTGAGAAAAAGAGTTGTAACATTGATATTGATTTGCATTGATTTATTTGAATTGATTTTTTTGATAGGATTTATTTGCATTGATTTATTTGAATGAGTCGGTTACAGTGAATATTGATAGGAATTCAACCGATTTATTAGTTAAAAAATTGAGATTAAAGGGAGTATGCAATAGTGTATTGTACGCATTAAATGACCGGCCAATCACAAGCAAAATATACATTCATTGCAGCTAAACTATTAGATTGTAATGGGTATTTACAATATATGTTTTATTTGATTTTTTTTAGCAAGAAAAAAAAAAAAAAAAAAAAAATAGTAAAGTTTTTAAAATTGGGAATAGACACAATAGACGACCAATTTTAATTTCACCAGGTTCCATTTAGGGTTTCTTCAACCACCACCACCATGGCATCCCCCCTCCTCCATTTCCGGCCAAAACACCGCCACCTCCTCCGTCACACCACCACCACCTTCCACTTCTCATCCTCCTCATCCAATAACAACAACCAAACACGCCCTTCCTTCCTTTCAGACATCAAATCATCACTCAAACAACCCCAATCATCCCAATCCCAACCACACCGTCCTTCATTCATCAACTCAAACCCTAACCCTAACACCACACAAAAAGTCGCTTCGTTAGAAGAGATCCGTAAAAACCTCTCCGAGTTCCGCCGCCGCTCCGCCGTCACTCCGCCACCGCCTACGCCGTCGTCATCTCCGATCTCGTTTCAGGAAATGTATCAGCGTAACATCATGCCGAAGCCGGATTCTGGAACAGGAACAGGAACTGGAACTGGAACCGGTTCGGAACCGGTTTCGTTAGGCGCGATACGGTCGAGTTTGAAGAATATAAAAGGCGGAAACACGCCGAGGTTGCAGTTTAATGAAATTAGCGAGAGTTTGAAGCTGCGGCCGAAGAGCGCGAGTGGTGCGAAGAGTGTGGTGTCGGATGAGACGAAGACGGAGTTTGTTAGGATGTATAGTTACGGGGAGCTCGGGAAGAAGTTGAAGGGGTTGAGGATTGTGAGTGATAGGAAGGGGAGTAGGAAAGGGAAGACGTTTTCGTTAACGGAGCTGAATGAGCGGTTGAAGAAGCTGAGGGAAATGGACGAGAAGGAGGCCGAGAGTAATGCGAGTGGTGTAAGGTATTCGCAGTTGAGGGAAAGTCTTATTAAGTTGCAGGACGACGATAAAACTAAAAAGAGCACAGGTATATAGTAGTATATAGTCATTTAACGCCTTTTTAAGTTAATGGCGTTTATCATATCTTATATGGTAATCGTTTATATGCGTTTTTGCAGCTCAGAGAATTAACGTATTTGCTCAGCTTGGCGGGACTCCTAGCTTTATGTTATCTCCACCCAAGGAGGAATTAGTTGAAAAAGTAAGCGCTATATTGTCTTTCGCTTAAATGTTGTTAGTTGATTTCAGTAGATTACGAGTTATCAGCATGCACGGGTCTTTACATGTAAACAAGGGAACATACTAACTTAAGATTGTAGATATTATTGTACACGAGATAGTGATTATAAAGAGATAGTAGCAGAATGATCAACATGTTCTTTCTATACAAAGAAAGTGTGGTAAGTTACAAAGTTTGATAGGCTCCTTAGAACACTCTTGTACACAGATCGTTAGTAGTTAGTACTTAGTACTTAGGTCCTGATGTTTTAGTTAGGTTCTCCTCTATTTATATCCCAAAAACTAGAAGTTATTTACTTAATTTGCTGGTCAATGCTAAGAAGTAGCTGGGAAGTATAAATCTAAATGAAATAATATTGTTTATTTTCTGTGATAGGACTGAATGTTTGTAATTGGATAAAAACGGACATATGTGAACTAATATGAGTAAAGGTTTGCTAAAAATAGCCCTCTTATTATGGGTTTTATTCTTTAATTTAGATTTCTAAGCATGTTAAAACAAACAAATAGTACTGGAATCATTTCATTTCTTAACTCTGATCCATGAAGCAAACATGCTCTAAAGTTTTGGATTCCTTATTCTGTTTTTACGCAAGTATTTTCTTTTGCGAACAAGTTTTTCTCCATTTGTTGTTCTAGAATAGGAAAAACCAAATAGAATGAATAGAAAACAAACATAACTTAATTCAATAAAATACAGTGTAGTAGATGGATATGCGTACTTCAACGAATCGGATACTCTTCCTACTTCAGCCAACATATTGGCATATATAAGCTTATATGGCTGAAATGGCAACAAGGTGAACTGAGAGTTCCCAAGCAGCTTTGAGTATTCATACAGCTCCGTCCTCTGCCCGAATTCATGACATTGTTATTTTTACAAAGCAATATAGTAAAATATTCTATGCAAGAACTATGCTAAAAGCGGAACGGGTTGAAAGTCGCCTAGAGTTCCTTCATATGCTTAAATCACTTTATTCAATAAAATAGATATATATGTTTTATAGAATTTCTAAACATACTTAATTCCTCAGCTCAGTATAACTAAGAGTTTACAGAATACAAATGGACCAAAACGTGTTGGCGGATCAACTCGTTCCAGCCCATTTTAACCCATATAATATTTTAGCTGGTTTGGCCCAAACCATTTTGATCCCTTGCCCCCAACATGTTGAGAGTAGTGATTGGATATAAGCAAGCTGCAAGCACCTGAATGGCCTCTGGAGAGGCATATGTTCGGGGATGTTTCCATTGATCCGCACCAATGAGACAGAGTCTAGCACTGTCTGAATAAGGCTCAAAGTTTGCTTCAGCAACTAAGTAGCAAATGTGGGCTGCAATAATCTAGATCGTTCATAAAATAATTACAACCTGAAATTAGTAAATTAACAGTAGTATGCTTCAGTAAAATTAGTTTATAATATGTAACACTTACATTAATAGTTTCCTTCCACAAACAGTCACCAAGATGAATAAGCACCAGTTCGTCGTCTTTGGTCCTGTTAGCAGTGATCATAGCCAAATTTTCTTCCCATTTATCTAGCATAGTATTAGCACCAAGTTGAGCCTACAGCAAAGGACCAAGTGATCAGGTTGAAAATAATAATATTCAGATCAAAAGTGTACAGGTTGCAAAATGAGTCGGTCGGGGAGGTTGGGTAACGGATCAGTATGGGTTTAGGTGTATATGGTAAATTCTAGGCCAGGTCAATCTGATAGTTTTGATCCATGAGTTTTTATGTCATTTTCTTCTTGTATTGCATTAAGACTAAATTACATAACGTGTCCATGAGGTAAATAGATATTGTCTCTGCTCAAAACAATATACTACTAAGGTTCACTGTTTTCTTGCCATATTGGTCTTTACAAGTGAGAATTATTTTTCTTTAGTAATTAAGTTCATTAAACTGAAGAACGCCAAGAACACAAACATTGTTACATATTTTTTTAGTAAAATAATGATAGATTTTGACAAACACGTGTAATGACCTTTGAGCTATATCCTTTTTTCTAATATTATATAAGCTTGAGCTGTAGGCAAATACGAAATAGCTCAAATGTGAGATTTATTTACCCCCTGTGGAAGCACAACTAAAAAATATGAGTGCAGAGGCACCATAGACTATTAATACTTCTCTATACACCCATAGTCATAGTTCCCCCTCAATCGAGGTTAATAAATAAAGGGTTCAGAACTCACATTCTTGACAAACTTCCAACACTAAGACGAGGGTAAAAAGTAAGAAATAAGAACAAGTTGAACAAAGCATAACCACACCTGTGCAGGCGGCTGAAACATATTTACACCACCAGCGGTGCCATCTTCTGCTATAGTGTCAGTTGAAAACACATCTGCGGGTTGACCAGCAATAAGAAGGCATAACGTCCGCAAAGGTGAACCTGCTACTATCTGGCGAAGAGCCATCTGCCTAACAGTATCCGCGTAGAACTGCAATAAACAGCCCGACCCAATGCCAACAAACTTTGTTAATTACAAAAGAACATCAAACGCTGTAAATTCCTGAAACAAAATTAACCTGATCACCAAGTTGTGCTGCAAGAACAAGGGCAAGCCCCCACAACTGCTGAACCTCTTGTGCATGATAAAGGGCTTCCATCTTTCTACCAGAAACCAGCAGTGTTTGCACTTCGGCAGCAGTTGCCTAAGTCATAAACATTAGCAATGAAGGATGAAGCAATTTCATGGGACAGAACTAGAGGTGCAAAAACTGGCGGGTTGGGTAACAGACCAAACGGGTTCTGGTCATAACAGACCTATAAACACTACTTTGTGTTTATAAAAAACGTATTGTAAAAAAAAGTTAAAAGGTTATAGAAAGTATATATAAATGATATAATTTTTTGGATAGAGCGATTTAGGTGGTCATATCAATGTACTAAAATTACACTTAAAGCGACTTTCAACCCGTTTGACCACATCCATTTTAGCTAGAAAAAACAATTTGGCCCATTTAATCTATTTGAGTTGAGATAGAACATAACCCGAACAAACTAATTCATGAGTAAATGGGAAAATATATATAGAAACAGACGAATACCCTGGTCCGTCCTTCTGAAGGTAACTCTTGCAAGCAATTGGCGAAAGCACCATAATTACCATATTCTGCATTGCTTTTCTTTGCAGATGCAAACAGTCTAGCAACAGCTACATCCAGGGCATCATTTTCCAGCGTAGTTCTACCATCAAGACTTTAGGCAACCTTGTTAACTTGTTATTGCTTTCCTTCATGTTGATGTATGATATTTGCCCACCTCCACCATTGCACTTTGTATTGGCTGATACTTTTAACTGCTTTGGTGTTTCACAATCTATATAACCTTTATATGTCATCACCATGCATGTAGATTTGTGGTTCTCCACAATTGCGTACCTCATAAAAAATCTTGCCAAATATAGTTGTTAACTTATGGAGTCTGTTTTCGTCTGCTTAATTGATAGGCTCAATCCATTACAATTTTTACGGATATCTGCTTCAACCTTTTTTAATTATGTATATAGTATATTTCATTTTGCAATGACATTTTTATTTTAATATACATATGTTTGTAAAATAATACGTATGTTGATGCCGTAACTATTTTCGCATAACAATTGATCACAAATAAATTAAATTGTAAGATATCCGTCATCGCAACGCGCAATTACCCGAATAGTTATGATGAAAGGTTAAATCCTAGAATATAAACCTTCCACTTAAACGTAGAAGATTCATAGTATGATGTTTATAAATAGTTAATTAGGGTTAATGGATAGTTTAAGAGTTGAGAAAGAAAAATGGTTTGTACTTAGACTTGAGTTCTTTGTAAGAATTTGTGTGCAACACTTGTTTGGAAAATTGGAATTTTGGCCTTTAGAACCCGAGTTTACTATATGTCATGGCTCTTTTGATTTTTAGGAAATGTTAGTAGAGTTAGCATGTTTAATTTCTGTGATACTCCTTGGATTTCACGTTGGTACTTCACAACCAAACATATATTTAATAGTCTTACTAGTACAACATTCTGACTTTGTATTATTGTGGACAGTATTTCCATCCAGATCATATGTCATCTGCAGAGAAACAGAAGCTTGAGCTTAAGAGTGTAAGGGACAAATTTAAAATTTCTGAATCAGACTGTGGATCTTCTCGTGTTCAAGGTATGTGAAGTTCCAATATCAACTTTGTTAATTTGCTGAACAGGCCATTAGTTTTTTTTCTGCATTCTTATCAGTCTGACAAAATGTGTATTAGGAGTTTGGTAACTCTTGTTTCGTGCTCTAAGTTAACCTGTTCTCTGAATGCTTATCATCCAACTAATGATATGTATTATGATGAAACTTAGAAAAGCATAATGAAAACCCCTTTTACATTATCTGCCTGCGAGATAAATTATGATTTAGGGTCATCAAAAGTAGGCAACTTAAGTAGGCGAGTAGTTCGATATATAGTTGGCGTAAGTATAAGTTCTCGTTTCACATCATTGGTGACTCTGTTCGTTGTGTGAGAAGTACCACAAATCAGTTTATGAGACATGCGTTTAATGGGGTGTTTGTTTAAGCTTATTTGTGGGCTTATGAGCTTATTCAGTTTCGGCTTATATTTCATAAGCCCAAATTTTCTGGCTTATTTTGAGACTTGTAGATATAACTTATAAGCTCATAATCTCAAAATAAGCCAGAAAATTCAAGCTTATGAAATATAAGCCCAAATCAAATAAGCTCACTAATGAGCTTAAACAAACACCAACTAGAAAAGTAGTCTTAGCAGTGTCTCATCACTTTCATCGGATGCGGCATGTTGCAGTTTTCCCAGAATGCTTTCATCACGTTGTCATTCCTTGAGACCGAGTAGTAGTGTTAATAAATAGATTTCTCAGACTGAAACTTGACAGAAAAGAGAATGACTGCAACCTAGGTTCAGTCTGGGTTCTTAATTTGGCAATCCACATTATGTGGTTTTGGATTTGATTAAAAGAAAAGGCATGGTCAAAATGAACCACTTATATGTAGGTATTCTTACTCCAAGTTGGAAGTTTGTTTTTGAGGAATTGCAGGTTCCAAGTCTAATGCTTAACTATATCTCAATATAATTTGATTATGCATTCATGAAACTTAAGGCCTTGAGTTTTCATTTCTCTTTGTATTTTTTAGTTTCAAGATGTAATCCATTCTCTTTGGTAAGATGATTAGTGCTAATTTATAATTGCCATGGAATCAATACAGATATAAGGTCATTTTGATTTGCATAAGGTTAACTGATAATAGATCTTAGGTTAACCGCTAACAGATGTTATAGTTAGCCGCTAATTAATCATATGGTTAAGAGCTGACAGATATGATGGTTAACTAAACTGTGACCATCCCTATCGCGTACTATTTTTTCCAAAGGGTCCAAGTTTCTTACTTTATTAAAATCGGCTACGATAATAGTTTGTAGATGGTTTAAAGTTATTAACAGATAACGTAATGAACTGGCCAGTCAAACATTTGTTATATGCTTTTCTCAACTTGCACATCAACTTGTTTTTGCTGTGTTGGCTTATACACTCGATTTTCAAGAAACTGGTCACCATTATTCCTGGGTTTATGTAGGCTTTTTTACTTGTCTGTTGTTAGTGATAGAAGTATAGTTTACTCTCCAACTTTATTCCAACGAGTATCCTATCCAATGGCAACCTGTATGTTCTTTAATAACAGAACATCTGAACCTTTAAAATTCTTACTAAATCTTCAAACTCAAGGGATGAGACTTATTGTACATGCCATTTGATCATAGAAATCCAGGTGTAATGTATCATTTAAATTGGTTTTTCTTTTCTTTTGCATCTTTTGATCATGTATCAAGTCAGATTACGAACGATTATTGATTTTTTTTTCTTCAGAATATGAATAGTTTCGTGAAAACTAAAATTCTGTTATGCTACTGCTCCTGTCTGTAAAAAGTATTATCGGTTGAATGTTTGCTTTACTCTTTTCAGTGGCACAACTGACAACAAAGATCAAGCACCTTGCTTCAGTCCTGCACAAAAAGGTAACTTGCTAGTTTAAATTCCGTCTGTTGCATCATGTTGGCAGACTAATTAGTTGTATGTTCTTTTAAGGGAAGTTTCTTATAATTGTGCTTAACGGTTGCTGACATTTTTGTTGATGCAAATGGTGCAGGATAAGCACTCTCGAAAGGGTCTTCAAGCTATGGTACAGAAAAGAAAGAAACTATTGAAGTACCTCAGAAGAACCGACTGGGATTCGTATTGCTTTTGTCTTTCAGAACTTGGTCTTCGAGACAGTGCAGATTACAAAGCCTAAATTCGCAACCAATACTGTTCTATTTACATGTTCAACATAGGAGCAGGCGAAAAGCACTGTCCTATTCAATCTAATTAGGGGTTGGTTTCAAGACTAGTAATGTTATTCTCATTCGACGCCTGATAACAATCTAAATGACTGAACCTGGAGACTGTTCGACTGCTATTTTGAACCTGAGAGCCGTTGCGCTGGGCTTCTCTGATGTACCATTCCCTGCTAGTTGGGATTTTGTCTTTAGAATTATCCGATTTATCTTTTATTTTGAAGAATAAAATTATATATACGGGATACCGATGTGTACTGCATTACTTATCAGTCAAATCAGTTCGTCTTATGTCCTGCTTGCTCAGCGGTTTAGAAGTTTCTTTTGTTGTTTTATCGTATTGACGATTTTAATCTTTGGAGGGGTGCTGGATTTTATTTTTGTCATGTGGCTTACATGAATGTGAGAATGCTGTTTTCTATTTACAAATCTTTTGGTCAGTATACTTGTATTTGCCTCCTTTTGTGCTTGGTGTGTCCTCATGTTTACATCAAAATGGTACTTAGGCTCTATGTTCACGTAGATTTTTGTAGCTTTTGTAATTTCAAAGTTGAGGGTTTATTCTGAACATTTTTATGTTTCCATCGTTTAGGAAGAATTTTAAATTTAGTTAGATTTCATTCCCAAGCTAATTAAATAGTTTAAATAGTCTCATTATTTGGGGCGGTTTATGTTTAATATTGATTAATTAAGCTTTGCTTTGATTAATTAAGCTTTGCTTTTACAGACTTTCTCGCTGGAACTTTCGATCCAATTGTTCTTTGTTATTCGTATGATCCTATGCTACAGGGGCAGACCCAAAACTTATAGTCACTAGGTGCAAATTAAAAAAAAAATGTAAAAAAATACCAAGTTACCAAGTTCATTTTGAAAAAATTCATGATTTTTCACAAAATTCATGACATTGACAAAATTTACACTATGTGAATAAATACATGGTTCCCGTGAACCCTCAAAATCCCCCTAGGTCCACCCCTGCCTATACCGGTTAGTTTTAGAAATATAGAATGGGCGTACACCCAAGTAATAATTCTAGTTACGTTAGAGTACAATAATATAAGGTCCTTGCAGAAAAACTGATTCTATAGAAACCCTCTTTGCCTTGCGCACCAAGATATAAGTTTATTATATTTATTCTTCACTATAAATACAATTAATCGACTATCACAAATTACCAATCAATTAATCGACTATCACAAATTTACCACTCCTAGGTATAATTATTGTTCAGTTCACTTTCTTCTTAATCATTCTACTTTAACTTAGGGTGTTTACCTCTTAATCTTTTGATTGCTATTTTACAATCTATATATACAATCAATATCAAGGCATTAAACTATAAATTTGGGCTTACTGTTGAAAGTTAGTTGTTTAACTATTTGTTAGTGTTTTGTTATTATTTACTGTTTGAATATGATCTAAATAGCTTATTTACTTTATGCGTTCTGATACAACCATAAAGCAACGTTCAGTGTTTTGATAAAGCCAAAAATCTACACTAATGTTCCTGTTGGCTGTGGGACCAGTCGGTTGTCGTTTTTCCCATTGGGGTTTATCAGAGCAGAGCTCATAAGCTAACAAAAACACTTTTATAATATGTTGTGTTTGCAATTAGCGTAACCTTTTCTAATACAGTTTTCCGAACATCCCAAGTTAAAGTGAATGCTTATCTTAAAAGTACTTATACGATCCAAAATAAGAACATAAGTGTTTTTTTAATGCTTTAAAAAGACACAGTAAGCACATGCACACTTAAAATAAGCAATCCTTTTCATAAACTGTTTGATGTTTGAAATTTTAAATTAATTTATTGGGTTCTTGCTTGCTATTTGAGACTCCAAATAAGCGGATTTCATAGTGTTTGGATTGCTTATCGGATTATTTGTGATTGGTATAAGCAGCTTTTTTTTTTTTTTTTTTTTTTTTTTTTTTTATAATTCCAACTGTATATTGCAGAAAGCAGTTTAATTGAATTTGTATTTATGTATGAATGTATGATGTTTTGGGAGTTAATCGCTGGTAATTGCTTGTATAAAACTTCCAATTTGGCCGATTCAAGTATTATTTATATCGGTGCATTATTTGATGCTTGTTATTATTTGATGATCGCTAGTGGTTTCCATGTTGTTGCCTGAATGGTTTTGTCAGTTCTTTGATCATCATATAAGCTTTAGTCGATTATTAACACCATGCATATAAGGACTCTTCTATTATATATCTCAATTAGCTTAGTTATGTAGCCTCACTTTTAGTGTGGAAGCATATGTCGATAATAGTGGTTGTTTTTTCATGTGGTTAGAGTTTTGAATTATAACCAAAGGACTATTGTAATTTCTATAACCATGTTGAAGTTCTATTAATATTTTTTATTCTGTTTTTTTGTTGAACAGGATAGGTTAGAATTGCGGATTCCACATACTTGATTAAAATGGCTGCATTCAACTATGAACAGGTATATTAAATTTTATAGTACAAATAAATTTATGGAATGATGAAAATATAATTTAAAAAGTTTATGCTCAATATGTTAATACTGTTTTTTGGTTATTTATAGGCATATGCTCAGCGTATGGCCCAACTCTCCCGTATGCAACGTGAGCATCAATTTGAAAGAAGAGCTATGAGCCCACCACGGGTTCTTCGTGAAGGAACAAAAAAGAGTGTCGTTGTGAATTTTAAGGACCTTTGTGAACGGTATGTCCTTCTTAATTATATCCACATGTCCATTCCGTTGGCTAAATGTGTGAGTTATAACCCATGCACTTGTGAATGAACCGATTTAAGTTGTGTTTTATATAAAATGGGTCAAATTAAACAACCTAGCATAAAGAAGAAGGTGTCAAGTCGTAAAACAATTAGCCATATTTGACGACATTGGTTATTGCACCGTCTTTCCCTTGAGTCTGTTGCCGGGTGGCCATTGTTTGCGTTTTGTTTTTTTGTTTTTGACTTAGTTAAGATCTATTAACATTACTAATTTCACAATTCATCAAGTGACTTGTGTTTATGAAAGTTTTTGTTTATCATAAAATTTGTTGGTTGCTAAAATGTTCACTGTTACGTCAATCAGCATGCACAGGCAGCCAGAACATGTTATGTCCTACTTGCTGGCAGAATTGAATACAACTGGGTCACTTGACGGCCATCAAAGATTTGTAGTCAATGTAAAACTTGCACCCAAAACCATTGAAGGGATCCTGAAGCGATACACCGGCAAGTTTTTAAAACTCTTGGATGATTTCATCTCCAGTACGTATAACATTTGCTGAAAAGTCTTTTATTTTTTACAGATAAATATGTCATCTGCGATCATTGCAAGAACCCAAACACTGTTCTTTCAAAGGAGGATAATAAATTGTTTGTAAGATGCAAAAAGGTACGTCATTATATCTGTTTACTTTTATGTTTTGATTAGCCCTTCAGAATTACATTAACTGATCTGCCAAATCTTAAAACGCAAACTTGCCACAAAATCTGTTTTGATCAATGACATAGCTTTTCACCTTGAGCTGTGCAAGTTTGTTTGTCTATTTATGTAGTATTGGCTCTTGGTAATAGGATACATTGGTTTTAATGCTATGAGCTTGTTCACATCATAATGGTCGTGCTAGTGGCATGTGTCTAAAGAGGGGTTCATTTCCCCTTTTCTCATGTACGTAACGTTATTTTTTGATTTTATATATTTCACTGGGTATAAACCCTTTACCTTAAAAACAAGAACCAATTGTGCACCAACGGATACATTTAAATTTGAAAGCAGTACCTGTTGATGAATTCCTAATCGAAGTCTGATTGTGGCTTATAGCGTGGATCAGGTTTCTGTATGATAATTGGAGTGCTAGTCCAATTAGTCTAAGGTTATCCTAAACATGGAGTAGTCCTTATTGGTTTAGGTTAGGTTTAATGTGTAATCCTAGTTATAGTCTAATACGTTTAGTTTAGTCTATATATACCGAGAAGGGTAGGGCATTACCTTTGTACCGAATTGAAGTTTTGTGTTAGTTTCTTCAATAAATAAATCTGCGTGTTTTGGCAGAAACATCGTGATTCTTGTGCTTGTTTGTTGTGGCTGCTGTAGTGCAACTCTCTGATATTCAATAATTGGTATCCAGAGCTTGTGAAGAAAAGTTACTAACCTGTGATCCTGTTGGTTAGACGTGAAGAACTGTGACCAGATATCAACGATTTAGGGTTACAGAAACCTTAAAAAGAAACGACTTAAAAACCTGTGAACCTGTTGGTTAGTCGTTAATTACAGCCCACTGTGTTTGGAGCCCAATCACAGCCCAATTTCTCTCTTCTTAGACAGTAAGCTGGAAACAGTCTTTAAGACTGTTGATTGTCTCACTGTCTTAAACTAGTTCTAGCCGTGACATAAGGGCTGGAAAATTCTCCATTACAAACCTATTCGCGATCCAGAAGACGAACCAGGATGACTGGAGATCCATCAGGTTCTAACCCACCACCACCGCCGACAAAAGAATCAAATTTGACGTTTCACTGCCCGATGTTAACGTCAACTAACTATACCATATGGAGGATGCGTATGGAGGTACTTCTTGGAATTCATGGTGTCTGGGATGTAGTCGATCCGGGCTTAGACGATCCAAAGAAGAATAACATAGTTAAAGGTTTGTTGTTTCAATCAATACCCGAAGACTTGATTTTGCAAATTGGGAATTTGAAAACCGGGAAGGAGATGTGGGATGCAATAAAAACCCGTAACTTAGGTGCTGATCGTGTGAAAGAAGCTAGGCTTCAAACCTTAATTACGGAGTTCGAGAATCTGAAGATGTCAGATAACGGTACTATAGATGCATATGCCTCAACGCTATCGGGTATTGCTTCTAAGTCAGCCACGCTTGGAGAAGTCATGTCGGAACACAAGCTGGTAAAGAAGTTTCTCACAAGTCTTCCTAGACGTTTTGTCCATATCGTGGCAGCCCTAGAACAAGTTTTAGACCTTAAAACAACGGGGTTTGAGGATGTGGTTGGTAGATTGAAAGCGTATGAAGAGAGAGTGAAAGAAGATGATAAACCAAACGATGCTCAAGAAAAGTTGCTTTATGCTAGGACCGAAAGTTCCAATAGGAATAATGACGCAAGTGGAGGAAGAGGACGTGGTTCAAACTCTCGAGGTCGTGGTCGAGGTCGTGGTCAAGGACGTGGTAGGGGCAACTATCAAAACCAAGGTCAACGTGACTCCTCGAAAAACCGTGAAGATATTATGTTCCATGCCCTTGGAGCTTGCCTTAGGCCATACAATGATTTAGCTAGCTTATACACTTTTCCTTCCTCTCCTGGTTTTTCAAAGCCTTCGGGTTGAGTAACATAAACCTCTTCCTTTAAGTCACCATGAAGAAAAGGCGGTTTATAAAGCGGTAACCAAGGGAGAATTTATCATTGTTGCGGTTTATGTAGATGATTTGTTCGTGACTGGGACAAGCTTAGATTGCATCAATGAGTTCAAGAAAAGGATGGCATCTCAGTTTGAAATGTCGGATCTTGGTGAGTTAACTTATTACTTGGGTATAGAAGTATCACAAGAGAAGGATTGTATCAAGATCAAGCAAGAGAGATATGCACTAAAAATCTTAAAAGAAGCTGGTATGGAAGATTGCAATGCAACTTTATATCCAATGGAAAAGGATCTCAAGTTGTCGAAAGCTGAAGATGAACCAGAAGTAGAAGCTACTCAATATCGAAAGGTAGTAGGTTGTTTACGTTACCTCTTGCACACTCGTCCAGATTTGACTTACTCGGTTGGAGTAGTTAGTCGATATATGCAAAGTCCAAGAGAATCACATGCTCATGCTATCAAGAAAATCCTACGCTATCTTAAAGGTACAATTTCATTTGGAATTGAATACAAATGGGGTAATGACATGAAATTGGTAGGATATAGTGATAGTAGTCATAATGTTGACATTGATGATGGAAGAAGCACCACTGGACATGTATTCTACCTTGGTACATCACCTATTACATGGTGCTCACAAAAGCAAGCTACCGTGGCATTATCTTCATGTGAAGCTGAGTTCATGGCAGCCACTGCAGCTGCGTGTCAAGCAATTTGGCTAAGGGAGTTATTGGCGGAAGTGACGGGGTTGGAAAGACAAAAGGTGTTAATAAGAGTTGATAACAAATCAGCCATCGCATTAACAAGAAACCCGGTCTTTCATGGTAGAAGCAAACACATCCACACTCGATATCACTTCATTCGTGAGTGTGTGGAGAACGAGCGGGTAATAGTAGAGCATGTATCGGGTGAAGAACAAAGAGCAGATCCGCTAACGAAGGCCTTGGCGCGTATAAAGTTCAAGGAAATGAGGTCGTTACTTGGAGTGCAAGAATTTCCCTCTTCGACTCAGAAATTCAGGGGGTGATTGTTGATGAATTCCTAATCGAAGTCTGATTGTGGCTTATAGCGTGGATCAGGTTTCTGTATGATAATTGGAGTGCTAGTCCAATTAGTCTAAGGTTATCCTAAACATGGAGTAGTCCTTATTGGTTTAGGTTAGGTTTAATGTGTAATCCTAGTTATAGTCTAATACGTTTAGTTTAGTCTATATATACCGAGAAGGGTAGGGCATTACCTTTGTACCGAATTGAAGTTTTGTGTTAGTTTCTTCAATAAATAAATCTGCGTGTTTTGGCAGAAACATCGTGATTCTTGTGCTTGTTTGTTGTGGCTGCTGTAGTGCAACTCTCTGATATTCAATAGTACCATTCCCTAAAGGGTTAATGGTCTAGAAAACATACGAACTTTCCACTTTTTACTATTGTGACAATAAACTTTTTTTTTTCTATTAAAACAAAACAACTTCTTAATGACTACTATTGTAACCAAATAGTAGTCATTAAGTGGTAATTAACTGTGGTAATTAACTGTGCCACGTGGCATATTTGGTTACAATAGTAGTCATTAAGAAGTTGTTTTGTTTTAATAGGAAAAAAAAAAGTTTATTGTCACAATAGTAAAAAGTGAAAAGTTTGTATGTTTTCTAGACCATTAACCCTTCCCTAAATGGGTCAATTTGAGTTATATAAGCAAGCCAAATGGGAATATTAAAAACATATATTTCAAAATGCTTAAAAACCACTAAATACTATACTTAAAAGATGTTAAACTATTTTGAAATAATATAGCTAGCCATATGTAAAATTTTATTTTTCATATATCACATACACCGTAGGCAAAAAATTTTATTCATAATCAGCCTTTGCTATTAGAATATTTTTGATGTCAAAGATACTCATCTATACTACTATATAAAACATTTGGGACTTTCTAATATAAGATGTCTTAAAAAAATTAAGACCAAAAACATTTCCTTAATAGGAAATTAAAGAGTCATTAGTCAATGAGATTTGAATTGTCTGAATTTCATTTGAATGTCTTAAAGAACCCAATTCGTAACAGATATAATATAGAAAACTACAATATAATATAGAAAAAAAGGTCTAATCATTAATACATTTTAAATTCATGCTTTTAATCTATACTATAACTTATGTGATATAAATACCCACAAACAACCTACAATCAACAACACAATCACAAGCAAAACACTCAGTATCTCACGAGATCAACATCTTCCCAAATAAAAACCGGGTACCCGTCGCTGCATTGCGCGGGTACCCTTCTAGTATTAATAAAAGCTAAGGGCGATTGCTTATAGATATATGTGGCTTACATATATGTAAATGTATGTTTTAAGAAGGCCACATAAGTGTACAGTTTTCACTCCATAGTCCACAATAAGACAATGTAGCCGATTCATCACAAGCCACGAATTATAACAAGACTACATCCAAGTTAAATTTATAGACATTCTAGTACTGCCTTAGAAGTGTTAATCGAATATGGATTAAAACAAATAAACTTACTGCAATACCATATATGGATCGGAGATGATTCAACGTTTCACACAGACACGAGCACTGTGATATCTGTTGAGGAATATGACCATCATGAGCTTGATAGTCCACGAGCCGGGATGAGACCTCGCGAGGGTCTGGAAATCGAGTTACAACCACATACTGTCTTAATGACGGGTGATAATTCTCCATTTAGTGCTAATGAAAACTCAAGTCGGGCCGGTATACCTCTCCTTAGACCTTGTGCATCTGTGTCTACTTCAGCTTCACCAAGTTTTCTGCCAGAAATTGTCACGAGATCATCTTCAATGCCAGCTCGGCGAGAATGAAGGTAAAGATTGATACTTTTTATACGGGATTCTTTTTCTTGTTAATATCTTCAGGTAGTTAATTTGTGATAATATGTAGGAACGTAATTACATAACAATTTGTGATACATTATGACGTAACTGTAGAATTACAATCCCTTTTTACATAAGAAAAGATACACAAGATTGAAACTTTTCTTTTGATCAACTAGGGAAAGATACAATCTTGTTGTGATGTTTTAGCTCGCTTGCTTGAAACGAGCTAAGACATCACAACAAGATTGTATCTTTCTTTAGTTGATCAAAAGGAATGTTTCAATCTTGTGTATCTTTTCTTATGTAAAGAGAGATTGTAATTCTACATTTACGTCATAATGTATCACAAATTGTTATGTAATTACGTTCCTACAGATTATCATAAATCACCTACCTGAAGATATTAACAAGAAAAAAAATCCCATATAAAAAGTATCAATCGTTACCTTCATTCTCGCCGAGCTGGCATTGAAGATGATCTCGTGACAATTTCTGGCACAAAACTTGGTGAAGCGGAAGTAGACACAGATGTACAAGGTCTAAGGAGAGGTATACCGGCCCGACTTGAGTTTTCATTAGCACTAAATGGAGAATTATCACCCGTCATTAAGACAGTATGTGGTTGTAACTCGATTTCCAGACCCTCGCGAGGTCTCATCCCGGCTCGTGGACTATCATGGTGGTCATATTCCTCAACAGATATCACAGTGCTTGTGTCTGTGTGAACCGTTGAATCATCTCCGATCCATATATGGTATTGCACTAAGTTTATTTGTTTTAATCCCTATTCGATTAACACTTGGATTCCAAGGCAATACTAAAATGTGTATAAATTTGACTTGGATGTAGTCTAGTGATAATTAGTGGCTTGTGATGAATCAGCTACATTGTCTTATTGTGCACTATGGAGGGAAAACTGTACACTTCTGTGGCCTTCTTAAAACATACATTTACACATACATAGATATATGTAAGCCACATATATCTAATAGCAAAGGCTGATTATGAATAAAAATGTTTGCCTACAGTGTCTGTGATATATGGGAAAAAAAAAGTTTACATATAGCTAGCTATATTATTTCAAAATAGTTTAACACCTTTTAAGCATAGTATTTAGTGATTTTTAAGCATTTTGAAACACATACAATTTGGGTAATTGTCAATCTGTCTGACCCGATTCCGTTAGAATATATGTTTTTAATATTCCCATTTGGCTTGCTTATATAACTCAAATCGACCCATTTAGAGAATGGTATTGCTTTCCAATTTAAATGTATCTGTTGGTGCACAATTTTTTAATTTTTTTATTATTATTATTTTTTTAATTTTTATTTTGGTAAAGAGTTTATACCCAGTGAAATATAAATAATCAAAAAATAACGTTCCGTACATGAGAAGTGGGGAAATGAACCCCTCTTTAGACACATGCCACTAGCACGACTATTATGATGTGAACAACAGCTCACAGCATTACAACCAATGTATCCTATTACCAAGAGCCAATACTACATAAATAGACAAACAAACTTGCATAGCTCAAGGTGAAAAGCAAATCAGCTACGTTTCCATCATTGGTAATTTCCATACTTCCTTCACTCTTGCCACGCGAGCATTAGACTTGAATCTGATAGATGCTATAGCTTTAACCTCACGACTTCAGCAATGGTATCCCGAATGTCTTCCACACGTCTTGCACCTCTTCCATTGAGCCGGTTATTTCTTTCTTGCCTACGAAGTAGGACGCTGTTGCAATAACCAAACGAACCACGACACTCACAACCTTTTTTGTCTTCGAGATAGGCATGATCCAAGCGCAATGTTATCCAATATAGGAGGAACACTAGGCAAGTCCACCACCTGCATTATAGACGTCCAAATCTCCGAGGAGAAACAGCATTCAAAGAATAAATGTTCGTGAGAGTCTTGATGTATTTTACCCAATAGGCACCGAAGCAGGCTTAAGTCGACGGATTCGCCGACATCCCATTGCCTCAGTTTATCTTGTGTTTTTAGCTTCCTTCCTATTACTAACCACATATGAAATGCATGACGTGGTATGCAAAAAGATGACCAAACAACAGAAAACCGTGGCACTTTATCGCGTCTATCTCTAATAGAATTCCACGCTTCTCGAACTGAAAATTCTTTCTCGTGCCTAATGGCTGTTCGCCAAACCAACCTATCTTGTTCACTGTTTAAATTCGGAATGCCAATTTGATTCTTAACATAATAATTTGTATGTTTTTTCTTTGTAGTGTTGGGACCGGAAGTGCGTAATTTAAATCAAGGCTGGTTTGTGGTCCGTGCTAGAAAGGCTTGGACATAGGCTCTGTAAGCTAAAACTGAGAAAGCCTAGGTAAATTTTGTTACATTGTATTTCTTTAATGGTATCTTTTAATTTGGCGGAATATGTAGTTTTGAACTTTGATTGTCCTTTTTAACAACTTTTTGGTTTCTAAATTATAGTGCTTTTAGGATGTGCCATCTTGATCTTTATTTATTTATTTATTTTTTAATTTTTAATTTTTATTCTTTTTCCGCTTAGCGTATGTAAGGCTTAAATTGCGCATCAAATGCTTTGAGTATAATGCCAAATTGCCAATATCTTCCAAGCCTTTTTTTAAATATGGCTAAATCTATGACTACCGAGAGTCACCTGAATCAACGCATGGTTTGAGAAACACACCAAATTCATCATCTCCATGGCGATTTCCCTCCATTCCAAGCCAAACCAAAACGGTCATCTCCTCCTCCAAACCACCACCGTCACCTTCTACCTCTCACCATCATCATCCAACAAGTCCCATGATCATATGAAAAAACCCCACAAACAAAATTACGATCTTCCATCAAGTCCCATGATAAAAAGAACAGCTCACAATCAAATTTATAATCTTCCAACAAGTCCAATGATCATAAAGAAAAAAAATCTCAGGAGCAGAAGAAATAGCAGTTGCTCATATTTGCTTGAACCACCTGCACGAAAACATCAAGTGATCTGGTGTTTCAACATCATCATCACACATAGGGCAAAACAGCTTATGAAGGTCGATGTTTCTGGTGTTGAGGTTGACTCTAGGCGCAACTTGCAAGCCTATCTTGCACCACTCTCCAGATTAATAGATTGAATTTCCTTTAACGTCTTTTTTTTTTTTTTTTTTTTTTTTTTTTTTTTTTTTTTTTTACAAACACAAAGTTTTTAGTTTTTAAATATCCATTTAAAGCCAGGCATTGGTTCTACTAGTTCTATTCAAAGAAAATGTAAATTTGTTAGTTTATGTCCATTACGACTACCATGACTTCTTCATCTTAGACTCATTATATCTTTACTTGTTCTTCTTCTAACTAACAAACATACACAACCAGACACTAAATCTGTAACAAGATAAACACGGTCTCTTTAGAATATTGATTACACTGAAACAATCCTCAATTGGGAAACTAAGCTGCTACGATTTCCACATTAACCATGGATTACACAACTTATTACCGATATAAGACTAACTTTTTTTAGGGACATTATCTCCGTGGGATCTAACACTACATAGTCTCTTTATTGTGAACTGATATTCCTTTTGATACTTTGTTTCAATAGCATACAAACAACTCTTCAAGAAACTCTTTCTTTCTTCCATTATACTACTAGAACTAATAACCTAATATACTACTAGAACTAATGACCCAATATACTACTAGAACTAATAACCGACTCTTCATTCTCATAACGAATAAGTCTTTAAACCTCATTCTTACACAAATCTTTATATGAGAACCAAAGTAGTTTACCAGTCAACATCTCAAACACAATACAACCAAATTCTTACAACATAACGAATAGGTCTTTAAACCTGTCTTACACAAATCTTTATATGACCACCATTAATCACAGCTTCTGATGAGAAATACAACGGGTTTACCCATTCAATAACGACCCGTATTCTTTTTCTTACTCTACATTACCGTTTTCGCCCATGCCAAATCACCAATCTTATAACGAACCATCAATATTCTTATGAGCAACAAGCAATACATTATGAGGTTTAAATCACCATGAACATGCGCGTATCACATGAAATCACCATACATTTATTCAGTAACTCTACAAGAAAATATCACATAGAAAGTTGTTAATCTACTTGTGAAAATTCGCCTTGAATATTTCAACTATAGTTCATATGGTTGAAGATATCATAAAATTCATATATTAACTATGGAGTAACATATTTCTATAACAATTAAGTTATACTTTGTAATCAATAGTGGTTCGGGTCTTGTTTAGTGAGATAATGTCTATAATCAGGGTGTCCGTTGCTTGCTTCTTAGCAGCGCGGCTGCCCTTGAAGCCACTTTAGGCACTGTTATGTCTTGTACAACGGATCGTGTAAAGTTGGGATTAGTTCCTCCTTGACGTGTGCAATAAAAAGCTGTTAATCTACTTAAAAAAAAATTTCTTAAATATTACAATTGGTTCATATGGTTGAAGATGATGATATCATAAAATTCATCTATTAACTAACATAATCAATAGTGATTCGGGTGTTTGTCCGCTTCATCTCAATTCATCTTTGTGGCCGCAACTTGTTGAAACCCTAAAAAAGTTCTTTTGAAGTGTCCACCAAAATGGCACCTCTTATGAAGGAGGCTTAGAAAAAAATTGAAGACAGCAGGAAATTGCTACCAAGAAGCTACAATCTTTGACCACCGGCGGAAAATGCGCCAAAAAAGGAGGAGGTAAACGTGGAGAGGGTTTAATGTCTAGACAAAAATCCCCTTCCACTTTCCGAGACCACTTATTTCAACAGTGACGTGACAACCAGGCATCTATGATCTTGTACCTTCTTGGTTTCTGAATAAAAAACAAAGAAAACTTTCAGATCTAGTGTATAATAATTTGCGTTTCTACCGTAAAATAATTTACTTTTCCATGTATATTTGCTTTGAGTTCAAACGACACAAACATGTATAGTTAACAACAAACAAAAACTTTGAATAACAAAATAAAACAACCATATATAACCCTATACCAAGAAAATGGAAGACCAACAATAGTATCAAAATGTTTTTCTTCTTTTACTTACCAAACGCTAAGAAAATCAACATATAAAGTAATGTATCATGATATTTTAAACAAGATTTAGAGAACAACTTACATAGATGTACATGATGAAAGTACCGTCTACCAGCATCATCATCATTTGTGGTTGTGGCTTTTGGAGGTGTGTTTCAAAAGGTGAGTGTGTGAAGGATGATGGAAGAGGAGAGTCAGGGGAGTTTAAATAAGAGGTGGTTGGGGATTCATTACCTGGTTTTGAGTTACGTTTGGTGAAGAATTAAAAGTTTGGTCAAATGCCATTAGTTTTTATCAGAGTTGATGGAACAAAATAAATGTGGTAGACGTATCAAGAGTAATAGTGGCAATTTGAGTCGGGTTCAAGTTAACGGGGTAGAAAAATCTCAACATGAACAAAACATGTTTATATAATCGGTTGAGCTTTGTCAAGCTTATATTGTTTACACTTAAACCGAACACAATCCATTTAACTAGTTTATCTAAATGAGTTATGAGTCATATGTTAAATAGAAGAATGCACCCGTGCGTGATAGGCACGAATATCTCTTACCCGTCACTCAAAGGCTTTTTACCCACAAACCTACAGGTATTTGTAAACGGGTAAAGGTATTTGGTCGTGCTTGTCATTTGCGGATATCAATGCCCGCGGGTAAAGCCATAGGCTTTACAACTAAGTAAAAAGTTTTTCAAAACTGTTTTTGCCTAATTGGGCGTTTTAATAAAATCTTTGCTCTTAAAAAAAAAAGAAAAAGAAAAAAAGGGTTTTTTCAATGTGGTATGTTGAATGCCTGGTCAAATAGCCTAATGAATTGGTGGAGAAAAAATAAATGAGTGTGCAGGTGGGTAGTTGTGTGGCAGGAGAAAAGTGATTTATCACATCTATAAAATCGTATATTTTGTTCTGAGTCTTTGAAAACCTGATTTAGTTTCGTTATAACATTTCATATTTTATGAATCTCGACGTTAGATAAATTGTAAATGATGTTGTGGTAGGAATTTATTATTGCAAGACTTGTATCTAATGGTTCTTTGTTTTCTTGGCTTCTTTCTTACATTGTGTCTTGTACACTATTACTTAGTTGGTTTAAAAGAAAACCTTAATAACAGATTGAGTTTTTCGATCCATGCTCATTTGCACATCTACCTTTGAGTCCAGTCAAGCTTTGTCAAGGTTCGACTCATTCAGTCATTTGCACCTCTACCTTCAATAAGGTATACGATCTTTTGATATTGAAGGCCAATCAAGTAAAATTTACTAAAGACTTTGTTTTAGAAGGTAGTATAATGAACTAGGAAACACATACTCCGTACAAAAAATTACAAAAAGTGACGAAATGTAACATGGGTCACTATATGAACCTATCCAACTAAGTAAAGATTTTCCTAATACTATACTCCAAGTAAATAAAGAATGCTTAATGGTATGAAATATGACATCCTTAGGTGGTTGGTTGTTGGAGAAAAGCAATTCATTTCTACTAAAAATAGTGAAGTCTTTGGATAGAAAAAACCCTCAAAACCGTTTTTCAATTTGAAAATAAGCTAATCTCAAACACTAATAGATACTTCAGATTTAACTCATTAACTAATCATCACATTATTAAACGGTTAAACAAGATTAAACAATATGAAAACACTACAATGGCCAATCAGTCAACTTTTAACATGGTCTTGAACCGGTCCATAACCAGTTTTAGTCCATATGAACTATGTCCGCAAAGTTTTGTGAATTATTGACTCGTACTAGTGTTTTTTTTTCGAAAAATGTAACAAACTACATCACAATGTCTATACGGTGTATAGAGCCAGAGTTGTTTTTTTTTCTAATTTTTTTATAAAAGGAAAAAAAGTTGGTTTCAGGTGTTTAATCCTATCATCTAACAATATAAACTTATCAAGTATAAACAACGTTTGGTGTATATTCTTTAGTATTTGAGGTTGTTTGATTGGGTCAAGTGTTTGGCTTTTCTGAAGCTTGAAGCATGCGAAATTAGAATAAGGGTAAACATGATGTCATGTACCTCACTTGTGGATCCTTCGTTAGCGCTAGAATAAGCCCGCGGGGAGGCATTACGTGTGATTACCGTTGCCTGTAAATAGGAGTTTAAACGAGTCGAGCTTTTGTTGTGTAACTTGACCTCAACTCGAGCTTGATCGATTCGAGATTTATCGAGTCACAAGTTCAAGCTCGAGCCAAGAAAATGAGCTCGAAATGTTTATCGAGCCGAGCTCGAGCTTATATAGGCTCGACTCGATTTATTGTCGAGCTTTTCAAGCTTTTCACACTTTTATATATATCATGTATATGTATACATCAAGATTAAATTATTATTTATAAATGTGTGGAGCTTTTCGAGCCGAGCTCAAGTCGAATTCAAATCTTATTGTATATTTCAATTTTAGTTAGTTCAAAAAACATATCATTACAAATAAGTCGAGCTTTTCCCGCCGAGCTCGAGCTGATATCAAACTTTCTCAAGCCAAGCTCGACCTTCCCTCAAGAAGACTCGTCGAGCTATCAGGCCAAGCTCGAGCCAAACATAATATTGTCGAGTCGAGTCGAGCTCTCCAAAGTTCAGCTTCATTCGACTCGTTTACACCCCTACGTGTAAAGAGTAATCAAGATAATTGCAAATCACGTTAGACTAGTCTTTATTGTTTTAGTATCTTGTCAAATAATTGTTACGTAAATAGTCAATCATCTAACTGGTTTATTATTGCTTTACACGAATCCTAAATTTATGTAACATCAATTCTTACGACTAGCCGGGTACTCGCGCACAGCGGCGGCGATAAGTATAGTTATATGTGTTTGCTTACCCGTTTAGTGAATTCGTTTCACAACACTTTGAATGTATATGTGTTAGTTGTAAGTGTTTGTTTGGGTTACCCGTAACTTTCTCGTAGCTTTCCCGCGACATCATTATTCCCGCATATAGAAATACTTTCGCAATCTCTTACGCGTCAAACACTAACCCAAAAGTATATGATTTTGACGAATCAAGATTATATTGATTGAAATATATGAAATAAAGGTTAAAGTTATAAAAATTTGAATTAAAATAAAATAAACTCATTAAAAATATAAAAACTAAAAACTCATAGAAATATATCAAAATGGATGTTGAATTAAAGAGCATACAATTTTAGAAAATATGGTGAAATTAGATTATAAAAAAATAAGTAGATAAAAAGATATTTTAATTTAAAAATAAAGATGAATTTTTAGTTAAGAAATGACACATGTCATTTTATAATTGGAGTTCTTTATCTTAATTTTTAGTGGTTAGGAGTTAGGTTTGGAGTTTGTTAGAAGTTAGGCTTGGAGTTTGTTAAGAAGTGACACATGTCATCTCATGATTGGAGCTCCTTATCTTAATTTTTGGTTAGAAAAACTCTTTCCATAATAAACAAGTAAAAAAGTCTGAATTTTTAAGCCTTCTAATTTTAGAAGGCCTAAATGCATTATAAAGTAGTATAGATAGATATGCCTTTAATTCGTTTGCACTGTTTCATTTACTTTTTTTCATTTATGCTTCACCAGTTCACCTGCTTCCGGTAGGTATCCATTTATGGCCTCTGTGTAAACCGGTTGCAATTTTAGATGTGTTTGGTTTTCATTTACGTTTCACATGAACTCCAAACGAACTCACAAGCACACTATAATTAGTAAAAGAACAAAACTGTAACTTCAAATTAGAACAAAAATTTACAATACTTGAGAGAAACTATGATAACCAAGTCATGTAAAGTGAAGATACTAAAAAAAAATTATTTATAATCAATAGTATAAAAGATAGTTATATTCTCCACACTTATTTTGCGACAGTATATGGATAATAATTTTGATATATTTATAGATGTCATAAATATTTAAAAAAATAATCCACGTATATTAGGGTGTACAATTACAATAAAACTACACTTATATGTGTCACAAATATTATCACACTTTTTATTATAAACATCTTTTGCAAATTTGCCACACTTTTAGGCGTGGACATTCAAAAAATATTTCCACACTTTTAATCATAGAAATTTGGATAATATCTCCACACTTATATGTGTAAAAAAATTTGTCACACACATTATTACCACACATGAGAAATGTGAAGAATTCAACTAGTTTTTTGTAGTGCAAGTTCATATATTTCTGGTTATCGAATGTCAAAGTTTTGACTTTGGAAGTCAAATAGTAAACACACCCAATCTGTTTTTCGTTCACTGCCCTAGTGCATTTGCATCACAAAAACCTCTCCTAGCAAAGCCTTATCTTCAAAGTTGCTTGATAAGTCAATTGCTTCTCTCACCTTAAGAAAGAAGGATTGAAAAATGGTATAGTCTTTTACTAAAGTTGCATATGACTTTAATACGCGCGGGAGTACTAGATGGAAACACGAGACTAGGCCTTTCCAGGCCATCGTAACAGAAATAAAGTAAGATTTGCTTGTTTTAGCACAACCGCCACAACAATAGAGTTAACCTCTTTAGAGAAACACAAGTAATGTCGAGTGTTTCTTGTATGCAGTTGTTCGTTGTGAGGTTCAAGAGAGGTAGAGAAGGAAACATTGATTTTATCATGCCTGAAAATGTATCTACCGTCACTCATAAATAAAGCCAGTTCTCTTGTGCCGGCTAAGTTATCCATTCTGATTGTATACCTAGGTATTTAGTGAACATTTTACATATCAATAAGCATTATCAAGATCAATATAGTAACGTGCATTCATAATTGATGAGTTCCTGACTTTTTTTACACAGCTTAATTATTCTTGTGTACTTTTTACACAACTTAATTATCCTTGTGTGCCATTAACACTAGCCCAAAATTACACTAATGTTGACGATGGGAATGGGTGCTCTTGCGTTCCTTCCTTGTGAGTATGCTTATAGTGACAGCCGTCTCCAAACTCACATGGGACCCATCAAGGACCCGTACACATGGTTTGATACGGTAGAGAGGATGTAGATGCATCTCGGCGGCTCCATGAGCAATGGTGCATCTCGCTCCTTGGCTCCTCGAGTGCATAAAATTCATCTATTAACTATCATGTTAGCATAATGATAATAGTATAATCAATAGCAGTTCGGGTGTTTGTCCTTTTCAGTGACATAATGCCTGAAAACATTCAAAAAACAACAAAGACAATCAAAAACATGTAAACAGTTACAACTAGAAGATGTTTCTCATTCAAACAATCTTTGAGTTGTGGAGGAACATATGCAGCAGAAATCTAAACATTATCTCCTAATATCCATTATATATTCTAAACACTTAATCTCTCTACAATAAACACAAGATACTAGCTAGTAAAAACATAAACAAAATATATATAACATAATGTCACACATAAACAAACAAACAAAGAGTAACATTAAAAGACCCTAAATTAAACTTAAGGGTTAATGGTCCAAAAAAATATACAAACTTGTCACTTTTTACTATTGTGACAATAAACTTTTTTTTTTCCTATTAAAACAAAAAAGTTTCTTAATGACTATTATTGTAACCAAAAAACTTTCTTAATGACTCTTATTGTAACCAAAACTGACACATGGCAACATTAATTAACCCTTAAAAAAGTTTCTTGGTTACAATAAGAGTCATTAAGAAAGTTTTTGGTTTAATAGTAAAAGGTGGCAAGTTTGTATATTTTTTGGACCATTAACCCATTAATTAACCCTTAACCCAAAAAAAACATTTATACTCGTTTCATAATTCATATAGCATTAAAAACACAGATTATCATATTCATATAGCATTAAAAACTCAAATTTATAAAAGACTCGAAAAATTAGATGTAAAAAAGCAAATTAAAAATCAGTTATAAAAACTATAAAATAGAATCAGATTTATAAAAAATTCGGAATTATTAGAAACAAATCTCAAAAATCGAATCTATAAAAGTTAAAAATCAAATATCAGATCTAATAAATAACACTAAAAATCGGATTTTTCATATATTAAAAAAAAAAAAAAAAAAATCTTCTGATTAAAGATTTAAAAAAGAAACTCATATTTATATGTAAAAAGACCCAAAAACTCATATTATATAACTCAAAACGGCAGCAATAGCAGCGGCGGCAACAGCTGTCGGCAAAAGCAGCGGCGACGGAAGTGAGGATATATGGAAGTGAGGTCGGGCGGTGGAGGGTCCGACGGTTGAGGGGTTCCGGCGGTGTACGGTTCCGGCGGTGAAAGGTCCAGCGTTTGAGGGTGTTGGCGATAAGGGGTGTTGGTGGTGGGAGATTTGAAAAATTAAAAGTTTATTGTCACAATAGTAAAAGGTGGCAAGTTTGTATATTTTATGGACCATTAACCCTTAATTAATGTTGGCACGTGTCAGTTTTGGTTACAATAAGAGTCATTAAGAGAGTTTTTTGGTTACAATAATAGTTATTAAAAAACTTTTTTGTTTTAATAGGAAAAAAAAAAGTTTATTGTCACAATAGTAAAAAGTGGCAAGTTTGTATATTTTTTCGACCATTAACCCTAAACTTAACGAGTAAGAATAAGAGTTTATACCTCGCCGACGCTGGAACACTTGATCTTCTTGGCTGGAGCAGTAAGATCAACCGAAAAACCCAATGTTTTGTTGTATGTTAAAAGTATCGAAATTGAAATAATACTTGGAAGATGATGATGATGGTGTAGTGCGTTGATAGTATTGAACCAGTGGTGTTTCCAGCTGTAATAGTGGTGGTGGCGGTGGATACGGTTGGTTGTTTATTTTTTTTTTATTTTTTTTGGAGAAATGAGATAGGATTGTATGTGTGTGTACATCCACCATCTCCTAAAACCGCTCCCTCCCAATCTCCCATTTATTGTTTTAAGGTGGATGAACCATATCCAGTCACACGGTTAGTGACAAAGAATAACATATGCATTGTTTTTTCACATCAATTGTATAATGACATTTTTAGGCGTAATTAATCCACATGGTCCATGTAAAGCATTTCTTTCATATGGCTTTGAGTCCAGGAAAAAAAATAAAAACATAAAAATATAAGTTAATCCTTTCCGGACTATACTATGGTCCTAAAGCTAGAGTCGATATCAGTAACTTAAGCCGAGAAGTTAATAATGGCGGAAGGCGCAGCAATGTCCATATGCACAAAGGCGTCTTACAAAAACACTATCGCAAATCTGGTTTGATAGAAGCGATGGCAAGTAGTGACAAGACACGTCTTAGTTTCCCCATGAGCGAAGAAGCACTCTGCATCAGGGTTGCACCTTGCCACGCCTGTAGAAGTACTTGCACAACTCGGTTTTTGGTCCCCCTGGTTAACTTCTCCATTTCCCTAAAAACATCCAAAAGAGAAACAAAATCAACAGCATGTAACACTTACAGTTACAACTAGAAGATGTTTCTTTATTGAAAGAGTCTTTGCGTTATAAGATCAATCAACATGTTACTAACTCTGTTTGAATCTTTTGTAATCTTTATGTGATTTGAGCTATTATATACTTCACATTTAAAAAAAAAAAAAAAAAAAAAAAAAAAAAGTTACTAACTATGAATTCATAATTCATATAAGACTAAGGATCAAATGAGAAATAAAAATAAAATGAGAAGAATGAGAAGTAACCACAACCGCACATTTCAGATGCACCTACAAAATAAGATGCATCTCCCATGAAATTCTCCTTCTTTATTTGAAATGTGTGGCTACAAAAATTTCTCGTTCTTCTTATTATATTTTCTCTTCTTAATTGATTCATTCCCCTTCATATAAAATTATGTTAAAAAGTACCATTCACATCCGCAAGCAATTCAAACAAATCTATATAGAAACAAATATGTATATATATATATGATCATGAGAGTATTATTACTAGCTAAATAAGCTTCATATATAACTGCTACTACATATGTTGTCACTTATCACCAAATGAAATGCACAAAAAATAAATATCATAAACACAATTAAAATGTAAAATCTAAACTAATCAAACGTCTACTCAAACAGATTATCGATTTTCACAACTTTAAGCCCGAACCATCATCAGTTTGATCCCATTGTAAAAAAAATATATATAATAAAATAAGGGGAAAATCGCATAAAAAGGTATCGAACTTATGTCCAATTTCAATTTAAGATACTTATCTTTTTTTCTTTCAATTTAAGGTATCAAAGTTTTTTTGCATTGCAATATTAGACAATTAATAGGTTTACAGGTAACAAATGTATTATCAACAGGTCACCCACTTTTTAGGCAAACTTTTTACCAAGGACCATTTTTTCCGGCAACATGGGACATACAAAACAGGCGAAGATGATGATATCAAGAGAAATCCCCTTATAATTGCATTCATTTTTACTGGTTACCAAAACATTTCTCGACGTATAATGTTTTCTTTTTGTTTTTTGTTAACAAGTTTACAAAGTAATATGGGAATGCCAGTATGAAAAACCAGCCATATTCTTGACCTATTTTATTCATATAAAGTTTGTAACCAAATTTTCCATGGTGGCGAGCCATATTCTTGACCTATTTTATTCATATAAAGTTTGTAACCAAATTTTCCATGGTGGCCACTCACCAGCTTCCCTCGTTAAAATATACTTGGTGAATATTTGGATTGCGACCCTATTTTGGAGAACCTGATTTGCTAACAGCGTCATGACTACATATACAACGATAAAAGAGCTAAAAAATAGTTTTTGGCCAGACGTTGGTCGGAATTTGATTGAGGCAGATGAAAGAAGATGGTGGTGACCAACAACCTTTTAAGTGGGTAAAAGTTTCCCAACATTGCAACACAAAAAAAACTTGGATACCTTAAATTGAAAGAAAAAAAGATAAGTACCTTAAATTGAAATTGGACTTAAGTTCGGTACCTTTTTAAACGATTTGCCCTAAAATAAAGGAAGTTTTTACTACAATTTTGTCTAAGCGGTAAGGCAACTCGTTTACAGTAAATACACACGGTTACAACAATACACTCATGCTTCATTTCTACTTAGGTACCAATGGTAAAAATCAAAACTTAAGACCAAAAGCAAGTCATCATGAGTTTGATCCCATAGTAGCGAAGTTACACTAGTTTCTCACTACATTAGTTCAGTTTTTTCTAAGCGGTAAGCGCCAACTCGTTTACAGCAAATACAGCCGGTTAGAACAATATAATACGCTCACATGCTTCAATTCTACAACAACAACAACAACAACAAACCCAATCCCGCCGAGGCAGGGTATGGGGGAGGTAGAATGTAGACAGATCCTACCCCTACCCCAAGGATAAACCCGGGAGTAAGGAGCCTGCTTCCAATGAGACCTCCGGCTTGTGCACGTGTGCGGGAGAGAAAGAAGAGAAGAGAGAGCAAAAGGAAGCAAAAGGACATCAAGCTAAAGCAGGCGAAAAAGGGCAGACCAAACACACACAAACACAAAACAAAAGCACAGAGCGTACCAGAAAACAAAACGCAAAGGCAGGCAAACCTAAGGGAGCAGAACAAAGGAAGGCAGCACAACCCACGGACCCTAAAGCAAGGGCAAAAGGCAACCTAAGGGGGCAACCAAGAGCAAGGCACGGGACCTAAAGCAAGGGCAAAAAGGCAACCTAAAGGGGCAACAAAGAGCAAGGCAAAAACATGCAAGGGGCCTACGCTAAGGCAAAGGCAAAAACTAGGCACCAAGGCAAGGCATCAGAAGAAAGCCTAACACCTAACTACCCGCAAATCCTAATTCTATCTCTCCACGCATTCCTATCTGAGGTCATGTCCTCGGACAAGAGCATCTCCTTCATGTCGAGCTTAAGTCTATCCTCCCACCTGAGATTGGGTCTACCCCTCCTTCTCACACCATCAACTACTAGCGCTTCGACTCTTCTTACAGGCGCTGATTGTGGCCTCCTCCTGACATGACCGAACCACCTCAGCCTTCCTTCTCTCATCTTCTCGATAATATTCCCGACCTCAAGTTTTGCTCTGTAAACACCGTTCGGGATCATGTCAAGCAAGGTTTTCCCACAAGTCCATCTTAACATTCTCAATTCCGCCACCTCTACTCTATTAGCATGCGCCTTGGAGATGGGCCAACACTCAGACCCATACAGCATAGCCGGTCTAATCGCCACCTTGTAAAATTTTCCCTTTAACTTGCAAGGGACGTTCCTATCACAAAGGACTCCCGACGCCGCCCTCCATCTTGCCCATCCAGCTCGAATCCGATGGGTCACGTCCTCGTCTATCCTCACTGATCTGTGAATCATCGATCCTAGATATCTAAAAGACTCCTTAGGTGGTAGGATCTGGTCACCTATGCGAATATCCATATCTTCCTGGTGGCCTGACTCGATCCTCCCGAACTCACATCTCATGTATTCAGTCTTCTCTCTGCTGACCCGAAGACCCTTATCTTCAAGGGCCTCCCTCCATTGCTCTAGTCTGTTGTTTAACCCTTCCGCCGAGTCTGCCACCAGAACAATGTTGTCAGCGAAAATCATGCTCCACGGGATGCCCTCTTGAATCCCTCTAGATAACTCATCCAGGATCACAGCGAATAGGTAAGGACTAATGGCAGATCCTTGGTGGAGCCCAACTTCCACAGGGAAGAACTCTGAGGTCCTCACTGTAGACCGTACGCGGGTCTTAGCCCCTTCGTACATATCCTTAATGACTCTCACGTATCTCCTTGGTGTTCCCTTATCAATAAGAGATCTCCAGATCAGCTCACGTGGGACACTATCATATGCCTTTTCCAGGTCAAGGAACGCCATATGCAGGTTCCTTTGTCTTTCTCGGTACTTCTCCATGAGACTTCTGAGGAGGTGGATAGCCTCGATCGATGACCTTCCTGGCATAAAACCAAATTGGTTCTCAGACACCCTCGTCTCCCTTCTCAACCTTCTCTCAATGAATCTCTCCCAAAGCTTCATAGTGTGGCTAAGAAGCTTAATGCCCCTATAATTGCTACACACTTGCACATCTCCCTTGTTCTTGTAAATGGGGATGACTTCACTGAGTCTCCATTCTTCGGGCATCTTAGCATCGGAGAAAATCTTGTTGAAGAGGCAAGTCAGCCAATCGACTCCCTCATCTCCCAGACACCTCCATGCTTCAATGGGGATTTGGTCCGGCCCTACCGCTTTGTTTCTTCCCATCTTCTGTAGTGCAAGTTTCACTTCAGGTTGTCTAATCCTCGAGTAGAAGCACTCTGGTCGTTGGCTAGGGTTTTCTTCTTCCCCGCTTTCTACCGAACTCCCTACGTTGAAAAGAGCGGAGAAATACTCTCCCCATCTTCTCCTAATATCATCTTCCTTCACCATGGTCCGCCCACCTTCGTCCTTGATATATTTAATGCTTCCTAAGTCCCTCCTTCTTCTCTCCCGGGCTTTCGCAATCCTGAATATATCTTGAGCCCCCTCTTTGGTGTCCAATTTCTTGTACAAGTCTTCGTACGCCTTGTCTTTAGCTTGAGCTACCGCCTTCTTTGCCTCTCTTTTAGCTGTTCTATACCTCGTAACTGTGGCGGTAATGTCAGCTTGGTTGCCCTCTCGGCACAAAAGAAGGTCTCTGAAACTAGATTGTTTCGCGGCTACTTTGGATTGCACTTCCTTCTGTGTTTCAGGGACCTCGCAGCCCCGCTAGTCACACCAAGTGAGCCCTTTGCCGCGTCTTTGATGATGTCGGATAGGGTGTTCCACATCTGGTCCGCGTCTGAAGCAGTTATGTCCTCCAACCGAGAAGAAAGTCCCTCAGTGACCTTCACTCTAAACGACTCTGCCGCCTGGCCGTTTAGATTCTTCCAAAGAATCCTCGGCAATCCCGTCGTTGCTCTCCTTTGAAGTTGCTTCTCGAAAAATACATCCAGTGCTAGCAATTTGTGTTGGGATAAGCATGCCTCGCCTGGGAAAACCTTGCATTCCCTACATGCTCTAAAATCCCTTCTTCGCACCAACAGGTAGTCAATCTGGGTGTTGTTACCCCCACTCTGGAAGGTGATCAAGTGGACATCTCTTTTCTTGAAAAAAGAGTTTGCTACTACCAAATCGTGAGCTGTAGCGAACTCTAAAATCGATCGGCCTTCGTCATTCCTAACTCCAAAGCCAAAACCCCCGTGAACCCCCGCGTAACCATCTGCTGCTACTCCTATATGGCCGTTCAAGTCACCTCCTATAAACAAACATTGGTCCGGTTGGCACTCCCTTACTAGCTCGTCGAGGGAGTCCCAGAAACTCTTCTTCTCTGCTTCACCCCGGCCCACCTGTGGTGCGTATGCGCTGATTACGTTAACAGTCTTCCCATCAATAACCAACGTGATCGCCATGATCCTATCGCTCCTCCGGATTTCTTGCACTACATTATCCTTGAGCCCCGCCTCCAAGATAACTCCAACTCCGTTTCTCGCTGATCTAGAGCCCGAGTACCAAAGTTTGTAGCCGTTTGCCTCCCTCGTGCCGGCCCACCTGTTTGTAGCCGTCTACCTTATGTCTCCTCAACGCATCCGCCAGCTCAAAAAGCTTCCCGGTCAACGACCCCACATTCCAACTACCCTCCCTAATCCTACGAGAAGGCCCAACCCTAGAAAAACCCCTACCCACCCTATTCCCACCTACACCTCCCGCCGCGCCTACCCCACCTACCCTGCCTACCCCGCCTAACCCACCCGCACCGGTAAGACATGACCTCAGGTTACCATCACCAACCAAAGATTCTATCCTAACCCCAACACACTAAAACAAGCAACAACAAAAGGGGACACAGAGGAAAACAAGCACGCGCACTACCACAAAACCGAAACAGAAAACCAAAACAACTAAATAGAAGCACTAAAGCTAAACAACACAACCGGGACAAAAAGCAAGAGAATAAAATAGGGAAAGAGGTAATAAAATACTCTGCTGCTGCCGGAACCCAATTCCGGTCAGCAGTGTAGGCGGCTGGCGGCGGTAGGTGGCGGCAGGTGACCTGGGCTTCAACAGCAGCTTGGGTCGGCCTAAGACAGTCGAGGAAAGACTCCACTCGCCGGAGGTGGTAGCCAAAAACCCCCTCTTTACCTGCTAAGACAAATACAAAAATATACAAACAATATCTCCGGCGCGTGTAGACGCGTGGGGAAGGTACCTGATCTCCAAAAATGGGGGGTTAGTGTCGGAGAAGGGTTAATTGACCGGTGGAGGGGTTTAATTGAAAAAACTCGCCGGAAAAATCTGAGATCCGGTGACACTCGCCGGCGCGTGGCGGTGCGTGGCAGTGCCGGTCGACGTCCGGAAAAGTTGGTGATATTCGGTGTGAAAAGGTAATGATGATGGTGAAGTTAATTTAATTTTAGTAACCGGACAAGTTGAAAGAGGAAGATATACGAGAGAGAGAAAGAATAGAGGAGAGAGAAAGAATAATAGGAAAAGAAGCAAAACATAAGACAAAAACCATACGAGTACATCAAACATCATCTAAAACAAGGTAAGTTGAGCAAATTCGAAAAGCCATATTTGTATATACAAATAAGATACATATATCATAAAAGTAGTATACCTAGCTAACTAGTTAAGCTTAATAAAAGTGCTAGCTAAGCAAAAACAAAAAACAAAAAAAAACAAAATATAATAATAATAATAATAATAATAATAATAATAATAATAATAATAATAATAATAATAATAATAATAATAATAATAATCAATGTTTTCAAACCCGGGTCGGTTCAACCGGTCGGACCGGTACCCGGCCACTAAAACGGGTAAAAAAACCCTGGTTTCTAAAACCGGGTCAACCGGTTAGACCCGCCGGGTTTTGAGTGACCCGGGTCATGAAACCCGGCCGGGTTTGGTTTTTTTCAAATTTTTTTTTATGAAAACCAGGTTGACCCGGTTAGACCCGGTGGTCAAACCGGTTGACCCGGTGATCAAACCGGTTGACCCGGTCGAAAAAAATAAAATAATAAAAAATGAAAAACCGGGTTGACCCGGCGGTCGAACCGGTGCCCGGTGACTCGACCGGGTCGATTAAAAAACCGGTTTTTAAAACATTGATAATAATAAAACACCATCACTGTGGGCGATTGGCAAGTCATCTTCTTCCCTCCTTCACGATCAAATATACCATCACTGATTCAACATCCCTAGTTGAATCAGTGTTTCAACCTTCGCGTTGATCGAGGTTCTTTGATCGGGTTGGTTTTTGGTGGCTTTTGGTGGTTTCTTTGATCGGGTGTTTGCTCGGACTTTGTATTCCACACCTCATCATAGCAGTGTTTGCATCGTGGTGGGTTTTGCGCAGTTTCTCGCTGTTGATTGCTGCTGTTTTTCATCACCGGGCCTCTCTTTTTGTGCTGCTGGGTTCATCACTGGAAAAAAGCGTTTTCAGGTAGCGACTTGGGTTATTTCTGGTAGCGACTTGGGTTATTCTGTGTTTTGACACAGAATATAGGAAAGCGTTTTGGTTGTTTGCTCTTTTGGGGTAGCGACTTGGCTGTCCAATTCTGGTAGCGTTTTGTTGTGAGAAATGGTCTATTGATTTTGTATTGGTGGGGCCCACGTGATGCTTTTTATCCCTTTGGCATTGTTGTGATCCTGGTCTTTCATGTTTGGGTGGGGCCCACGCTAGTTGTGAGTTGTTTTGTGTTTTGCTCTTTTAGTAGGACCATGCATGTGTTGCATTTGTTTTATTTAATTTAAGTTTGTTTTCTTAAGGTTAGTGCGTAAAAAAAAAAAAAAAAAAAAAAAATCTCTATGGCTATTATTCGGTTTCATTGTCCCTTTGCTGGTTTAAGTGGCTGCCAAGACGGTAGTGGGAATGGGCTTACCAAAACCTCGTTGATTTCTCATCTTCGTGATCGTCATTTCAATGAGGATGCGCTAGCCACCACCAAACTTTCTTTGGCCACTAATTTGGTTGTTTTTTAGGCTGCTGAGGTTACGTTGAAACGTATGGGTCTTTGGTTGTGTGGGGTTTGTTTTAAGACGCATACTCTTCGCTCTAAATGTCGGCATGGATCTGATTTTGTACCACCCCCCGATTGCGGTGATGGTGTTGTTAGATTTGTGTTATTTGATCTCGCTAAGCCCCAAGTTCCCTCTTCTGTTCAGCTCGCTTGCGTTGAAGATTTGGTTTTGGAAGAGCACTCTAGTTTTGATTTACACTTACTTGACACTTTGCTCGCTAAAGGGTTGCACACTGTCAAATCCATCCCTCCAAAGTGCCGTTTGGGATTCTCTCGTGTTTTGAAAGGAGCTCTTGATAAGGTGATCTGCACACCTGAAGACATTTCTTGTTGGGTTAGCCTGTTAGCCTTGCCTCTTTGTCTCCTTAAAACCTTTTGCCCGAGGAGTAACATGGAGTGTAGGTCTACTACTAGGTGCCAGCGTCAAGAAGAATATATCGTTAATGCCATTCGGTCTTGGGGTACGTCTGGTGGTAGTTTGCAGCTTGTTAGAGAGGTTTTAGCTGAACCCTCCCATACTTGGTCTAATATTGAGGAGGGAAACCTGGAGTTGGGTGAGCGTAATGTCAAGCAATGTAGGAGGAAGATTTGCGATGGTCATTATACTGCTGCTGTCAGAGTTCTTTCTTCTTCAGGTGTTGCTCCTTACAATGATACTACCCTTGAGGACCTAAAGGCTAAGCACCCCTTCAAGTCTGCTCCTTCACTGCCTGATATACCTATTGATCATCATAACCTCATTGCATCTCCTGATGTGGTTCTTGACATGATTAAGTGTTTCCCCCGTGGTACATCTTGTGGTCGAGACGGTTTACGCGCCCAACACCTATTGGATTGTTTTAGCGGTGCTGCTGTGGCTATATCTGATGAGTTAATCAACTCCATCACCCAGGTAGTAAATCTTTTTCTTGATGGTAAGTGTCCTAAGGCTTTGGGCGAGTATATTGCCAGTGCTCCTCTCACACCGCTGATCAAACCAGGTGGTGGTATCCATCCTATTGCGGTGGGGACTGTCTGGAGACGTTTAGTCTCCAAGGTGGGAGCTTCTATGATTGGCCACTCTTTAGATGGATACTTGATTGATCTTCAGTTCGGAGTTGGGGTTTCTGGAGGAGGGGAGGCCATTCTTCATGTCGTGAATCGGTTTGTTGAAGACCGTGGAGATGATGTGGGTCTTTCGATGTTGTTGGTGGATTTCAAAAACGCCTTCAATCTGGTGGACCGTGAGGTTATGTTACAAGAGGTTCGCCTCTATTGCCCTGCCATATCACGTTGGGTTGAATTTTGCTACTCCAGCCCAGCCAGATTATATTATGGGGAACACACTTTATGGTCACACCAAGGCGTGCAGCAAGGTGACCCTCTTGGACCTCTCATTTTTGCGTTGGTGCTACATCCTTTGGCTCGCAAGATCAAAGACTCATTTTCTTTCCCCTTTCAAGCTTGGTACCTTGATGATGGTACTGTTAATACAAATAAGCCGTAAAAACGTTTATTTATATTTTACGATCTTCTAATGTTTTGTCGATAACAAACGTAAAATCATGTTAACGAAACAAATAAAATACGTAAATGGTTTGAACTAATAGTTTCTAACATATTCACATTTTCACATAAAACACTAAAACAAGTATAAGTGATTTTATGACTTAGTAATACATATGTACAACAACTAGTGTTTACATATTTGGGTAAAATATACACATAACTAGTATGTAGTATATTGGGTAATATAAATGGGTAGAAACTTAAGTATCACAACCCATTGGGCAAATACATTGAATGTAGTTGGGTACAACCCAAAGCCGATAACCCATGGAGCTTGACCCATAACCCATTGCATGACATCATGCTTATATCATACATGGATAATATCCATAACCCATGGATCAACCCATACCCAAGTGACCAAGTGCTTTGCACTCAAAGATACATTGTATCTAGCTAAAAGATCCATGGTTCAACCCATGACCCATAACCAAAATACCCATGGGTAAAAGGGAGCGTTCCACGGATCCCTAGCTTTGTGCTAGCCGGATCCCTAGCTTTGTGCTAGCCGGATCCCTTGTGGTTGGGATCCGGGGAACAGTAGGATTTTTCCTCTATAAATAGTGAGTCATTTCTTCATTGTTTCTCACCCCTTTCTAACACACTTTCTCCCTGAGTTAAAAACTCACTAACCTCAGATCCAAGAGATCTATGTTTGAAGTTTTGTTTTTGTGTGATCTTTTAGGTTCCTCTTAAAGGCAAGATCACCACCCTTGAAGTCGAGCAAGCTCAAGTCCATGAGTTGCCATGCTTCCTCATCATCAAGGCTACTGAAGTCTTCTTGTTGATGATTCCTTTCTTTCTTCAAAGAAGTGTAGTGTTGAAGACATTAGTGAAAGATGTCTCAAGTGTCAAGAAGAAGATATTAGTGAAGGGTATCTATTGTCTATAGCATAAGCACTTGTGGTAGGTGCTTAGAAGTCAAGACTAGAAGCATTAGTGAAAGGTTCTTAGACGTGAAGACACAAGACATTAGTGAAAGGTGTCTTGTAGATCTAGTCAAAGGCATTAGTGAAAGGTGCCTTAGATGTACATTCGATATGGTGTGTTTCGATGTACAAGATAGACTAGTATTAGATCCAAGGATATTGATATCCTTGATGATGTTGTAAAGGAGTAGATCTCCTTTGGGATTAGTCGTTGGTGTAGTGTGGTAGTAGTTCCTCCATTGCAATGGAACTAGGTGCTTAGCCTAGTACTCAATAAAGGGTAGGCGACGTTGTGAAGGTGTAGTTCACCTTGGAGTGAAAGAACTAGGTACTTAGCCTAGTACCTTATAAAGGGTAGGCGACGTTGTGTAGGTGTGGTTCACCTTGGAGTGAAAGAACCCGGTGGTTAGCCTAGCACCGGAAAAAGGGTAGGCGACGTTGTGAAGTCTTCTTCGTCATAAGGAGATTGGTGTAGTGATTACGAACTCTCGAGTAGGTGACTCGGGGAGTGGAGTAGGGCAAGGAAGGTGTCCTTGTAGCCGAACCACTATAAATACTCGCGTTGTGGTTTTGTGCTTCTTACTCTTATCTTTTCATTACTTACCTTTATATGCTTGTTTATCAACATCCAACACACACGTCCAAATAGATTGACATAAGTCAATCTAAATAGATTGAAGTTTTAATTGGCAAAACTATTCAACCCCCCCCCCCCTTCTAGTTTTCCACAATTGGCATCAGAGCTTCGTTACCAAGTTTCTTGAAGTATATTGTACTTTAAAAACTTGATACGATCCATGGTTAATTGAAAACTACAAAGAAGGTTTTTCATAAAAACAAACACCATGTCTTTTAAAACTATATGTTTGGATGTTGATTTAATAACAACATTTTTTTTACTTGTTTCATTTAATTGCACTAATCGTCTTTGTCATGTTGATTAGTCAAAGCTCATACCCACCAAGCTATAGGAATCGCTTGGTAACAAGAATACCTTCCTTAAGAAGGTATCTTAAACGCAAAGGAGCGGGAATCATCTAAGTGACATTTGTTGTGTCATTTGTAAAGACATTCCTAAGTGCGCTAGAGGTATGATTTTCTTTTTATTTTTGCTTGATAATTAAGTATGCCTATTTAGGTATTTATATGATTATCTTTTGTGCTTATACATGTTTTACATGAAGCTTCATTAGGAAGCCTTTTTTCTCACATACGTGTTATATTTCTCGTCTATAGACGTGGTATATAAAACTTATGTTTTATTTAATTCTATAATAAAACAAAACACAAATATCAAAAATTCCTCCTCTCCTATAAATCATCCACTCGACACCCACTTTATCAAAACCCCACTTTTTCAAATTTTCTAATTTCAAAAATTCCCTCTCACTCAAAACTTCATCTTCCTCTCCACTTCATCCAAACCGAAACCAAGAAGAATCATCTTCAACATGGTTTACATCGCCTTCGTGCTCTCTTAACACTCATCACACTTGTGTTCCTTATGATGAAGTTCACATACGGAGACATTTACTTTGTGTTGTTAATCTACATCGGAGTTATATACCCAATCCTTTGTATCATTCTTAGTATTGAAATGAAATATTACTAATAGTCTAGTTATCTAGGTTATTATGTGTTTATCATATTTTTGTTTTATGTCCTTCTTTTTGTGATACATTAGAAGTCATGTATGCATGTTAAAAGAAAATGTAGGTTAAAACACATATCTTGGTATAAAACTATGAGATCTAAAAACCTATGCTTTTCATAAAATCTGTTTCTGTAATTACAGATCTACGGATCCCGTAAGTTATACTAACCGGATCCCTTTTGAAAAAGAACCGTGGGATCCGTCCTACTGGAGAACAGTTTTTCATGCAAATTAAAAACCACTTTTCTTCTAAAAATAATTTTCCACTAGTATGTTAAAACCATAAGTGAGTTAAGTGTCTTTCTTGTTAAAAATCATTGTTAATAAAAATCTAATAAAAACGTTAGATAATCATAGGGTGACCACAAACATCACCTTTTATTAAACCCATCATTTCTATAGGTTCAACTATGACGCATGAATACGAGTTTGATTTTTCACTCACTAGCGTCTACACTCCGAACATCTCCCTTGAACCCAACACACCTGGCAATCATGTCCGTGGGTTCAATAATCTCGAAAATCGTCACTTCCACGAAGGACGTATTGTAGACACCTCTCTACAATTCGAAGAAGATATCAATACCTCCTTCCGAGCCATAGGACTAGAATGTATTCTTGAAATCAACGAGAAGATATGTCCAAGGTTCATAATGGAATTTTTCCGTCAAGTTGAACTCGCTCGTAACGAGGATCGCTCTCTATCTCTTTGGTTTTATATCAAAAATCAAAAGTTTACTTTAACCCTTGGGCATTTTGCTCACATCCTCCGGATTCCAAATCATGGACAATGTGCCTTCACCGAAGATTGGTCTCTTGATTCTCTCTTCAACTTTCGTGAAGAAAATAGTCCATATTGTTCACACATACCCTCCCCGGAAGATTTAAATCGCATAATATGCAAACCTCGACCATATTACTCCGATCCAAACATTATCTTCACACGGGACATCCGAGAAGAGTACAAGCCTCTTGCACTCATCTTACGTGAGAATGTTTGGAGCCTTAGGGGAAATCGAGAAATCCTTCCCGCTTGTTGTGCTCACATGTTGTACTGTTTGCTAACACAACAACCATACAATCTCGCCTACTTCTTCGCAAGGCGAATTGCAAATATTCAAGGCTCCAAGAATAAACTCATCCCTTATGGAATATTCTTGACACGCCTCTATCATAATCTTATGCACTTCCATCCTCAATTTCAAAGTCCGTTGTACGTGCTTGTGAACAAGATGATGGAACCGCTAAACATATCTCTCATGAAGACTTTCTTCATTCTTGATTCCACCAACACTCATCAATCACATAATGATCCTCCTAGCGAAAACACTCAAGGAACCTAGTAGTATTCCAAAATAGGATCAATTCTCTTGTACTCGTGCTTTATCAATGTAATCCAATTTCTTTCATGAAATAAAACATCTTACATTTGATATCTTAGTATTAGAACTTCTTTTAGACTATCCTTGAGATATAATGCATTGTCAAGATCATTGCATACCTTTATTAAAGGTCCTGCTGAGCAGATGGGTGGATCCCAAAGATTGTGCTAGACGGATCCCTACACTTAGGGAATCGTGGTATCCGGCAAACAGAAAATGCAATTGCAAGCATTATATTTCAAACATATCCTTAGAACACCTCACACTAAGCTAAACATAGTGTCTTAAGGCAAATTAAGTCCTTATCAAGATAGGTTGATCTTTCCTACTCACACATAACTCACCTAGATCACACTCTAAGACGCTTGTAGATCTACCGTTTCATTTTTAATCCATTACTCTTCCGCTCTCAAACTCACACTTCATTTTTTTTACTTGATCCCTCACATTTAGCCTTAGAAATCTTTCGATTATGGCAAAATTGATCATAAATCATACTTACCTCAAAATTGATCAAAGTTGATCAAACTCTAGCTTTTCTCATCTCAAAGCCTTTAGGATATTTTCCAAAACACTATCCTAAGTCACAACCTGATCTCTAGGATCAGCTAGCTTCAATTGACACTCTCATCTTTAGTGTCATCCTTGTTTATCCATTGGTACTCATGAAAGTTCCAAAATCCTTCCATAAAAGACAATCATTAGCTACATCACTCATTACTTTCAAGTACTTAAGCACCCCTTCATTTAAGACACTTAGGAGGACTGAAACACTCAAGATGATATAGATCTTAGATCTTAGAAACATCATTTCCACTCTTTCATAGCTGCTGAGAGCCGGATCCCTAGGATTAGCCTAGACGGATCCCTCTGAGGAGGGAACCGTGGGATCCGGATGACAGTTTATGTCAAATCTTGCTAAAACAATAATTTCAACTCATCATCCTAACTCAAACACTCCATCTCATCTTAAATGAGTTCCTAGATCAGTGCAAACTCTGAAGTTGATTCTTGTGCATGTTAATCATCACATTCCAATGAATCCTAGTGGCTTAAGGCTTAAATGCACTTGCCAAATCTCTTGGTTTATAAACCACTTTGTTAGGACCTCCATAGTCATCACCTTCTTCCTAACTTTCAGCACTTTAGAAACCCTTGCAAACCTCTTGAAATCATCTCATCATGAGGAAAACCCCAAGTAGTAACTTATCCACCAAAGAACCACCCATGAAAAAGGCTCGTGTCATACACGAAATCTCCTCAACCGAATAATCTCCGGTCAAGCCAACAAATGATAGGATATTTCCTCAACCAATCAAACCAATTCTTAAAAGGATAGTACCCACAAAACTACCTATGCCAAACACCACCATACATCCTAGGCCAAACAATATCATCTCCACTAAACTATCACCATTGGTTCCTAGAGCTATTTCTTTTACATCTCCACTATCATCACCACACCTCTACAATTTAGAGGATTTGCCTCCTAGGCCGTCTCATCCGCCTCCGCCGACAACATTCTCCTCATTAGGAGGAATAATAGTACAAAATCAAGGTGTTGAGTCAACACTTGCTCCGGCTTCTTTTCCCCGTCTCCATCATATAATCCCATTTGGATTATGAGAAATCATCAAAGTCAACCACCCAACCATATGGAAGTTGACACTTCTCTACCACCACCATCATTCTTGGTCGAGCCATTCTCAAATGCGCCTCCACCAATCCCTCCATCGTTTGAAGCTCCACAAGCCGCTTCACTTGATCCTTCGCATCAAGCCATTTCATTTCTTCCACCACCACTACCTAGCCATGACAAAGATTGCTATCATTGTCAACATGTTGAAAGTTTGATTCATGAAGTACGAGAAGACCAACGTTTCATGTTCTATCATATCCTTGAACGTTTCGACGAGATTAAACCTAAACAAGACTTGAGCTAGAAGATTTTAGTGGTGTCCTAGCATCAAGCGATAGTTGGTTTAGAAATTCCTAGTCATGTATTTTTCTTTTTCTTAGTTTTTAGAGTCATGTATATCATAACTCTAGTTTTATTAAATGGAATTACATGCTACTTGTTATTTTTCTGAGCATATGATTACTTTGTATTCATATCTCATTTTTGTGGTAACATTACTTGTTATATCACCTTTGTTGAAATTAATCAGCTAATACGGATCCCTCAGAATTGCCTAGACGGATCCCTACTAGGAGGGAATCGTGGGATCCGTGAGACAGAAAGCTATTTTTCTACTAACTTGAACCACATTTGCAGGAAATTGTGAATTTTACTTGCTTTCTAACCTTTGTTTTGTAGTTATTCAATTTACACATGAAGACTTTGACATCCTAAAGCTAGGGGGAGCTTTATGTCAAAGCAATACATTGCAAATTACTTGCAATACTAGGTTTACATTTCGTGACATCCCCTTGCAAAATTGCAATCATCAAGGGTGAGCACATTCGTCACTTAGACGAAATATTTTGCAAACTTACTTGCAAACAAACTAGATTAGTATCACTTTCTTGACGCCCTTACATAGGGATAGACTCATCAAGGGTGAGTAAAGACGAGATCCGTTCCCGTTACTTGCTCTCTATTCCTTTTTATTTTTATTTCTTTCACATGTTTTTCTTAAAAACGATGTGTTGCTTTCTTTCAAGCACTTTTTGTTTCGACAAAAAGGGGGAGAATAAAGTAAAAACTACAAATTCAAACTTTTACGAATTTTAGCTTTTCCTTAAAATAATTTTATGTTTTGTCATCAACAAAAAGGAGGAGATTGTTAATACAAATAAGCCGTAAAAACGTTTATTTATATTTTACGATCTTCTAATGTTTTGTCGATAACAAACGTAAAATCATGTTAACGAAACAAATAAAATACGTAAATGGTTTGAACTAATAGTTTCTAACATATTCACATTTTCACATAAAACACTAAAACAAGTATAAGTGATTTTATGACTTAGTAATACATATGTATAACAACTAGTGTTTACATATTTGGGTAAAATATACACATAACTAGTATGTAGTATATTGGGTAATATAAATGGGTAGAAACTTAAGTATCACAACCCATTGGGCAAATACATGGAATGTAGTTGGGTACAACCCAAAGCCCATAACCCATGGAGCTTGACCCATAACCCATTGCATGACATCATGCTTATATCATACATGGATAATATCCATAACCCATGGATCAACCCATACCCAAGTGACCAAGTGCTTTGCACTCAAAGATACATTATATCTAGCTAAAAGATCCATGGTTCAACCCATGACCCATGACCCATAACCAAAATACCCATGGGTAAAAGGGAGCGTTCCACGGATCCCTAGCTTTGTGCTAGCCGGATCCCTTGTGGTAGGGATCCGTGGGATCCGGGGAACAGTAGGATTTTTCCTCTATAAATAGTGAGCCATTTCTTCATTGTTTCTCACCCTTTTCTAACACACTTTCTCCCTGAGTTAAAAACTCACTAACCTCAGATCCAAGAGATCTATGTTTATAGTTTTGTTTTTGTGTGATCTTTTAGGTTCCTCTTAAAGGCAAGATCACCACCCTTGAAGTCGAGCAAGCTCAAGTCCATGATTTGCTATGCTTCCTCATCATCAAGGCTACTGAAGTCTTCTTGTTGATGATTCCTTTCTTTCTTCAAAGAAGTGTAGTGTTGAAGACATTAGTGAAAGATGTCTCAAGTGTCAAGAAGAAGATATTAGTGAAGGGTATCTATTGTCTATAGCATAAGCACTTGTGGTAGGTGCTTAGAAGTCAAGACTAGAAGCATTAGTGAAAGGTGCTTAGACGTGAAGACACAAGACATTAGTGAAAGGTGTCTTGTAGATCTAGTCAAAGGCATTAGTGAAAGGTGCCTTAGATGTACATCCGATATGGTGTGTTTCGATGTACAAGATAGACTAGTATTAGATCCAAGGATATTGATATCCTTGATGATGTTGTAAAGGAGTAGATCTCCTTTGGGATTAGTCGTTGGTGTAGTGTGGTAGTAGTTCCTCCATTGCAATGGAACTAGGTGCTTAGCCTAGTACTCAATAAAGGGTAGGCGACGTTGTGAAGGTGTAGTTCACCTTGGAGTGAAAGAACTAGGTACTTAGCCTAGTACCTTATAAAGGGTAGGCGACGTTGTGTAGGTGTGGTTCACCTTGGAGTGAAAGAACCCGGTGGTTAGCCTAGCACCGGAAAAAGGGTAGGCGACGTTGTGAAGTCTTCTTCGTCATAAGGAGATTGGTGTAGTGATTACGAACTCTCGAGTAGGTGACTCGGGGAGTGGAGTAGGGCAAGGAAGGTGTCCTTGTAGCCGAACCACTATAAATACTCGCGTTGTGGTTTTGTGCTTCTTACTCTTATCTTTTCATTACTTACCTTTATATGCTTGCTTATCAACATCCAACACACACATCCAAATAGATTGACATAAGTCAATCTAAATAGATTAAAAGGAAGTTTTAATTGTCAAAACTATTCAACCCCCCCTTCTAGTTTTCCACAGGTACGATCATTGGAGACACTCTGTTTGTTAGGAAGGCCCTGGAGCTCATTATGATAGATGGACCTCGTTATGGTTTGCACCTCAACGTCGATAAAACTGAGGTTTTTTGGCCAAAGGAAGATCCTAGAAGCAGACTCGCAGGTGTTTTCCCTCCTAATATTGCACGACCCCTGCATGGTGTAAAATTGTTGGGTGGGCCTGTTGGTGTAGACCTTGAGTTTAGCAGTAAGCTCGTTTTGAAACGAGTATCTAAAAGCATTGAACTTATGGACGTTGTTTATAAGCTTAATGATCCCCAATGTGAGTTGCTGCTTCTCCGTGCATATGATGGTATTTCCAAGCTGTATTTTTCTATGCGTACATGTTCCCCCCGTGTCTTTGAACGTGATCAGATTTCATTCGATGAAGCACTTCGCCCCTCTTTGGAGCGAATTGTCACTGCCTCTGGGCCCGGGTTTGGAAATTGGCAATGGAGACTGGCCACTCTTCCTTTTGAATTTGGGGGGCTTGGTGTATACGCTGCTGGTGATGTTTTGAATTATGCCTTCCTTGCTTCTAGACTCCAATCGGCCAGCCTATAGACTGAACTTCTCCGGCAGTCTGGTGTTGGTGCTTCTGGATCTTCCTTTGATGATGCTCTGCATGTTTTTAACGAGAAAATGGAGACCGACCTTTTGGGTAGCTCTTGTGAGATTGTTTCCCCCAAACTCATGAAGAAATTGGCAGATTTATATTTCACACGTGTCACAAAAGAGGCTGAATCCACCTTCTGCTTATCTGCTAGACAGATGGCCCTATGGAGATCGCAAATGGAAGACCATACTTCAGACTGGCTCAGAGTAGTCCCGATTGTTGGGCTGGGGCAGACTATGAATGCTAAAACCTACCGGTGTGTTTTATGCTATCGTCTAGGTGTCCCCCTTTTCTCCACTCAGATGCCGTGCTCTGCTTGTTCCAAGGTTTTTACGGGTGATATCTATCGGGATCATGCTGTATCATGCGCAGGTATTATTGGTATTAAACATCGACATAATGTGGTGCGTGATACTCTCGCTGATATCTGCTCCCGGGTAGGGGTTTCGGCTTGTAAAGAAGTTGATATCGGGCTCTGCGGACAGAGGGACAAACACCTACGCCCAGCTGACTTGTTACTTTACTCGTGGGAGAGAGGCCTTGATGTGTGTGTTGATCTTACTGGGTCATCGCCCTTGACGCAAACTGGTATGGCTGACTTTGTGGCAGGGCGTGCCGTGATTGAAGTTGCACAGCGCAAACGTGTCAAGTACGAAACCAAATGCGCTGATATTGGATATAGGTTCATCCCCTTCTCTTTCTCTTCTTTTGGTGAACTCGAGAAGGAGGCGGTGACCCTGCTGAAGCGAATCCGAAAGTTCTCGGTCACTCAAGATATTGGCGCGCGTGGTGCTAACTATATTTTTAGTATGATTTGTTTTGCTATTGCTAGAGGAGTGGGGGCCCAGTTAGTCTCTCGGCTCTCCACTAATTTCTTGGAATTTCCTATGGTTTTCTAATGAAGTGATGTTTTATAATAATAAAATAATAATAATAATAATAATAATAATAATAATAATAATAATAATAATAATAATAATAATAATAATAATAATAATAATAAAATAATCATAAACTCAAACTTTTTCCATCTTTTAATGTTTTCTTCCTATTATTAATGTTAACGGCTTTTTTTTCTCTTTTTCTAGTAAGAGTTTATACCTGGAGAGATCCTTAAGGGGGAGGGTTGTTGATATGATGACACCACCGGAGCATCTTCCTCGAGCTTATAATTCCGAGACCACCCATTCCAACAATAACATGACAAGCAGATAACTATGATCTTGTATTTTCTTGGTTTCTGAATAAAAAAACAATTTTTTATTTGTATTTTTCTCACAAAACTAATAACAAACTTATTTCACATAATTGTTTATTACAGGGAGTAGGGGTGTTATCAGGTCGGGTTATCGGGGTTATCGGGTTTGTCGGGTCGGGTTGAGTCAGGTTACGAATTTTTAAAAAGTCACCCGCAACCCGACCCGATAACTAATCGGGTTATCGGGTTCGGGTCTTATCGGGTCGGGTTTAGTCGGGTCGGGTTGAGTCGGGTTGGCGGGTTAAAACATCAATACTGTTTCAGTTTCAACCATGGTCATTCAACACAGACCTGAACTATATAATTCCATCAACTCTACATACCAGACCTGAACTAAAATACAAGTGATGTTTGGTTTAATACCAAATTACAGCATACCAGTTTCAACCATGGTCATTCCACAGAATCATACCAGACCTAAGGTCATGAATTTGACAAGAATATGATCCCAAATTACAACAGACGTGTAATAGCAGACCTGTACAGCAGATCACAAAGTTCTGATCCCAAAGTTACAGCAGACCTAACAAGAATCTAACAAGAATCTGATCCCAAAGTTACTTTCAGATATCACAACAAAGTTCAACCATCAAAGTTCATAAACAAAGTTCAACCATCAAAGTAACAAAGTAACAAAGTAAACAAGAATCACAAAGTAAACAAGAATCACCATAGTAACAAAGTAACAAAGTAAACAAGAATCCCAAAGTGAGAAAGTAACATGCTAAAGCTAAGCTGCATAAGACCAGAAGCTGCATAATCCCAAAGTTACTTTCAGAAACCAAATGTTTAAGTTACAAAGTAATATATAAAAACTAATATATAAAATCAAACATACAGTAAGTATTGGGCCTATAAAAACTAATATATAAAAAATGGAAAATTGATTATCGGGTCTAATCGGGTTGACCCGATAACCCGATAACATTATTTTTTTAACCCTAACCCGACCCGATAACATTATCGGGTTCGGGTCAAAACAACCCGACAAGATTCTTGACCCGATTAGACCCGACCCGATAAGGCCTTATCGGGTTCGGGTTCGGGTCGGGTCAACCCGACCCTACTGACACCCCTAACAGGGAGTAATATTGGTGATACAACTTTGATTACTAGACAAAAGATGAATCCTTCGGATAAGAGAATACCGTTCAAAGTGGTTAGAAAACAGTTTCCTATTGCCGTATGCTTTGCAATGACAATTAACAAAAGTCAAGGGCAATCTCTCGCACGTGTTGGTTTATTCTTACCGCGCCCAGTTTTCACTCATGGACAATTATATGTCGCCGTATCTAGAGTAAAAAGTAAAAAAGGCTTAAAGGTATTAGTTAGTGATAATGATGGTAAGCTTATGAGCACTACAACTAATGTAGTTTACAAGGAAGTCCTTCAGAATTTGTAATGCTACTAAGATATGTGTACTTTAAATTTACTTTTGTTATGGATTCATTCACTGAATGTATGAGATGTTTCTTAATTTGTGGCAGTACTTTTTTCATGTTGGAGTCTGTAGTAGACTTTATGTTAGTGAGATCGCTAAAGAGTCCAACAGACCTAGTATATATCTAGGATATCTAATTTTCTTTCAAGAGTTGTATTCGATCAAGAAGCGTACTAGCCCCTTGCTAGCTAAGAAATTGTTGTCGTTTTTGTAAGAGTCGCAATTTATGGGCAATTAACAAACTATATAGAACAAGCCGTTAAGGTCCCTACTGTTTTACACGTAACATGAAGGAAAGAATGTCGTCTAAACAATTCAATAATCGAATAACACCACGACTTTCCATTATCTAACACGAGGGCATCAAAATTTTAGAGTTTGGTTTTGAAAGGCATAAAAGACGTAGTTAGTTCTCGTATTTTCTATTTGCATATCTCGTTTATGAACCTAGCGCAGATTTAAATATCATACCTAGCGCATGTGTTAATGAAGGTGGTGCTTTTGAATTATTTTACTGTTTTAAAATCATCATTTAGGTCACACAGGTGGTTGTTTTTTTTTTTTGTTTTTTTTAATATAGTGTTGAGTTTGTGTAAGGAACGGAAGAATAGAGGAGCTTATGCCGTTTGATGTGTTGCCATTGCCTACAGATAGCTCGTGGCCAAGATGGTGCTAGAGTCGTTTAGGCTGCCCTTCATACCGGTGAAGCCACTGAGCAAAAGGTTGGTTTACTTTTAACTTGTCAATATGATTATAACTACAATTTTCTATTTCGCCTACGGATAGCTGGTGGTCAAGGTGGTGCTAGAGTAAAATGGCCGGGTTGGTTAACGGGTGAAAACGGTTAAATTCAAAACAAGTATTTTTTACCAAGTCGACAGGTTCAATTCATCAGTTTTTTGAGCAATAGTTTTTTGGTAGAGATTGATGACCCTGAAGAGGAGGTTATAGAGTCAGCATAAGGCAAAAAAATAATAATAAATAAATAGAAAGGAGTTTAATACCCTGCTTTTAACCCAGAAACCCCATGTTGGCGACGAGTACCATGTCATTATAAAAGCTGCCAAAGGTGCTAAGGTAATTAAAATTAGGCCTATGAGAAGTCATTTCTGGAACAGACTTGATACAAATGGAATATATTTTTTAACAGACTTTATTGAAAATGTTGGAGCCTTCTGATTTCGATCTGAAAGCCTGCTGCGTCCAAGCGTGCAACTTCTCTGCCTAGTTCCTCATTCTGACTGAAAACCACTATTGCAGAAGTCTTCCCGTATGTAATCGCGAACTTAAATATTCCTGCAATTATGTTATTTAGCAAATTGTTCCACTTTCGTTTTTTGGTGTTTTCTGTTGCCGATACCATTAAACTTTATGTTAGTCATAATTTTGATAGTATGAGCAAAAGTGTATGAATCATACATCATATGTATTCATGCATAAATAAAATGATTGCAGTTGACATAACATACTGCATTTTTGGATTTATCAGGATTACGGTTTTGTTGTATACTTTTGGACTTTTGGTGCACAATGCGTTTTCTACAAATTTTACATATCAATATAATTACATTGTTGTCTTCTATGAACCACACAATAGATGTTAAGCGAACTATTCAAGTTTTAATGTGTAATTAACTGTAAATATTTGTTGTCGCTGAAATAACCTTTTCAAAGCCGTAAGCAATTTGTTATTTTTTGCTTTAGTATTCAAGACTTACATTTGTGCAAATTATCCACATATCATATGTTACATATAATCTCTTAATTTTTTGGTTAACTTTAATTATTTACTATCAAAGCCCGTGTTGAACACGGGTTATGAGCTAGTTTGTATATACAAATAAGATACATATATCATAAAAGTAGTATACCTAGCTAACTAGTTAAGCTTAATAAAAGTGCTAGCTAAGCAAAAACAAAAAACAAAAAAAAAACAAAATATAATAATAATAATAATAATAATAATAATAATAATAATAATAATAATAATAATAATAATAATAATAATAATAATAATAATAATAATAATAATAATAATAATAATAATAATAATAAACTCAAACTTTTTCCATCTTTTATTATTTTTTTCCTATTATTAATGTTAACGGCTTTTTTTTTTCTCTTTTTCTAGTAAGAGTTTATACCTGGAGAGATCCTTATGAGGGAGGGTTGTTGATATGATGACACCACCGGAGCATCTTCCTCGAGCTTATAATTCCGAGACCACCCATTCCAACAATAACATGACAAGCAGATAACTATGATCTTGTATTTTTTTGGTTTCTGAATAAAAAAACAATTTAACTTTCAGATCTAATGTTTTTATCATTGTTTCTATGGTAAAACAATTTGCTTTCCCATATTTATCTGCTTTGATGTCAAACATATGATCAAACACACTAATAATATCAACACTTTAAATAACAAAAATTGAATACCAAAAATAGTAGTAGCAAAAAATGTTTTTATTCTTTAACATTAGCAAACCAAGACATATGATAGAGAAAACATACGTATAGCTAAAAAAACCAAACCATACATCAAAGTTAAAGGCAACATATAGATTTAAAACATTTAAATACTATAAGAAAATTCAACATATAAAGTAATGTATCGTGATATTTAACAAGACTTAGTGAATTATAATAAAAACTTACATAGATATACAAGATCAAACCGTCTTTCAGCATCATCTGTGGCTGTGGTTGTGGCTTTTAGGGGTGTGTTTTTGTTGCTTCAAAAGGTGCAAAGAATGATGGAAGAAGATGGTGAGGGGGCTTAATAAATGGGGGCAGAGGTGGGTGGGGGTTGGATTTCATTAACTGGGGTGGTTGAGATTTCATTAAGTGAGAGGGTGTTGGGGCGGGAAAACAAAAGGAAAAGGCCCTTCCCTAGTGGCAAACAAGCAAAATAGTGCACCCTACTTTGCAGCAAACACACACGGTATGTGGAGCTTTTTCGGTGATCGTTTGGCAAAAAAGAGATGAATTGTGGTTATTTTTCATGAAAGCTAATTCTCAGGTGCTTATTTAAGAAGTGGTGAGTTGTGGCTACTGCTCACTGCTACGCTACTTTTGACTATCTTTTAATAACCTTTTAAAGCATTATACTTGTCAAGATTGACAGTTTTGCGTAGCGAACTAAAAAAATAACTCTTTTAGACATTAAAGTTGTCTTTTTTGTCTTTCTTTAAGTATTATGACAATATTATGACCATTTCACCCTTTCTAAATTTTTTTCAAAATACTTTTTTTTAGAATTTTTTTTTACAAAATATTTTTTTTGAATTTTTTTTTCGAAATACTTTTTTTTTGAAATTTCTGAAATTTTTTTTCGAATTTCTTTTTTTTTTTGAAATATTTTTCGAAGGGTAAAATAGTCATAATACTTAAAGAAAAACAAAAATGTCAACTTTAATGTCTAAAAGGGTTATTTTTTTAGTTCGCTACGCAGAACTGTCATTTTTGCCAAGTATAGTACTTTAAAAGGTTATTAACTCAAACAAAACTAAAAAAATAGAGAGAGAGAGAGAGAGAGAGAGAGAGATATTTGGGGGGAGGGGGGGGGGGGGGGGGGGGGTACGAATGCCCAATCCCAATTAGAAGTGTTTTATTGCGTGTAACTAAGTATGTCGACCGATGCGATTTTTGGCTTGATTTTTAGCTTCACAACTCAACATTATACATAGTGGAATTACGTGGTTACAACCATATGTATTGTAGCGAGTCATTAAGCTAGATATCATGGCGAAATGACACATGTCACATTGTCACCACCAAGCGCATAATAGCACGATTCGCTTTGTAGCATGATTGAATGGTGGATGGCATGGCGCTTATATCCATGTGCAAAAAGGTAAATGTCTAAGTGGTTAGGAACAATCTATTTGCTGATTTTTTATTACGTATTTTGGTCTCTATATATAGACCCTTGTTTCTATAGTAGCGACTTGCCGTGTTCTTATTATCATAAGTATACCCAATGTTTAGTGAAGAAAACAACACTCGCCAATACTAAGCCAAAAGCTTTCATTGTGATATCTAGGTTTGGCCTGGGATCAGAAATTTGGCCATCCACATTATGCATTTCAGTTTGGGTTTCACATATTTTGAGGAAAAGGCATACTCAAAATGAACCACTTATATAAATGTCTATATTACTCAAAGTTAAAAAATTATTTTAGACGAATTGCAGGTTCCAAGTCCAGTGCTTAAGCATATCTTACTTTTTTAATATAATTTGGTTATGCATTTAGCATTCATGAACTTTAACCTTAAGTGTCAACTTGCTAAATTTTCATTTTCCCTTTTATTGTTTATTTCTAACATGTGATCGATGCTCTTCGGTGAGTGGATGATTAATGCCAATCAATAATAGCCATGGATTCAGTACAGATATAAGATCATTGTGATTTGCATGTGGTTAGCGCAGTTAGCTGCTAACAAACTTATGGCTAACCGCCAGCAGACCTTATGGTTAACCGAACGGTGAACATCCCTGCAGCTTACTAATTCTCCAAAGGTTCTTCTTGCTTGTCATAAATCAGCCACGGTCATGAATTGTAGATGGTTTGAAGCTATTTACATATGGCAAAAAGGTCTACTAAAGATTTGTTGTGTGCTTTTCTCGACTTGGACAATTATCTTGTATTTTTTTGTGTTGCCTTAGAGAAACTGGTTGCCGTTATCTATGTGTTTATGTTGGATCTTCACTTGTAATTTGTTGGTTACATAAGAAGTATAGTTTACTCCCCAACTTTATTCCATTGAGTATCGTATCCAAAGGCAACCTGTTTTTTCCTTAATATCAGAAGTTCAGAACATCTGCTCTCATAACATTCTTTACTAGATCTTCAAGATTAAAGCATAAGACTCTTCACATGCCTTTCAACTTCGAGTGACTTTACATTTGTTGCAAGATGCAATGTTCTAGCATTGTGTGATGTCATTTGATCATATTGATGTCCAGGTGTAATGTATCACTGAAATTGGTTTTCCTTACAAATAAGATCAATGTTCTAGCATTGTTTACTCTTTTCAGTGGCACAACTTACAACTAAGATCAAGCACCTTGCTTCAATACTGCACAAAAGGGTAACTTGCTAGTCTACATTCTGTTTGCTGCATCAAGTTGTAATATATCATCCTAATTGCAGACTCATTAGCTGTATGTTATCTCAAGGGAAGTTTATTATAATCGAACTTAACTGATGCTGATTTTTGTTAATGAAAATGGTGCAGGATAAGCACTCACGAAGGCTATCTTGCACCATTCTCCAGATAAATAGATTGACTTTACTTGTTCTATTAAGAGAAAATGTAAATTTGCTAGTTTGTGACATTTTACAATTTTAGTGAAATCCATTCAGAATTAATCTTAATTTATAAGGTCCACCGAGCTCTGATCAACTCTAGTCCTTAGTCTTCTTCGGTTCCAAAGGGTATCTTGCTCTATTCATATTAGCTGTGATCGCAATGGTTCAAAGTTCTTTATAGATAAAATAATGGCTTATATACTAAGCACTTCGATCATGTTTATTTGTCTCAAATTGCACATGCGCGTTGAACTTTTTTGCCTTGGGACACTTGATATTCTGAAACAGGTCACCGTTATACCTGAATTTGAATATGATCTCCACTTGCTATATGGTATCGATCTAAGAAGTACTAGTAATAGTTTACTTCTAACTATTTACATAAATAACTTATCCAAGGCCAAATTGGCTGCTCTTCAATAACTGAACAACTGAATCTTTAACATTTGTTACTACAACTTCGAATCTAAAGCAGAAGTTGACAGAATTCTGGAATTACTGATATATTGTCCGTTGAGTAATTCCAGAATTGATGTGATATATGTTTAGTTTACACTTTACACCCAAAATTTTGTCCGTTGAGTATTTTATCCATAGACATCTTGTTGTTTCATTAATAACAGAACACTGAACCTTTCAGTTTTTTTAGAAAGTTTTCAAATCCAAAGCATGAGACTCATTAATGTACATTGTCGATCAACTTCAAGTGATCTATGTTTGCTGCAAAGGCAATGTCCCAAAATCACGTGATGCCATTCGATCTCATTTACAAAAGTTTTCTATCTTTCTTTATTTTTCATCTGTTATCGGGTTAGATTTCACGGACCATTTTTTATATCTAGATCTGCCAAAAAAGAGTGTTGTCTTGCTGCCATGTCTGTCAGTTTTGTTATTGGTTAAATTTTTTACTCTTTTCAGTGGCGCAACTTGAACAAAGATCAATCCCCTTGTTTAAGTCTTGCATAACAAAAGGTAACTTGTTAGTACGCATTCTGATTGTTGTGTCATGTTTTTTAAGGCCTAAATGTTGTTTTAGTACCTTGAGCTTGGTTGGCCTTTCATATACCTAATGAATTGGAAATAAGGTGTGTCTAACAAGTTTTGGGTGGTGTTTGGCAGTTTAGGCCGGCCACTTAACTTATTTATTGAACAGATCGTGTTGGTGTTGTTGACAGGTTAAGCATGTCCACTACCAACCATTTTAAATTTTCAAAAGTATGCATATATGGATTAAACGGGTGACTTGTGAACTCGCTTAGCATGTTCAACATAACATGAAATACTCATATAAACAAGTAAAATGGGTTAACCTTTCAACCCGTGTAACCCACCAACCAATTTTGATACAAGAATAACCGTACCCTATCCAGTCGGAGCGGGGTATGGGGAGGTCGAATGTAGACAGATCATACCCTACCCTAGAAAAACACCCGGGTTTGGAAGATTGTTTCTAGATGTCAAGCCATTTATATAAGCAAGTTAAATATGTCGTGCGTGGATTATGTATAAATATGTTGTTATTAACACGGGTGACTCGATTATTTAGATTTGTGGTGTTCCGGCGTCAACCCACGCAAACACAAACCAACTTGAATTACCATACACATCTATTTCTACTTATGATTCGCCTACGGATAGCTGGTGGTCAAGGTGGTGCTAGAGTAAAATGGCCGGGTTGGTTAACGGGTGAAAACGGTTAAATTCAAAACAAGTATTTTTTACCAAGTCGACAGGTTCAATTCATCAGTTTTTTGAGCAATAGTTTTTGGTAGAGATTGATGACCCTGAAGAGGAGGTTATAGAGTCAGCATAAGGCAAAAAAATAATAATAAATAAATAGAAAGGAGTTTAATACCCTGCTTTAACCCAGAAACCCCATGTTGGCGACGAGTACCATGTCATTATAAAAGCTGCCAAAGGTGCTAAGGTAATTAAAATCAAGCCTATGAGAAGTCATTTTGGAACAGACTTAATACAAATGGAATATATTTTTTAACAGACTTTATTGAAAATGTTGGAGCCTTCTGATTTCGATCTGAAAGCCTGTTGCGTCCAAGCGTGCAACTGCTCTGCCTAGTTCCTCATTCTGACTGAAAACCACTATTGCAGAAGTCTTCCCGTATGTAATCGCGAACTTAAATATTCCTGCAATTATGTTATTTAGCAAATTGTTCCACTTTCGTTTTTTGGTGTTTTCTGTTGCCGATACCATTAAACTTTATGTTAGTCATAATTTTGATAGTAGGAGCAAAAGTGTATGAATCATACATCATATGTATTCATGCATAAATAAAAGAGAAAATTACCAAAAGGGGACTTTTTTTCAGCCTTGATCCGTTTTTAAGACTTTTTTCAACTATCTTTCCCAAAAGAGCCTGCTCAACTGCTCAACTGGTCCTCAACTGCTCAACTCCACCCTTTTTGTGACAAGTGTCAATGCAAGTACAAGGTTAGGTGGGCATGCTTTTCTACTTTATGGTTAAATGACAATTTTACCCTTTATTATATTTTTTATTAATTATCCTACCTACCATCACCTAACTCCATCTACCACCACCACCACCACCACCGCTGCTCAACTGCTCGACTACCGCTGCTCAACTGCTCGACTACCACTGCTCAACTGCTAGACCACCACTGCTCACCACCTTACCAGTCCATAACCACCACCACCACCACCACCACCGCCGCTCAACTGTTCGACTACCACTGCTCACCACTGTTAGACCACCACTGCTCACCACCTTACCAGTCCATAACCACCAAAAATTACTTGTTTCATCACTGATCCACCCATTCAATAAAATCCATCTCCATAATTTTATTAAAAAAATAATAAAAAAAATAAACGCATCACAGATTGGTCAAAAGAACAAATACAAGCAATTAATCTATGGTCAAAGAACAAAAAAAAAAAAAAAAAAAAAAAAAAAAAAAAAAAAAAAAACATCACAGATTGGTCAAAAAAAATTAATATTGGTATTTTATTGCACTTTTTTTTTTTTACATTTGAGAAGATCCAAGAAAATAGATCCAAAAAAAAAGTTCTGCAACTTTCTTTAGCACCAAATAAGTTCTGCAACTTACTTTTTATAATACAATCTCACGGGGACAAAATGATAAAAATAATACAATCTCGTTCTTGACATCGTGATATATTACACCGGATCTTGAGGCCATCGCCGGAATCTGCTGCTATCACCGGAAACTTTAAAATCTCGCCGGAATCTACTGCCATCGCCGGAATCTTTAAAATATTGAACCAAAAAAAATATCACGAGATCTGCTACTGCTGCTATGAGATCTGCTACTGTGTGGCAAGTTGATCTGGACGTTATAAGATGGTTAATACTTACCCGGATGAGTGGCAGATCTCGTGATAATAATAAACGGATGAGTGGTTTGTTGCTAAAAGGTGTCTAGGGATGAAGAAGAGTGATAGCTAAAGTTAGTTCGGTGCAATGTTGAACCGATTATCACTTACATGTTAGGCTAAAGTTAGTTCGGTGCAATGATAATCACTTACGGATGAGTGGTTGGTTTGGACTTTGGACTTTGGAATGATGATAATAGTATCCGATGATAATAATATCCGATTATCACTTACATGTTAGGCTAAAGTTAGGGGTATAAATGTCATTTTACTAAAAAGAAAAAAATATCTTACCTAACACTTAGACACTTGTCACAATATGTATGGAGTTGAGCAGTTGAGGACCAGTTGAGCAGTTGAGCAGGCTCTTTTGGGAAAGATAGTTGAAAAAAGTCTTAAAAACGGATCAAGGCTGAAAAAAAATCCCCTTTTGGTAATTTTCTCTAAATAAAATGATTACAGTTGACATAACATACTGCATTTGGATTTATCAGGATTACGGTTTTGTTGTATACTTTTGGACTTTTGGTGCACAATGCGTTTTCTACAAATTTTACATATCAATATAATTACATTGTTGTTTTCTATGAACCACACAATAGATGTTAAGCGAACTATTCAAGTTTTAATGTGTAATTAACTGTAAATATTTGTTGTCGCTGAAATAACCTTTTCAAAGCCGTAAGCAATTTGTTATTTTTTGCTTTAGTATTCAAGACTTACATTTGTGCAAATTATCCACATATCATATGTTACATATAATCTCTTAATTTTTTGGTTAACTTTAATTATTTACTATCAAAGCCCATGTTGAACACGGGTTATGAGCTAGTTTGTATATACAAATAAGATACATATATCATAAAAGTAGTATACCTAGCTAACTAGTTAAGCTTAATAAAAGTGCTAGCTAAGCAAAAACAAAAAAAACAAAAGACAATAATAATAATAATAATAATAATAATAATAATAATAATAATAATAATAATAATAATAATAATAATAATAATAATAATAATAATAATAATAAAATAATCATAAACTCAAACTTTTTCCATCTTTTATTGTTTTTTTCCTATTATTAATGTTAACGGCTTTTTTTTTCTTTTTCTAGTAAGAGTTTATACCTGGAGAGATCATTATGGGGGAGGGTTGTTGATATGATGACACCACCGGAGCATCTTCCTCGAGCTTATAATTCCGAGACCACCCATTCCAACAATAACATGACAAGCAGATAACTATGATCTTGTATTTTTTTGGTTTCTGAATAAAATAACAATTTAACTTTCAGATCTAATGTTTTTATCATTGTTTCTATGGTAAAACAATTTGCTTTCCCATATTTATCTGCTTTGATGTCAAACATATGATCAAACACACTAATAATATCAACACTTTAAATAACAAAAATTGAACATCAAAAATAGTAGTAGCAAAAAATGTTTTTGTTCTTTAACATTAGCAAACCAAGACATATGATAGAGAAAACATACATATAGCTAAAAAACCAAATCATACATCAAAGTTAAAGGCAACATATAGATTTAACATTTAAATACTATACGAAAATCAACATATAAAGTAATGTATCGTGATATTTAAAAAGACTTAGAGAATTATAATAAAAACTTACAAAGATATACAAGATCAAACCGTCGTTCAGCATCATATGAGGCTGTGGTTGTGGCTTTTAGGGGTGTGTTTTTGTTGCTTCAAAAGGTGTAAAGAATGATGGAAGAAGATGGTGAGGGGGCTTAATAAATGGGGGTAGAGGTGGGTGGGGGTTGGATTTCATTAAGTGGGGTGGGTGAGATTTCATTAAGTGAGAGGGTGTCGGGGCGGGAAAACAAAAGGAAAAGGCCCTTCCCTAGCGTCAAACAAGCAAAATAGTGCACCCTAACACACACGGTACGTGGACCTTTTTCAGTGATCGTTTGGCAAAAAAGCGGTGAATTGTGGTTATTTTTTATAAAAGCTAATTCTCCAATGCTTATTTAAGAAGTGGTGAGTTGTGGCTACTGCTCACTGCTACGCTACTTTTGACTATCTTTTAATACTTTTGACTTATCAAATTTTATATTTTTTGTTTTATACTCTTAGTTCCTTAATTTTATAATAAAACAAAAATAAAAAAATAAAGAGAGAGATATATATGGGGGGAGGGGGTTGTTTACGAATAACCAATCCCAATTAGAAGTGTTTTATTGTGTGTAACTAAGTATGTCGACCGATGCGATTTTTGGCTTGATTTTTAGCTTCACAACTCAACATTATACATAGTGGAATTACGTGGTTACAACCATATGTATTGTAGCGAGTCATTAAGCTAGATATCATGGCGAAATGACACATGTCACATTGTCACCACCAAGCGCATAATAGCACGATTCGCTTTGTAGCATGATTGAATGGTGGATGGCATGGCGCTTATATCCATGTGCAAAAAGGTAAATGTCTAAGTGGTTAGGAACAATCTATTTGCTGATTTTTTATTACGTATTTTGGTCTCTATATATAGACCCTTGTTTCTATAGTAGCGACTTGCCGTGTTCTTATTATCATAAGTATACCCAATGTTTAGTGAAGAAAACAACACTCGCCAATACTAAGCCAAAAGCTTTCATTGTGATATCTAGGTTTGGCCTGGGATCAGAAATTTGGCCATCCACATTATGCATTTCGGTTTGGGTTTGACATATTTTGAGGAAAAGGCATACTCAAAATGAACCACTTATATAAATGTCTATATTACTCAAAGTTAAAAAATTATTTTAGACGAATTGCAGGTTCCAAGTCCAGTGCTTAAGCATATCTTACTTTTTTAATATAATTTGGTTATGCATTTAGCATTCATGAACTTTAACCTTAAGTGTCAACTTGCTAAATTTTCATTTTCCCTTTTATTGTTTATTTCTAACATGTGATCGATGCTCTTCGGTGAGTGGATGATTAATGCCAATCAATAATAGCCATGGATTCAGTACAGATATAAGATCATTGTGATTTGCATGTGGTTAGCGCAGTTAGCTGCTAACAAACTTATGGCTAACCGCCAGCAGACCTTATGGTTAACCGAACGGTGAACATCCCTGCAGCTTACTAATTCTCCAAAGGTTCTTCTTGCTTGTCATAAATCAGCCACGGTCATGAATTGTAGATGGTTTGAAGCTATTTACATATGGCAAAAAGGTCTACTAAAGATTTGTTGTGTGCTTTCCTCGACTTGGACAATTATCTTGTATTTTTTTGTGTTGCCTTAGAGAAACTGGTTGCCGTTATCTATGTGTTTATGTTGGATCTTCACTTGTAATTTGTTGGTTACATAAGAAGTATAGTTTACTCCCCAACTTTATTCCATTGAGTATCCTATCCAAAGGCAACCTGTCTTTTCTTTAATATCAGAAGTTCAGAACATCTGCTCTCATAACATTCTTTACTAGATCTTCAAGATTAAAGCATAAGACTCTTCACATGCCTTTCAACTTCGAGTGACTTTACATTTGTTGCAAGATGCAATGTTCTAGCATTGTGTGATGTCATTTGATCATATTGATGTCCAGGTGTAATGTGTTGGAAATGTATATATTTACAAACACGTAAATGTCCGGATTCGAACTCGTGACCACGGGATTGCACACATTAGCGAATGAGAATTCAAGTTAAATAATTAATGTTAATGTTTACGATTAATTATTGCACATAAAGTCCATTTAACGACCGTTAAGTATTTAACGGAAAATAACTAACGACCGTTAACTGTAAAGAGAAGGACTTGTAGTGTAAAAGCTTAATTTGGAAAAGATTCGGGTATCCCTTTGGGGCTCTTGAAGTGGCCGGCCATAGGGGGGCTTCCCAAGCCCAAACCCTAACTTGTTCCCAAAGTTTTGTAAACACTATATATACAGAGGCTAGGGTTTAGGGTTTCTTATAACTTTGTGCATTAAATCAACCCTAGATCTCTCTTCTCCTCTCTCTTGCAATTCTCGGCCGAACACCCCTAGTTAGGGAGTTTGGTTTTGTTTTTTTCATAAAACAAGGACTTGTGTTAGATCTAGCAATCACTTGATTCGTTGGTTAATTCGTGTGTACAAGAACGTGGTAGTAAGACACTATTCTTACACCAATTGGTTTGAGTTGTAGAACGGTAAGGGACAACTCCTTAAACCACTTCTTTGTTTTGTTCAAGAGATCTGACATTCTCAAGAGGTACGTTACGCATACTTTCAGTTAATTATTTATTTGTTATGATCTTTAGTCTCCCGCTGTGTACTCTTAATGTCTACATGTTATTATTGTATGTCGTGTATTATAAACTCAACAGTGGCATCACGAGCCTTGTATAACAAGTAATTAATTACTGAAACACATAAATAAAATAAACATGTTGTGTTATTATTTGTATGCGTAGATCTAGGGTTTGCAAAACCTAAACCCTAATTTTTAGGGGGGGGGCGTTTTTTGGTGCCCTAATTAGGGTTTTGTAAACTAAAGTTTAAATTGGATTAGAAACCCTAGGATGCATGCAATTTTATGTGTATTGCGTAACTCTGTTTAATTGCATTAATTGTTAAGTGTAATTTAATTTCCATGATAAGTATCTGCATGTTTCATCATGGATCTGCTTTTATTGTATGTTCTACTTATTTAAAATGATATACACTAAATTATGATAGATCTAAAATTGGGGAAGACTTCAATCATTATTAATTTAATCAATTATGTGCTATGTGGTATGTATTTAATTTTGACTTACGCAATCGATGAATCGATGCATGTGGCTCACCTTGTACATAGATGAAAACGGGTGAAAGTCTTAATTAAATATATGCATATTGACATATCTAGAATTGGTTATTAATAGGATTTATCAAAAACGTTTGCATGTGGCTATTTGATATGCATGACTTATTTTTTTGTTATGCATTCATTGTTTATATGTTTATTTTTTTAAATACTTGCTTGTTTGTTATGTGTAACAAGGGTACTTTCATAAGAAAAATAAACTGACCTAAACAATGGTGAAACATGCAATTTTTAAGCATAGTAATCATAATCGTTTAATTGATTGATTTTTTGCACAAAATAGTTAGAACGGCTCACCCATTAATGACAAACTGTGTGATGGGTACAAGGAGGGAACACATTAAATTGTGATGCCCTAAAGATGAGGGTTTTTAATATGCTTCGCGCTGACCTGATTCTCCGCTCGTTTGTGCGTCTTAATGGAGCTACCAAGTATTCCTATATGTGTGCATTAAATCTTAAGGGTGAATTACTTTAATCTCTACGCGCCACTTTTGTGGTAATTATCTGAATAACTTGGGTCTTATGACTCATGCAGTAGTAGGATATAGTGGTCATTAAGGTGATTCTTTAATTGGTTATCCAATACCTCGATTAAAGTTTGATGATGAAAAGCTTAAATCATTAAAACAAGCATATAAATGTTTTAATAAAAACTATGCTACAAAGATGAATGCATGACATCTTTGTACATATTTGATTTGACATCAAAATCATTACCCTTTAAATTTAAGTTATATGCCATCCAACGAAACGGAAACACCTAAGATTACTTTTTATTTGCGTGAGAACGTGACTTAGATCGTTATCAACGGGTAAAATGTCCACGTGTCGTGAGAACGGGCATGGATGATTTTGCAGTTTCTTAAGTTGGACAACTTAATTGAGTTAGGCGGTGAGAACTGGCAACTCAAGGCATAAGATGGGATAAAACATGTTTACATGGCGATTGAAATTGGCTATATGTAAATCCCATAAATCTAGGAATTGCAATTGATATTGGCAATTGAGCAAAAGCTCTACCATTTTGTATAAGGTTCATTACTAGCAGATCAACTGACGTGATGAAATTATGGCAATTTGGATCCTAGTTTTCAATAATAATTAATTGGTTATATGAATATGAACCTTGGGTATTTAATTGTTTATTGAAAAGGAAAATTATCAAAATACTAATTATGGTTTTTTGAACTTTTTCTGTAGATGGCTCAACCTGAAAACACTATGAGCTTAATGAGTTCTGCTTTCAAAGATATGATTGGAAAAGACAAGCTGACTGGCCCTAATTTCAATGATTGGCATCGTTCACTTAGGATCATCCTTCGTGTTGCCAAAAGGGTTGAAATTTTGACTACACCTCTGCCTGATGCTCCTCCCAATACGGCTACTGCTCTTGAACAAGAGGCATATCGTGTTGAATACGAGAAGCACAATGATGTGGCGTGTCTAATGCTTTCGGGGATGTCTGCTCAATTGCAAAAACAATTTGAGCATTATCCGCCTATGAGCATGCTAGATGAACTCAAACATATGTTTGAGAAGCCACCAGCAGCTGAACTGTATGAACTAATTGAAAAGGTTCACAGCTGCAAGCAGGAGGTTGGCAAATCTGTCTCCGACCACGTCCTCGAGATGAAACATCACTTGGATCAAATGGAGAAGCTCGTATGTGGTTACTCGAATGATGTATGTGTCGGCCTCATCAAGCACTCCCTTAATCAGGAACGATTTGGTGATTTTGTCCGAAATTTTAACATGCATTGCACGGGGAAGACAGTGAATGAGTTACATGCAATGCTTGTAGACTTCAAGAAGAGATTGCCAAAGAAGGCTCCTACACCTGCTGTGCTCGCAATACAGGGTGGTAGGGTGAATAAGCCAAAGCCGCAAGCAGATAAGAAAGGGAAAGGAAAAGGAATGGGGAAACAAGTTGTCATCCCACCAGCTCCTAAGAAGAACCCTGCAAAGAAAAAGGAGAATCCTAAGAAGGATTTAACTTGCCACCACTGCAACTCACCAGGCCACTGGAAGCGGAACTGTCCAGTTTATCTGAATGAGTGCCTTCAGAATAAAAATAAGATGGTGCCTAGCTCATCAGGTACTTTTATGTTTGAATTATTTTCTTTTCCTCATAAGCAAAACTCCTGGATATATGATACAAGATGTGGTACTCACATCTGTAATACATCGCAGGGACTTAGAGGAGCAAGGAAGCTGACCTGTGGAGAAAGATACTTGTACGTTGGCAATGGAAAGCGTGCAGTTGTCGAAGCCATAGGGACTTTTGATTTAGTGTTGCCTTCGGGCTTAATTTTAGAACAAAATAATTGTCATTTTGCACCCTCCATTGTTAGGGGTGTTATTTCAGTTTTTTTGTTAAAAGATATTGGTTTTGTGCACACTTTTACCAGTTATAGAATTTCAGTTTCTTTAAATAATGTTTTTTACTTTAATGCAATTCCTATGCTTGGTGTGTTTGAAATTGATATGGATGGTTGTGTATCCAATGAAAATAATTTGTTGTATAGCATTAGCAATAAGAATAGCAAGTTGAACTATGACTCTTCTTATCTTTGGCATTGTCGCCTTGCCCATATTAGCAAGAAATGCATGGAAAAGCTGCAACACGATGGCCTTTTACAAACGGTCAATGATGAATCATTTGACAAATGCGAGTCTTACATAGCTGGGAAGATGACAAGGAAACCTTTTTCACCACAAGTGGAAAGGGCTTCTGATCTACTTGGATTGATACACACTGATGTGTGTGGTCCACTTAGACATGTGTCAAAACGTGGTGCTTCCTACTTCTTAACCTTTACGGATGATTTCAGTCGTTATGGTTATGTTTATTTACTTAAACATAAACATGAAGTCTTTGAAACATTTAAGGTTTTTAAAAGTGAAGTAGAATTACAACTTGGAAAGAAGATTAAAGCTCTTCGATCCAATAGAGGTGGTGAGTATATAAGTCAAGAGTTCAAAGATTACTTAGCTGAGTGTGGAATTATCCAGCAACTCACATCTTCTTATACTCCACAACAAAATGGTGTATCTGAAAGGAGAAATTGTACCTTACTTGACATGGTACGATCAATGTTTGAACTTACGACTCTTCCTTTTACTTTTTGGGATTATGCCCTTGAAACTGCTATTCGCATTTTGAATATGGTTCCAACGAAGAAGGTTGTTAAAACTCCATATGAAATATGGACAGGAAAAGCTCCCAACTTTTCTTACTTAAATTTCTGGGGATGTGAGCCGTTTGTTAAACGTGACTCACCAGATAAGCTCCAACCCAGATCTGTTAAGTGTATCTTTGTAGGATACCCTAAGGAAACTATGGGTTACTACTTTTACTACCCAGCTGAGAACAAAGTCATCGTGGCTAGGTATGGAGATTTCCTTGAAAGGAATCTCATATCTCAAGAACTCAGTGGGAGAGTATATGATCTGGAATATGATCAAGAAGATACAACACCTTCTGAAAATACTAGCCAACTTCAAGAAGAACCTGAAAGCTTAGGTGCTCCTCCTGAAGTTGTTCCCATTCGTAGGTCTGAAAGGACTATACGTGCACCTGACCGTCTATGTCTTAACGTAGAGGTGGAGGAAAATATGGTTGGGGATCTTAATGAACCTGCCAACTATAAGGCTGCCATGGCTGATCCTGAGAAGGATAAATGGCAGATTGCTATGAATGGGGAAATGCAATCCATGAAAGATAATGATGTCTGGATTGAAGTTGACCTTCCTCCCAATGCTAAAGTCGTTAGAAGTAAGTGGATCTTCAAAAAGAAAACTGACATGGATGGCAATGTACACACCTACAAGGCTCGTCTAGTGGCTAAAGGTTTTACTCAAACCTATGGCATTGACTACGAGGAGACATTCTCTCCTGTAGCGGACATAAGAGCTATTAGGATTCTCATAGCTATAGCTGCACACTATGACTATGAGATTTGGCAAATGGATGTCAAAACTGCTTTTCTGAATGGCCGTCTAGATGAAGACATCTATATGGCACAGCCGGAGGGGTTTGTGAATCCATTATTTCCTAACCGTGTATGCAAGCTTAAGAGGTCCATTTATGGACTGAAGCAAGCATCAAGGCAATGGAATAAAAGATTCGATGGATAAATCAAAAGTTTTGAATTTACTCAGAAACTTGATGAGCCGTGTGTATATCACGAAGCTAGTGGGAGTCGTGTTACTTTCCTTATTCTGTATGTCGATGACATATTAATCATGGGAAATCATATACCAAGTCTGAATGAGGTGAAAGCCTATCTTGGTAAATGTTTTTCGATGAAAGACTTAGGGGAAGCAGCATACATACTTGGAATCAAGATCTACAGGGATAGATCAAGGCGGCTAATTGGTTTAAGCCAAAGTGCTTACATTGACAAAATATTGAAGAGATTCAATATGCAAAATTCCAAGAAGGGATTTTTGCCAATGCAAGTAAATCATGGTTTGAGCAGCCAAGGATGTGCTTCAACACATGCAGAGGTGACACGTATGAAGAAAGTTCCTTATGCTTCGGCTGTAGGATCTATCATGTATGCGGTGCGATGCACAAGGCCTGATGTGGCGTTTGCTCAAAACTTGACCAGTCGGTATCAACAGAATCCGGGTGAAATTCACTGGACTGCTGTTAAACATATTCTCAAGTACCTTAGGGCTACAATAGATATGTTCATAGTGTATGGGGGAAATCCAGAAGCAGAACTGTCTGTTACAGGTTACTGCGATGCATCCTGGAAGTGTGACAAAGATGATACGAAGTCTCAGACGGGTTACATATTTGTCATCAATGGAGGTGCTGTGGATTGGAAGAGTAAGAAACAGACAACACTTGCGATGTCTGCTACAGAAAGTGAGTACATAGCGGAGTCAGAGGCTGTCATGGAAGCTGTTTGGATAAGGAAGTTTGTTTTGTGGCTTGGTGTTATGCCGTCGATTGAAAATCCTATTAAAGTATATTGTGACAATTCTGCTGCAATAACTTTTGCCCATGAACCTGGAGTCATGAAGGGCACCAGAAACTATCCTAGACAATATCACTATGTTCGAGAGCAAGTCGAGATAGGTGAAATTGAGTTGCTCAAAGTTCACACAGATGATAACCTAGCAGATCCTTTAACGAAGGCCTTACCTGGTGAAAAACTTAATCATTTGTCTGATAAGTTTGGACTTCGTTTAGCTAGTAGTTTCATGCCCATCTGTGACTAAGTATTTTAGATAAAGGATATTGTAAACATTATTATTGAAATGAAATAAAGTATTTTGTTATGTTTATTATTCATTTATTATGATGTTATCCTATATTTGCATGTTTAAATCCTTGAATAACTTAAGTTATTCTAAATAGTCCATTGTCAATCAATAACATGGGAATGATATTGAATTAAGACAAATCTGAGTATTGGTTAGAGTATACTTGAAAGTATGCTGATGTGTAGCATGATTAATTTCAGATGATATTCAATGAATTGAATATAGGACTTATCCCACTCGCATGATAATACTTTATGGATCTTTGTCATTAAGTATATCATGGATATTTATCCTCTGATTTGAGATACCAGAGATATGTCATGGATGTAGTGCATTTTTGTGAAGCAATCTAACGCTATACGTAACTGGTAGTTATAAGGGTTGTTTTCAGAAATGTTGCGAAATTTATGAATCCTGTTTGTAGTCGAAATGGGATTTGTTTCCTTCAAATTTATTTTGAAGTATAATACTACTGGGCCCCTCGTAGGGTTGTTAAGATGTTTGCATGGCCATGCCCAAGGTCTTCTGGAATATGTTCAGAAGAATTGGTAATCTTGATCAATCACATAAAGCGAGAAACAGAAAAGTTAATTAAGAAATGAGTGAGATCCATATTCTTATTAACATGGTATTAGAAACAAAAGGATGAATATGATGATGAATCATCGAAACTTGGTTTTTCTCCAGAAAACCATACACGAGTTGTACCGGGGGCATTGGCGTGTTGCTAGACGCTAACCAATGTCATTTCACGTTTTGTAAACATATCCAAGTGGGAGCTGTTGGAAATGTATATATTTATAAACACGTAAATGTCCGGATTCGAACTCGTGACCACGGGATTGCACACATTAGCGAATGAGAATTCAAGTTAAATAATTAATGTTAATGTTTACGATTAATTATTGCACATAAAGTCCATTTAACGACCGTTAAGTATTTAACGGAAAATAACTAACGACCGTTAACTGTAAAGAGAAGGACTTGTAGTGTAAAAGCTTAATTTGGAAAAGATTCGGGTATCCCTTTGGGGCTCTTGAAGTGGCCGGCCATAGGGGGGCTTCCCAAGCCCAAACCCTAACTTGTTCCCAAAGTTTTGTAAACACTATATATACAGAGGCTAGGGTTTAGGGTTTCTTATAACTTTGTGCATTGAATCAACCCTAGATCTCTCCTCTCCTCTCTCTTGCAATTCTCGGCCGAACACCCCTAGTTAGGGAGTTTGGTTTTATTTTTTTTCATAAAACAAGGACTTGTGTTAGATCTAGCAATCGCTTGATTCGTTGGTTAATTCGTGTGTACAAGAACGTGGTAGTAAGACACTATTCTTACACCAATTGGTTTGAGTTGTAGAACGGTAAGGGACAACTCCTTAAACCACTTCTTTGTTTTGTTCAAGAGATCTGACATTCGCAAGAGCTACGTTACGCATACTTTCAGTTAATTATATATTTGTTATGATCTTTAGTCTTCCGCTGTGTACTCTTGATGTCTACATGTTATTATTGTATGTCATGTATTATAAACTCAACATAATGTATCACTGAAATTGGTTTTCCTTACAAATAAGATCAATATTCTAGCATTGTTTACTCTTTTTAGTGGCACAACTTACAACTAAGATCAAGCACCTTGCTTCAATACTGCACAAAAGGGTAACTTGCTAGTCTACATTCTGTTTGCTGCATCAAGTTGTAATATTGTTGGTTTAATGGACAAAATATTAATAGATGTGTGTTAGGATCGAACTCGAGACCACGGGATTGCACACTTTACGTATGAGAATTAAAGTTATAATAATTAAATGTAAAATGTTATATTTAGTTATTATTTACACGAAACGCATAACGAACGTTAAGTAATTAAATGTAATGGACTAACGATCGTTAAATGTTAAAGGAATGACTGAATATGAAATTAGATGTCAAGTAGGTTCTAGAAACCTTGTGGGTTTCCATAACCGATCGGTGGGGGGTTTCCATAACCCATTCATACCCTAACTTGGACTCTAAGTTTCTACAAGTATAAATACAAGGCTTAGGGTCATTGTTATTTACTCTTGTACACCTAAACCTAAAACCTAAACTTGTTTGTGTGTTTTTTAGTCCATACGATCGGATCTCTACTCCTAGGGATCGATTACTTTTGTTTTTCCTTAACAAACGTTTTGTGTTAATTAAACTAGCATTTACTTTAATTCGTTAATAGTACGTGTGTACAAGAACGTGGTACAATCACACTGTTGATTGTATCTTGGATTGAATTACAAAACGGTAAGGGGTAATTCTTATAATCCTATAAACCCTAATTAGGGTTCATCCAATTGCTAGTTTTGTGGATTTGATTCTTGTTCGGCTAGAATCAAGAAATGTACGCATATTCTTGTTTATGTTATTTAATTATTCGTTAATCTTTCCTATACGCTTCCGCATGTGTACTTGATGTTTATTGTTTATATTTATGATTTGTCATGTTATATAATTGCAACAAATATATCATCCTAATTGCAGACTCAGTAGCTGTATGTTATCTCAAGGGAAGTTTATTATAATCGAACTTAACTGACGCTGATTTTTGTTAATGAAAATGGTTCAGGATAAGCACTCACGAAGGCTATCTTGCACCATTCTCCGGATAAATAGATTGACTTTACTTTTTCTATTAAGAGAAAATGTAAATTTGCTAGTTTGTGACATTTTACAATTTTAGTGAAATCCATTCAGAATTAATCTTAAGGGGTGCTTGGTTGGGGGTAATGGGGGGTGGGGAATGGCAAAGGTAATGATTAAACATGCCTGGTTAGAACTAGGGAATGCAATCATTGTTTAGTATTGGGTAATGAGGCATTACCCAGTAAATTGGGTGGTATGGTAATGATTACCCACCAGCAGCAGCAGCAGCCACAACAAGCAGTAGCCACCACCACCACCACCACCACCACCACCAGCCATTACCACCACCACCACCATCAGCCACCACCATTAGCAGCCACCACCACCACCAGCCAGCCACCACCATTAGCAGCCACCACCACTAGCAGCCACCAGCAGTCACCACCACCACCATCAGCCACCACCATTAGCAGCCACCACCACCACCATCCACCACCATCCACCACCACCAGTAGCCACCACCACCACCAGCCACCACCACCACCATCATCTACCACCACCACCAGTATCCACCACCACCACCAGCAGCATCCACCACCACCAGCAGCCACCACCAGCATCTACCACCACCACCAGTATCCACCACCACCAGCAGCAGCCACCACCACCACCAGCAGCCACCACCAGCATCTACCACCACCACCAGTATCCACCACCACCAGCAGCTACCACCACCACTTTGGAGATTAATGTGTTTTTCTTAAACCAAGAACTATCAAAGATAATGATAATCTCCATTTCATTCCTTTGCATTATCATTGCCTTTCCCTTTCCCATTCCCCATTTTGAACCAAGCGCACCCTTAATTTATAAGGTCCACCGAGCTCTGATCAACTCTAGTCCTTAGTCTTCTTCGGTTCCAAAGGGTATCTTGCTCTATTCATATTAGCTGTGATCGCAATGGTTCAAAGTTCTTTATAGATAAAATAATGGCTTATATACTAAGCACTTCGATCATGTTTATTTGTCTCAAATTGCACATGCGCGTTGAACTTTTTTGCCTTGGGACACTTGATATTCTGAAACAGGTCACCGTTATACCTGAATTTGAATATGATCTCCACTTGCTATATGGTATCGATCTAAGAAGTACTAGTAATAGTTTACTTCTAACTATTTACATAAATAACTTATCCAAGGCCAAATTGGCTGCTCTTCAATAACTGAACAACTGAATCTTTAACATTTGTTACTACAACTTTGAATCTAAAGCAGAAGTTGACAGAATTCTGGAATTACTAATATATTGTCCGTTGAGTAATTCCAGAATTGATGTGATATATGTTTAGTTTACACCCAAAATTTTGTCCGTTGAGTATTTTATCCATAGACATCTTGTTGTTTCATTAATAACAGAACACTGAACCTTTCAGTTTTTTTAGAAAGTTTTCAAATCCAAAGCATGAGACTCATTAATGTACATTGTCGATCAACTTCAAGTGATCTATGTTTGCTGCAAAGGCAATGTCCCAAAATCACGTGATGCCATTCGATCTCATTTACAAAAGTTTTCTATCTTTCTTTATTTTTCATCTGTTATCGGGTTAGATTTCACGGACCATTTTTTATATATAGATCTGCCAAAAAAAGTGTTGTCTTGCTGCCATGTCTGTCAGTTTTACCCTAGAAAAACACCCGGGTTTGGAAGATTGTTTCTAGATGTCAAGCCATTTATATAAGCAAGTTAAATATGTCGTGCGTGGATTATGTATAAATATGTTGTTATTAACACGGGTGACTCGATTATTTAGATTTGTGGTGTTCCGGCGTCAACCCACGCAAACACAAACCAACTTGAATTACCATACACATCTATTTCTACTTATGATTCGCCTACGGATAGCTGGTGGTCAAGGTGGTGCTAGAGTAAAATGGCCGGGTTGGTTAACGGGTGAAAACGGTTAAATTCAAAACAAGTATTTTTTACCAAGTCGACAGGTTCAATTCATCAGTTTTTTGAGCAATAGTTTTTTGGTAGAGATTGATGACCCTGAAGAGGAGGTTATAGAGTCAGCATAAGGCAAAAAAATAATAATAAATAAATAGAAAGGAGTTTAATACCCTGCTTTTAACCCAGAAACCCCATGTTGGCGACGAGTACCATGTCATTATAAAAGCTGCCAAAGGTGCTAAGATAATTAAAATCAAGCCTATGAGAAGTCATTTTGGAACAGACTTAATACAAATGGAATATATTTTTTAACAGACTTTATTGAAAATGTTGGAGCCTTCTGATTTCGATCTGAAAGCCTGTTGCGTCCAAGCGTGCAACTGCTCTGCCTAGTTCCTCATTCTGACTGAAAACCACTATTGCAGAAGTCTTCCCGTATGTAATCGCGAACTTAAATATTCCTGCAATTATGATATTTAGCAAATTGTTCCACTTTCGTTTTTTGGTGTTTTCTGTTGCCGATACCATTAAACTTTATGCTAGTCATAATTTTGATAGTAGGAGCAAAAGTGTATGAATCATACATCATATGTATTCATGCATAAATAAAATGATTAGAGTTGACATAACATACTGCATTTGGATTTATCAGGATTACGGTTTTGTTGTATACTTTTGGACTTTTGGTGCACAATGCGTTTTCTACAAATTTTACATATCAATATAATTACATTGTTGTTTTCTATGAACCACACAATAGATGTTAAGCGAACTATTCAAGTTTTAATGTGTAATTAACTGTAAATATTTGTTGTCGCTGAAATAACCTTTTCAAAGCCGTAAGCAATTTGTTATTTTTTGCTTTAGTATTCAAGACTTACATTTGTGCAAATTATCCACATGTCATATGTTACATATAATCTCTTAATTTTTTGATTAACTTTAATTATTTACTATCAAAGCCCGCGTTGAACACGGGTTATGAGCTAGTTTGTATATACAAATAAGATACATATATCATAAAAGTAGTATACCTAGCTAACTAGTTAAGCTTAATAAAAGTGCTAGCTAAGCAAAAACAAAAAAAACAAAATATAATAATAATAATAATAATAATAATAATAATAATAATAATAATAATAATAATAATAATAATAATAATAATAATAATAATAATAATAATAATAATAATAATAATAATAAAATAATCATAAACTCAAACTTTTTCCATCTTTTATTGTTTTTTTCCTATTATTAATGTTAACGGCTTTTTTTTTTCTTTTTCTAGTAAGAGTTTATACCTGGAGAGATCCTTATGGGGAAGGGTTGTTGATATGATGACACCACCGGAGCATCTTCCTCGAGCTTATAATTCCGAGACCACCCATTCCAACAATAACATGACAAGCAGATAACTATGATCTTGTATTTTTTTGGTTTCTGAATAAAAAAAACAATTTAACTTTCAGATCTAATGTTTTTATCATTGTTTCTATGGTAAAACAATTTGCTTTCCCATATTTATCTGCTTTGATGTCAAACATATGATCAAACACACTAACAATATCAACACTTTAAATAACAAAAATTGAATACCAAAAATAGTAGTAGCAAAAAATGTTTTTATTCTTTAACATTAGCAAACCAAGACATATGATAGAGAAAACATACATATAGCTAAAAAAAACCAAACCATACATCAAAGTTAAAGGCAACATATAGATTTAAAACATTTAAATACTATAAGAAAATCAACATATAAAGTAATGTATCGTGATATTTAACAAGACTTAGTGAATTATAATAATAACTTACATAGATATACAAGATCAAACCGTCTTTCAGCATCATCTGTGGCTGTGGTTGTGGCTTTTAGGGGTGTGTTTTTGTTGCTTCAAAAGGTGCAAAGAATGATGGAAGAAGATGGTGAGGGGGCTTAATAAATGGGGGCAGAGGTGGGTGGGGGTTGGATTTCATTAACTGGGGTGGTTGAGATTTCATTAAGTGAGAGGGTGTTGGGGCGGGAAAACAAAAGGAAAAGGCCCTTCCCTAGTGGCAAACAAGCAAAATAGTGCACCCTACTTTGCAGCAAACACACACGGTATGTGGAGCTTTTTCGGTGATCGTTTGGCAAAAAAGAGATGAATTGTGGTTATTTTTCATGAAAGCTAATTCTCAGGTGCTTATTTAAGAAGTGGTGAGTTGCGGCTACTGCTCACTGCTACGCTACTTTTGACTATCTTTTAATAACCTTTTAAAACATTATATTTGTCAAGAATGACAGTTTTGCGTAGCGAACTAAAAAAATAACTCTTTTAGACATTAAAGTTGTCATTTTTGTCTTTCTTTAAGTATTATGACCATTTCACCCTTTCTAAATTTTTTTCAAAATACTTTTTTTTAGAATTTTTTTTTACAAAATATTTTTTTTTGAATTTTTTTTTCGAAATACTTTTTTTTTGAAATTTCTGAATTTTTTTTTCGAATTTCTTTTTTTTTGAAATATTTTTCGAAGGGTAAAATGGTCATAATACTTAAAGAAAGACAAAAATGTCAACTTTAATGTCTAAAAGAGTTATTTTTTTAGTTCGCTACGTTGTCATTCTTGCCAAGTATAGTACTTTAAAAGGTTATTAACCCAAACAAAACTAAAAAGAGAGAGAGAGAGAGAGAGAGAGAGAGAGAGAGAGAGAGAGAGAGAGAGAGAGAGAGAGAGATTTGGGGGGAGGGGGTACGAATACCCAATCCCAATTAGAAGTGTTTTATTGCGTGTAACTAAGGGAGGAGGGAGTGGTACCCTAATACCCTGGGTGTCACATCACCTCTATCCAATAAAAACCCTCCAACTCAAAACTACCCAATTCTACCCTAACACTACCCTAAGTGGAGCGAGTGGTACCCGATCCTACCCTAACACTACCTTTCACAAAAAGACAAAAAAAAAATAGAGAAGAAAGGAGTATACTCGATCGGCTTGTGAGCTCGATTTGGTACAAAATTTCAAGTACCCGATTTAGTAGGGACGGTGTACCCGAAGTACCCTAGTATACCCTAACACTACCCGACCATGCACTCCCTCCTCTAAGTATGTCGACCGATGCGATTTTTGGCTTGATTTTTAGCTTCACAACTCAACATTATACATAGTGGAATTACGTGGTTACAACCATATGTATTGTAGCGAGTCATTAAGCTAGATATCATGGCGAAATGACACATGTCACATTGTCACCACCAAGCGCATAATAGCACGATTCGCTTTGTAGCATGATTGAATGGTGGATGGCATGGCGCTTATATCCATGTGCAAAAAGGTAAATGTCTAAGTGGTTAGGAACAATCTATTTGCTGATTTTTTATTACGTATTTTGGTCTCTATATATAGACCCTTGTTTCTATAGTAGCGACTTGCCGTGTTCTTATTATCATAAGTATACCCAATGTTTAGTGAAGAAAACAACACTCGCCAACATATGCCATTAGCATTACTACATGTTACTAATCCAAAAGCTTTGCTGATATCTAGGTTTGGTCTGGGATCACAAATTTGGTCATCCACATTCTGCAATTCGGTTTGTGTTTGACATATTTAGAGGAAAAGGCATACTCAAAATGAACCACTTATATAAATGTCTATATTACTCAAAGTTAAAAAATTGTTTTAGACGAATTGCAGGTTCCAAGTCCAGTGCTTAAGCATATCTTACTTTTTTAATATAATTTGGTTATGCATTTAGCATTCATGAACTTTAACCTTAAGTGTCAACTTGCTAAATTTTCATTTTCCCTTTTATTGTTTATTTCTAACATGTGATCGATGCTCTTTGGTGAGTGGATGATTAATGCCAATCAATAATAGCCATGGATTCAGTACAGATATAAGATCATTGTGATTTGCATGTGGTTAGCGCAGTTAGCTGCTAACAAACTTATGGCTAACCGCCAGCAGACCTTATGGTTAACCGAACGGTGAACATCCCTGCAGCTTACTAATTCTCCAAAGGTTCTTCTTGCTTGTCATAAATCATCCACGGTCATGAATTGTAGATGGTTTGAAGCTATTTACATATGGCAAAAAGGTCTACTAAAGATTTGTTGTGTGCTTTTCTCGACTTGGACAATTATCTTGTATTTTTTTGTGTTGCCTTAGAGAAACTGGTTGCCGTTATCTATGTGTTTATGTTGGATCTTCACTTGTAATTTGTTGGTTACATAAGAAGTATAGTTTACTCCCCAACTTTATTCCATTGAGTATCCTATCCAAAGGCAACCAGCTGTCTTTTCTTTAATATCAGAAGTTCAGAACATCTGCTCTCATAACATTCTTTGCTAAATCTTCAAGATTAAAGCATAAGACTCTTCACATGCCTTTCAACTTCGAGTGACTTTACATTTGTTGCAAGATGCAATGTTCTAGCATTGTGTGATGTCATTTGATCATATTGATGTCCAGGTGTAATGTATCACTGAAATTGGTTTTCCTTACAAATAAGATCAATGTTCTAGCATTGTTTACTCTTTTCAGTGGCACAACTTACAACTAAGATCAAGCACCTTGCTTCAATACTGCACAAAAGGGTAACTTGCTAGTCTACATTCTGTTTGCTGCATCAAGTTGTAATATATCATCCTAATTGCAGACTCATTAGCTGTATGTTATCTCAAGGGAAGTTTATTATAATCGAACTTAACTGATGCTGATTTTTGTTAATGAAAATGGTGCAGGATAAGCACTCACGAAGGCTATCTTGCACCATTCTCCAGATAAATAGATTGACTTTACTTGTTCTATTAAAAGAAAATGTAAATTTGCTAGTTTGTGACATTTTACAATTTTAGTGAAATCCATTCAGAATTGAAGTCCTTTTGTTTTGCCTATGGCCAACCGCTACTGAGCTGAAGGTTAACCACTAATCAAAGTTATCTTCAAGGTTTCTTAATTGTACGTAAGTATAGGCAACCAAGATGAACAATATAATCTTTATTCAGATCTAAGCTGCAATAGTCAGCTTAGATTAAGTTTACAATAGTATCTAAATGTTACAAGGTTAGATTAATGTCAATGAGACAATAATCATGTAGATGTAAAGACAAGACAAGATCAGTGAAATGATCAGAAAGAATAGAAGAGAGTGATACAAAAGACTGCACACTCAAGTGTGTCTAACCCTAGATAAGGGGACTTATTAAATAGGAGATTAAGTTTCACTAAGACCCCTCTAACGGCTAGTAGTGACTCATCAGCAGAAACGAAGAAAGGCTTCAGCAGAAATGAGATTCTTGGAACTTTAAATCTTTAATCTTTTGTCCAGGTTAAACCCCTGTAATTAATCCTGCAATAAGCCACAACTGGAAAGCCATTAGCAATTGATAGAATGATATGTTTGCCACAGATTACCAACCCAAAGTTTAACATTCCCCCTTAATCTGATGAGCAAACATATCAAACAATATCAATTTTTCACACAAAAATTTATGCTGATAAACAGGGAGGTTTTTTGTGAGTATGTCTGCAGTTTGGTTTGAAGAGCCAATCTTTTTAGCATTTATAACACCTCTAGCAATTTTTTCCCTGATGAAGTGAACATCAATTTCGAAGTGTTTTGATCTTTCATGGAAAACAGGGTTGACAGCAAGTTGTAAAGCAGATTTGTTATCACAGAAAAGATCAACAGGAAGATTGATATCAACTTTTAGGTCTTTTAGGATTTTTTGAATCCAAATGATTTCACAGGCAGCATTAGACATAGATCTATATTCTGCTTCTGTGGAAGATTTTGAAAGAGTGTTTTGTTTTTTACTTTTCCATGAGATTAAACAATTATTAAAGAAAACACAATAACCTGTGACAGATTTTCTGGTTTTCTTGCATTTGGCCCAATCAGCATCACTATATCCTTCAAGATGATTTTCAGAGTTGCTGAAATTGTACCTTAGACCTTTTCCTGGAGCTCCTTTTAGATATCTCAGAACATTGAGGGCACTTTCCAGATGAGATTTTAAAGGAGAATGCATATATTGTGCCAGACAATGAACTGAGTATGAGATGTCAGGTCTAGTATGGGTGAGATAGATAAGTTTCCCAAGTAACTTCTGATAACCAGTGATGTTGACAAGCAAGGGGTCATCAGCAGTGGGAATGTATGGAAGGACGGAGTTGGGTTCCATAGGAGTGGACACAGGTTTGCACCCAAGGAGACCAAATTCTTTGAGGAGTTCAAGACAATATTTTCTTTGGGAGAGACAAATGTCATTCCCAGTTTTTAGAACCTCAATGCCAAGAAAGTATTTTAGATTTCCCAAGTCTTTAATATGAAACTTTGTTTTTAGGAACTCTTTGAATCGGTTTATCTCATCAGTGCAATTTCCAGTAAGGACAATATCATCCACATAAACAAGCAGAGCAATAAACTTGTTATTCTCTGTTTTGGTGAACAAAGAGTGATCATTAACAGATTGAACAAAGTTATTTTCTTTTAAAACACTGACAAGTTTTTCATTCCATTTCCTGGGAGCTTGTTTTAAGCCATATAGGGATTTGACAAGTTTACAGACTTTATTCTTATTGTTCTCATTACAGAACCCCTTGGGGATGGTCATATAGATATCCTCATCAAGATCTCCATACAAGAAAGCATTATTAACATCAAGTTGAAAAAGAGGCCATTTGTTTTTTACAGCTAAGGCAATAAGACATCTGACAGTAGACATTTTTACAACAGGAGAAAAAGTTTCATCATAGTCTATTCCTTCCCTTTGGTTATAGCCTTTAACAACTAGTCTAGCCTTGTATCTATCAACTTCACCATTGGCTTTATATTTGATTTTAAATATCCATTTGTAGCCAATAGGAGTTCTATTAGGGGGTAGATCAGTTATATCCCAAGCATGGTTTTCATTTAAGGCCTCAATTTCATAATTCATAGCATCAACCCAATTGCTATCATGGATAGCTTCTTCATAACAGGTAGGTTCAATACTTTTATTAAGACTAGATGCAAAGCAGTAATTATCTTTGTTAAGATTGGAGTAATTAACAACCTTTTCAACACCATATTTGACTTTTCCTTCTATAATAAAGTCGTTAAGATTACTGGGCAACTTGGAAACTCTGGTTGACCTTCTAGCAGTAGTGGCTGGCAAGCCTCTTTCTTGTTCAGCAGAATCAGGTGTTGTATCAACAGGATCAGAAACTGCATCAGCAGGATCAGAAACATGTGATATGTTGCCCTCAGGGTGTGTATTATCATCTATAGACGTTGCAACTGGTTCGTCAATCCTAGTAGGATGACTTACCACTGTGTCATCATCATAGGATGTCACTCTCCCTTCATCATTGGGACTTATTTGTGAGTCAAAGAAATTTTTGTGATTTAAATCTTTTGGTACAAAGGTTTCAACAAAAGGTTTTGACACAGAATTTTTCATTTTGAAGGGAAATACAGTTTCATAAAATTTGACATCTCTGAGTAAAAGATATTTTTTGTTTCAAGGCTCAAGAGTTTATAGCCTTTCTTCTCATTTGAGTAACCAATAAAGACACTTTTTTCAGACCTACTACCAAATTTATCAGAGATGTTGAGAATGGTGGCATAGCATAAGCAGCCAAAGACTCTAAGGAGAGAGAGTGAAGGGTCATGCCCATACACAAAGAAGAAGGGGGACTTGCCAGACAGAACTGAAGAGGGCAACCTGTTTATGACATATGCAGCAGTTAGAACACATTCAGGCCAAAGATTTAGAGGTAATTCCCCCTGAAACATAAGGGATCTAGCAACATTAAGGAGATGCCTATGTTTCCTTTCTGCAATGCCATTTTGTTGAGGTGTATAAACACAAGAAGTTTGATGTAGAATTCCTTTTTCATGACAGAATTGTTGAAGTTTATTATTGACAAATTTTGTCCCATTATCACTTCTAAAAACTTTGACATTGTGTTCAAATTGATTTGATAGCATATGAGTAAAGTTAACAATGGAAACATAAACATCATCCTTCCCCTTAAGCATATAAACCCACACTGCCCTAGAATAGTCATCAACTATAGTTAAAAAATATTTATAACCATCTCTGCTGGTAATTTTATATGGTCCCCAAACATCAAGGTGAACAAGTTGACCAATTTTAGTGGATTTATGTTCACTTAAAGGAAATGGTTCTCTGGTTTGTTTGGCTTTATTACAAGTATCACAGAGATGATCACTTTCAGATGAACTATCAAATTTAAGAGTGGGTCTAAGTATGTGTAGGACTTGGTCAGAGGGATGACCAAGTCTTTGATGCCAGAGATTTTTAGAGACATGACAAACAGATATGCAATTATTAGAGGTAATCTTACATGTAGAGTCTATATCAAAAATATATAACCCATTGGATTGTTTACCAATCCCCACAATCCTTTTTTGATGTAAATCCTGTATATAGCAATTAGATTCATTAAATCCAACAAACATCTTGTTGTCTCTAGCAATCTTATGAACAGATAATAAACTGACATTGTATTCAGGAACAACAAGAACATAAAAAAGTGTTAGGTCATTATTGACCTTTAAATCACCAATTTTAGTAATTAGGGCCTGAGTACCATTGGGATGTCCAACAGTTAGGCCAAGATTTGAAATGTTAACAACATTGATTAAAAATTTTTCAGACACAGTCATGTGCTGATTTGCACCAGAATCAACAATCCAACCAAGACTGATGTTTCCAGTTAAGGTTTTAGTGTTGTTGTTAAAAAACTTGTTGAAGTTCACATTAAACTTGACACTGCCATTAAAGAAGGTTCCTGAGAAATTTTTACCTGCCAAGTTGGCATTAGCAGATGACACATTGTTGTCATTGAGAAGACTCATAAGTCTTGAGAGCTGTTCATTAGATAAAGAGACAGGAGAATTGCTAGTACTGTTATCAGTGACATGATTAGTTTCAGCAGAAACATTGTTACTGCTGAAAGGTTTGCCATTAAAATTTCTCTTAACATATCCAGTAGGATATCCAACAATTTCATAACACCTATCAACAGTATGACCAGGCTTTTTGCAATTAGTACATTTGAGGTTCATATTTGGTCCTCTGCTATTAGAGCTGTTACCAGTGTTAAAACCAGAAACTTTGTTGTTAAAACCTCTTTTGTTATCAAAAAATTTTCCTCCGTCAGAGGTTTTTGCATTAAAAGCTGTAGCATTGGGTTTAGCAGAGCTATTCCCAGATGAAACATTCTTGTGAGATTCTTCTCCAGACACAACAGAGAAAGCAGTTTTGACATTAGGCAAAGGGTCTCTGATTAAAATATTGCTTCTGATAGGAACATAGGAGTCATCAAGACCCATAAGAAACTGCATTAACTTGATTAGCTGATTATGTTTTTCAAAATGTTTTGCAGCCTCACAAGTGCAAGGAGGCAAGCTAATCATACAATCAAATTGTTTCCATAAAGAGTTGAGGTTGTTATAGTAATCAGCAAGAGAGGACCCATTTTGACTAAGTGAGTTTATATTTTTATGCAGATTAAAAATAGCTGAACCATCAACCTTATCATAGGTATCTTTAAGATCATTCCACATTTCATAAGCAGTTTTAGCATATATAGCACCAGCAAATAGTTCAGGGCTGAGAGAGTTAAGAATCCAAGTAACCACAACAGAGTTACAAGTATCCCATTGATTAGCAAGATTAGGGTTCGAATCATCTCTTATGCAAGTACCATCAATAAACCCTAATTTATTATGGTTCCTTAAGGCAAAAGTCATGGCCATATTCCATATTTTATAATTTTCACTTCCAGTGAGTTTGATAGTAATGATGGGAGTCCCATTAGTGTTATTAGGGTGTAAGTACAAAGCATCCCCAAAGGATAAGCTTTTCTCAGTGGAACCACCACCACCAGCAGAATCACCAGCAACCATAATATAGACAGTAAGACAGATAAATAATACAGACAGGGAAAAAAATAAGACCAAATAGAAAGAAAAATAAGACTATGAATTTAAGAAACAACAGGCACCAAGCCTGTGGACTAGGGTAAACCAGAGCAGGTATTCGTACCACTCAAAGGTGGCAGATCAAGATGTTAGTCTACCCGTTTGCACCCACAAAGACTTAAGTACTGTATGTTTGAAGAAGAGATAAGACTTAGACTTACAGAGAGATATGCAGCGGAAGAACAGATCACAATTACCTTAGATTCACTTAGTCTAAGGCTAATTGTAAGTAGAAGATAACCAATGATTACACACGTAGCAATAACCCCAAACCACCAATATGTTGCCGAAGAGAATCAATGAGCCTGACTCTCTGATACCATGTACGTAAGTATAGGCAACCAAGATGAACAATATAATCTTTATTCAGATCTAAGCTGCAATAGTCAGCTTAGATTAAGTTTACAATAGTATCCAAATGTTACAAGGTTAGATTAATGTCAATGAGACAATAATCATGTAGATGTAAAGACAATACAAGATCAGTGAAATGATCAGAAAGAATAGAAGAGAGTGATACAAAAGACTGCACACTCAAGTGTGTCTAACCCTAGATAAGGGGACTTATTAAATAGGAGATTAAGTTTCTCTAAGACCCCTCTAACGGCTAGTAGTGACTCATCAGCAGAAACGAAGAAAGGCTTCAGCAGAAATGAGATTCTTGGAACTTTAAATCTTTAATCTTTTGTCCAGGTTAAACCCCTGTAATTAATCCTGCAATAAGCCACAACTGGAAAGCCATTAGCAATTGATAGAATGATATGTTTGCCACAGATTACCAACCCAAAGTTTAACATTAATTTATAAGGTCCACCGAGCTCTGATCAACTCTAGTCCTTAGTCTTCTTCGGTTCCAAAGGGTATCTTGCTCTATTCATATTAGCTGTGATCGCAATGGTTCAAAGTTATTTATAGATAAAAAAATAGCCTACTAAGCACTTCATATTTATTTTTCTCAACTTGCACATGCGCGTTGATCTTTTTTTGCCTTGGGACACGTGATATTCTGAAACGGGTCACCGTTATACCTGAATTTGAATATGATCTACACTTGCTATTTGGTATTGATCTAAGAAGTAATAGTTTACTTCTAACTATTTTCATGAATAACTTATCCAAGGCGGTTTCTCTTCAATAACTGAACAACTGAATCTTTCACATTTGTTACTACAACTTCGAAGCTAAAGCAGAAGTTGGCAAACTTCTGGAATTACTGATATATTGTCCTTTGAGTAATTCCAGAATTGATGTGATCTATGTTTAGTTTACACCCAACTTTTGTCTTGCTGCCATGTCTGTCATTTTTGTTATTGGTTAACATTTTACTCTTGTCAGTGGTCAATCGCTTTGTTTTTCTTGCATAACAAGGTATCTTGTTACTTATTAGTCTCCATTTTGACTGCTGCATCATGTTTTTAAGGCCTAAATGTTGTTTAGTACCTTGAACTTGGCTGGCCTTTCATATTTTCTAATGTATTGAAAATTAAGGTGTGTCTAACAAGTTTTGGGTCGTGTTGAGCTTTTGGCAGCATTCGGCAGTTTAGGCTGACCACTTAACTTACTTATTGAGCACATAATGTTGGGGTCGTGGATAGGTTAAACAGGTCTACCCGCCCACCGTCGGGGGCGGAGATAGGGGAGGGGCATGTGCCCCTCCTGCGAAAAAAGTTGTAGTGTAAAATTTCGAAAATATCGGGTTTTTTTTTGGTAATTTGCCCCCCTTAAGAACCAAGTTGTAGTATAGTTTCTAAAAATTATCAAAGTGTGCCCCTTTGAACATAAATTTCTGTCTCCGCCCTTGCCCACCGTTTTAAATTTAAAAACATGCATATTTGGTTAGATGGGTAAAACGGGTTAACCCGTCAACTCGCTTAACGTGTTCAACCATAACATGATATCTTGCTCATATATACAGGTTAAATGGGTTAACCTACACAATATGTTCAACCCATGTAACACGCCAATCCATTTTGATAAAATAACGATACCCAATCCCGCCGGAACAGGGTTCGGGGAAGGTAGAATATTAGCCGATCGTACCCCTACCCGAGGCAAATTCCCAGGCTAGGAAACTGTTTCGAGGCTCCAACCCATTTATATCAACGAGCTAACTATGTTGTACTTGGGTTATGTGTAAATATGTTGATATTCACACGGGTGACGTCCGAACACAAATGAGACTGAGCATCGGGTCAAAACCGAACTTAATAACCAAAACTGAACTACACCGAAAACGGATTTTGTAGAAGACATGAACCAAGAACCGGAACGAAGTGACTCGGTTCTGTTCGGTTTTGTGTTGGTCCATTCGGTGCGGTTCGGTTTGGTTTATATGGTTTAGATGTGTTTTTCTCGGTTTTGGCTCGAACCGAACAAAACCGATTCGAACCGAAACCAAAAATCATAAATATATAGAACCTAAAACCGAACCGAATATGATCTGGTCGGTTTAGGTCGGATCGGTTTTTCGATTCGATTCGGTTTTCATTCTATTTTGCTCAGCGCTAATCTAGATAGATGGTGCTTGGGCGTCAACCCACGCAAACCCGAACCTGACTTGAATTACCACACAAAGCTATTTCTACTTTAAAATAAAGAGTTAATTACTTAAATGGTCCTTGTGGTTTGTCGGGTTTAACGGCCAAGCTTATAGAAAATAACGGTCAAAGGACCAAAGCCGTTACGGTTCAAAACCATAAAGAGAAGATTTGGGAAAAAAGAAGTCTAGGGACTATTTTCGTTCAAACTCGACAAACCACAAGGACCTTTAAGTAATTAACTTTAAAACTAATGTAAATGGGGTGTTTGTTTAAGCTTATATGTGGCTTATAAGCTTATTTGTTTTTCGGCTTATACTTCATAAGCTTCATTTTTCAGCTTATATTAAGACTTGTGAGCTTATATAAGTTGTTTATCATCATAAACTTATATAATCAATAAGTTTTAAAATAAGCTGAAAAATAAAGCTTATGAAAGATAATATAAGACGAAATCAAATAAGCTCATAAGCCCCACATACAAGCTTAAGCAAACACCTCCTAATAGCAATCCCAAACACCCTTTAACCTCCTCATATGCAATAATTCATACCAAACAGTACCTGGAGATGAGATCATGATCATGACAGGCTCCACTCCATTATTGAATTTGAATCCTAAAACTCAATTTTCAAATCACACACCTACTGTTTGTGTGTAATCACACCTTTCATTTCATTTACAATCAAATCTTTCATCACCAATAACCAAATCAAATCCAAACCATGTCACAAAACTACGACGAATTACCAGACGAAATCTGGTCACTAATCCTAACCCACTTAACCAACCACCAATCCGAACCCTTATCCCTCGTCAACAAACACCTCCTCTTTCTAACCAACTCCAACCGTCACTACCTAACCGTCACTAACCCCACTTTCCCCCTCCTCACCCCCCTCCTCAACCGTTTCAACAACCTCACAACACTTAACCTATCCCAACTAACTCATAACCACTTCCTAACCGCCTTAACTGAAATAACTAACTCATCTGTAGTCAATACTTTAACATCACTTGATATATCTAACCATGATTATGTTCCTATAGAGATGTTAAGAAAGTTAGGGAGTAAGTGTAGGCTTAGGGTTTTGAAATGTGGTAATGTGGTTAGGTTAAGTGATGAGGATTTGCGAGGGGTTGCGAGGGCGTTTCCGGATTTGGAGGAGGTGGATTTGAGGTGTGGGAGTGGGGGGGTTAAGTTTGCGGTTGTTACGGATGAGGGAGTTGAGTGTTTGGCTAGGGGTTTGAGGTGTTTGGTTAGGGTGAATTTGTCGAGGAATGGTTTGTTGACGGATAAGTCGATGTTTTGTTTGTCGGAGAAGTGTGGGAGATTAGAGGAGGTTGTGGTTGTGGATTGTGCGTTGATTACGATGAGAGGTGTTAGGTTTGTGTTGGAGAATTGTAGGAGTGTGCGGGTGATTGGGATGAGTCTTGTGTTTGGTTTGCGTCGGAGTGAGTCGTTGTTTGTGGATGGAGGTAGGTCGGGGACGGGGAGGTTTTTGAGTGAGTTGAGTTTTAAGGAGTCGGATTTTTCGGATGAGTTTTTGGATGGGATTGTGGAGGCGCGTGTGCCTTTGACGAGTGTGTCGTTTGTTGATTGTAATAGGTATAGTGTAAATGGATTATTAAGGTTGGTGCACGCGTATAGGTTGATTAGGTTTTTGGATCTTAGTGGAAATTATTCGTTGAGTGATGATTCTGTTATAGTGTTGTCGGAGAGTCTGAGTGAACTTGTTACGGTGAGGTTTAATTTTTGTAAGTTGACTAGTACAGCTTTGTTTGCGCTTATTAAAAACTGTTTGTCTCTTGAGCATGTTGAACTGGCACATGCGTGTTTGGGTAAGGAAGAAGATGCTGTTATGGATGTTTTGAAGCGCCCGAACTCAAGTATTAAGTACTTGAATTTATCAGCGAATTCGGATATGAGTGATGAATGTCTTGTTAAGATCACTTCGGTTTGCCCAAATATAAAGGTGCTTGATGTTAGCTCGTGTTCACGTATTACAGGATCCATAGGTGAAATTTTAAAGAATTGTCGTGAAATTAGGAATTTGAGCATACAGGATTGTGGAGGAGTTAAGAATTTAGGACTAAGGACGGAGCCTTTGAAGTTGGAGAAGCTGTATATGGGTAGGTCAGGTGTGAATAATGACGGGTTAAGGGAAATTGCGGTTAGATGTAATGAGATTGTGACGTTAGATATTTCGGGCTGTCAATACGTGAATACAGAGGGAGTGATATACATGGTGAAGAATTGTAAAAAGTTGAGGGAGGTTAATTTGATGGGATGTTCGAATTTAAATGTTTATATTGTAAATTGGATGGTGCATACTAGGCCATCATTGAGGAAAGTGGTCCCGCCTTCTTATGGTGTTACTACCGAAAGTCAACGTCTGCGTATGTTGCACCATGGATGCCAAGTTTCTGATAAATAGCTTTCGAAGAGAGCTTCTATTGTGGTAATATTTAAGTTTGTGGTTTGTTTATGTCGATTTTGTATATAATTATATATGTTTTCTGTTGAAGCTGCGCTTAGTGCATCTTGTCGTCAATTGTAATTAGATTTCTGATTATAGAATAAGTGAATAACATGTTGTCTTATATGCAAAGTAATGTTTCATTTAAATGTCAATTGACACTTATTAGTGTCCTATCTTCTTCAATAAAAGCTAAGCCAAATTCAATAGTTGATTGATATTTGAACTTGGTCGGTCTCCTACATTGAACTTATAGTTGGAACAAACGGTCTGCAACAGAAGGTTGCCGAATTTAAGCTTTGTAATCTGCATTGTCTCGAAGACCAGTTCTGAGAGACAGAAGTAATTCGATTTCCATTCTGTTCTTGTAAGGTATTTAAGAATATTCATTATGCTCTTCTAAGATAGCTTGTAGAGAACATTAATTAAGTAGTTAACTTTGGTAAGTTTAGATACTATGCTTCACCTTTAATATCTCAGTGTACCAAAATTACATTAGTCAAGTTCAAGGTAGTTGCACTGTTGCATTGTGGCCAATACGAAGTTTTTCCTATCAATCAAAAAAGCGAATGTGTAATATTTGATAAAGAGACTAAGTTCAACTGTTCGATTGACAATATAAGAAGCCACAGACAAAAGCATCATTTAGTTATTCCAACTTCATTAATACAGATGATTAAAAGTTAAGCAGAGCACATATTAACAACTTTTATAAGTTGCAAATGCATTATGCAATTACATACTATACTTATCAGATGTTCATTACACTATGTTTGAGTAACCATTATCTTCAATTAAACAAAAACACACACAAACTAAAACCAAATACACTGATCAAGTCATCAACTATTGTCTGTCACTAACAAACTCAACTTGATCATGGGGGGATATCGACCATTGGTGGGAGTTCAATAGGATACTGTTGTCCGGGGTCCATTGCTGGAGGAAACTGTTGCCCTATATCAAATACAGGCGGAAACTGTTGTCCAGGATTGAATGCGGGTGGAAATTGTTGTCCAGGATTGAATGCGGGTGGAAACTGTTGCCCTATATCAACCACAGGTGGAAATTGTTGTCCAGGATTGAATGCAGGTGGAAATTGTGGTCCTTGATCAAATGTGGGTGGAAATTGTTGCCAAGGATTAAATGCGGGTGGAAACTGTTGTCCTGGGTTGAGTTCCGGGGGAAACTCCTCCCCCGGGTTGACTATAGGTGGCAACTGTGGTAGTTGTCCAGGGTCTGCTTGTGGTGGAGAGAATATAGGCACAAGTGGTGGTAGAAAAGATTCTGGTGGAGTGGTGCCAGTAGCTGGTGGGGAGAATGTGATTGGAACATATGGTGCAGGATTTGCGTCACCAAGAGCAGGTGGGGAAAAAGATATAGGGACTAATGGTGGGGGTTGAATGGGATTATCATATGGTAGCTCAGGTACTGCTGGGGGAAGGATGTAGTCGGGTGGGGGAGATGCTAGAACCGGTGGTGGAGTTTCGACTGGTGGTGGTGGTGAAGCAACGAGTGGCGGTGGAGGTGATGGTGTTGGTGGAGGAGGAGATGGGACCACGGGAGGTGGTGGTGGTGGGGAAGGTGGGACTGCAGGTGGTGGTGCAGGTGCTGGTGCTGGAGGTGGTACGGGTGGTGGTGCGGGAGCGGGAGCGGGAGCTGGAACTGGAGCTACGGGTGGTGGAGAAGGGACCACGGGTGTAGGTGGTCGAGGTGGGGACCGTCGAGGTGTAAAGGGATTATTGGGCGAGTTACGAGCAAAAGGCCATTGGCCACATCTTCCAAATAGATAATCATAAAGTGGATCACAGTTTGATCCATTACCACCACGGGTTCTTGATCCACTTCCTCTTCGACTATTACCACGACCACGTGCTCTACCACGAGATCGTGATGGAGTTCGAGACCGGGTCGGGCTTCTCTTGTCTTCTTCAAATTGATGGTGTTGATTACTGATGGGTTGTGAAATAGAGGAAGTGATGAAGAGCAATGCAAGGCACGCCAACACTAGAAGGCGATGTTGCACCAACATTTTCGATATTTCGATGGCTATTCCAGGTATCAATAAGTCTCCATTTTAGCCACTGTGGCTTGGTTTTTCATGATATCTAAATGACTCAAACCAAGACTATTTATAGCTCAAATTTACACACTGATATAATTAAGTTACCTTCAAACGTATGGTAAAAGTGTGATCTTGCATGTATTCTTATGTGAAAAAGTATTTCAACATTTGTTGTTAAGGACACACAAAATTAAATGCTGTATACACCATGCGCACTAAATTTGCGTTGGAAAACAAACCTTATTGGAAGAAGAAGGAGACGTAGTTGTAAAATGGCATAAATGCATGGTGTGATTGGTGTCATGGAATATGTGTACACTTGGTGAATGGTTTACGAAAGCGAGGTGATTTGCACACTCTTACTTTTGATTTGCACACATCAAACTGCGTTATAAGCAGTTATACATTTATTATATGTTGCTTTTAAAGATTTTACATTGGAGTGTGCGAATAAGAAATTACCTATTACTCCAGTACAACTTATGATCAAAATTTCCTTAAATACCGTATGTATGATATACTATGTTGTATGTGGTTTGAATGATCTATAATTTTCAAGGTTATAAATAGCACGAGGCGTGGCGTGGCGGCATGATGAAGCCTCACACTTTTGCCTTTCAGGGTTTTTCTAACTTGTACCATGATGGCACAAGTTTAAAACATTGAATAAACATATTTGTTCCTTTAAATAAATTTATTTCTATATAAACAAATGATAATTTTGGTAAGCATAACAAATTAGAGAAACTATTAATATCAATCAACATATAAATATGGTAATTTGAGTTTGTTTAATGATTAAAAGCTTGTGCCTCCATGGCACAAGTTAGAAAATCCCCTTCATTCATATATGTCGAATTTACAAAAAGATATGGCATAATGCGGCGTAGCAGCATAGCGTGGCGGCATTACTAAGCCTCGCGTCTTTACGAGCCTTTTAAAACCGTACTAATTTCTTAGATTATAATAATAAATAAATAGAAAGGAGTTTAATACCCTGCTTTTAACCCAGAAACCCCATGTTGGCGACGAGTACCATGTCATTATAAAAGCTGCCAAAGGTGCTAAGGTAATTAAAATCAAGCCTATGAGAAGTCATTTTGGAACAGACTTAATACAAATGGAATATATTTTTTAACAGACTTTATTGAAAATGTTGGAGCCTTCTGATTTCGATCTGAAAGCCTGTTGCGTCCAAGCGTGCAACTGCTCTGCCTAGTTCCTCATTCTGACTGAAAACCACTATTGCAGAAGTCTTCCCGTATGTAATCGCGAACTTAAATATTCCTGCAATTATGTTATTTAGCAAATTGTTCCACTTTCGTTTTTTGGTGTTTTCTGTTGCCGATACCATTAAACTTTATGAGTTTATGTTAGTCATAATTTTGATAGTAGGAGCAAAAGTGTATGAATCATACATCATATGTATTCATGCATAAATAAAATGATTACAGTTGACATAACATACTGCATTTGGATTTATCAGGATTACGGTTTTGTTGTATACTTTTGGACTTTTGGTGCACAATGCGTTTTCTACAAATTTTACATATCAATATAATTACATTGTTGTTTTCTATGAACCACACAATAGATGTTAAGCGAACTATTCAAGTTTTAATGTGTAATTAACTGTAAATATTTGTTGTCGCTGAAATAACCTTTTCAAAGTCGTAAGCAATTTGTTATTTTTTGCTTTAGTATTCAAGACTTACATTTGTGCAAATTATCCACATATCATATGTTACATATAATCTCTTAATTTTTTGGTTAACTTTAATTATTTACTATCAAAGCCCGTGTTGAACACGGGTTATGAGCTAGTTTGTATATACAAATAAGATACATATATCATAAAAGTAGTATACCTAGCTAACTAGTTAAGCTTAATAAAAGTGCTAGCTAAAAAAACAAAATATAATAATAATAATAATAATAATAATAATAATAATAATAATAATAATAATAATATGAAGTGATGTTTTATAATAATAATAATAATAATAATAATAATAATAAAATAATCATAAACTCAAACTTTTTCCATCTTTTATTGTTTTTTTCCTATTATTAATGTTAACGGCTTTTTTTTTTCTTTTTCTAGTAAGAGTTTATACCTGGAGAGATCATTATGGGGGAGGGTTGTTGATATGATGACACCACCGGAGCATCTTCCTCGAGCTTATAATTCCGAGACCACCCATTCCAACAATAACATGACAAGCAGATAACTATGATCTTGTATTTTTTTGGTTTCTGAATAAAAAAACAATTTAACTTTTAGATCTAATGTTTTTATCATTGTTTCTATGGTAAAACAATTTGCTTTCCCATATTTATCTGCTTTGATGTCAAACATATGATCAAACACACTAACAATATCAACACTTTAAATAACAAAAATTGAATACCAAAAATAGTAGTAGCAAAAAATGTTTTTATTCTTTAACATTAGCAAACCAAGACATATGATAGAGAAAACATACATATAGCTAAAAAAAACCAAACCATACATCAAAGTTAAAGGCAACATATAGATTTAAAACATTTAAATACTATAAGAAAATCAACATATAAAGTAATGTATCGTGATATTTAACAAGACTTAGTGAATTATAATAAAAACTTACATAGATATACAAGATCAAACCGTCTTTCAGCATCATCTGTGGCTATGGTTGTGGCTTTTAGGGGTGTGTTTTTGTTGCTTCAAAAGGTGCAAAGAATGATGGAAGAAGATGGTGAGGGGGCTTAATAAATGGGGGCAGAGGTGGGTGGGGGTTGGATTTCATTAACTGGGGTGGTTGAGATTTCATTAAGTGAGAGGGTGTTGGGGCGGGAAAACAAAAGGAAAAGGCCCTTCCTAGTGGCAAACAAGCAAAATAGTGCACCCTACTTTGCAGCAAACACACACGGTATGTGGAGCTTTTTCGGTGATCGTTTGGCAAAAAAGAGATGAATTGTGGTTATTTTTCATGAAAGCTAATTCTCAGGTGCTTATTTAAGAAGTTGTGAGTTGTGGCTACTGCTCACTGCTACGCTACTTTTGACTATCTTTTAATAACCTTTTAAAGCATTATACTTGTCAAGAATGACAGTTTTGCGTACCGAACTAAAAAAATAACTCTTTTAGACATTAAAGTTGTCATTTTTGTCTTTCTTTAAGTATTATGACAATATTATGACCATTTCACCCTTTCTAAATTTTTTTCAAAATACTTTTTTTTAGAATTTTTTTTTACAAAATATTTTTTTTGAATTTTTATTTTCGAAATACTTTTTTTTTGAAATTTCTGAATTTTTTTTTCGAATTTCTTTTTTTTTGAAATATTTTTCGAAGGGTAAAATGGTCATAATACTTAAAGAAAGAAAAAAATGTCAACTTTAATGTCTAAAAGAGTTATTTTTTTAGTTCGCTACGCTGTCATTCTTGCCAAGTATAGTACTTTAAAAGGTTATTAACCCAAACAAAACTAAAAAAATAAAGAGAGAGAGAGAGAGAGAGAGAGAGAGAGAGAGAGAGAGAGAGAGAGAGAGAGAGAGAGAGAGAGAGAGATTTGGGGGGGAGGGGGGTTACGAATACCCAATCCCAATTAGAAGTGTTTTATTGCGTGTAACTAAGGGAGGAGGGAGTGGTACCTAATACCCTGGGTGCCACATCACCTCTATCCAATAAAAACCCTCCAACTCAAAACTACCCAATTCTACCCTAACACTACCCTAAGTGGAGGGAGTGGTACCCGATCCTACCCTAACACTACCTTTCACAAAAAGACAAAAAAAAATAGAGAAGAAAGGAGTATACTCGATCGGCTTGTGAGCTCGATTTGGTACAAAATTTCAAGTACCCGATTTAGTAGGGACGGTGTACCCGAAGTACCCTAGTATACCCTAACACTACCCGACCATGCACTCCCTCCTCTAAGTATGTCGACCGATGCGATTTTTGGCTTGATTTTTAGCTTCACAACTCAACATTATACATAGTGGAATTACGTGGTTACAACCATATGTATTGTAGCGAGTCATTAAGCTAGATATCATGACGAAATGACACATGTCACATTGTCACCACCAAGCGCATAATAGCACGATTCGCTTTGTAGCATGATTGAATGGTGGATGGCATGGCGCTTATATCCATGTGCAAAAAGGTAAATGTCTAAGTGGTTAGGAACAATCTATTTGCTGATTTTTTATTACGTATTTTGGTCTCTATATATAGACCCTTGTTTCTATAGTAGCGACTTGCGGTGTTCTTATTATCATAAGTATACCCAATGTTTAGTGAAGAAAACAACACTCGCCAACATATGCCGTTAGCATTACTACATGTTACTAAGCCAAAAGCTTTCATTGTGATATCTAGGTTTGGCCTGGGATCAGAAATTTGGTCATCCACATTCTGCAATTCGGTTTGTGTTTGACATATTTAGAGGAAAAGGCATACTCAAAATGAACCACTTATATAAATGTCTATGTTGCTCAAAGTTAAAAAAATTGTTTTAGACGAATTGCCAGGTTCCAAGTCTAGTGCTTAAGCATATCTAATTTTTGTGATATAATTTGGTTATGCATTTAGCATTCATGAACTTTAACCTTAAGTGTTAACTCGCTAAATTTCATTTTTCTTTTTATTTTTTATTTTTAACATGTAATTGATGCTCTCTGGTGAGTGGATGATTAATGCTAGTTAATAATAGCCATGGATTCAATACAGATTTAAGATCATTGTGATTTGCATATGGTTAGCAGTTAGCTGCTAACAGACTTATGGCTAATCGCCAGCAGATCTTATGGTTAACCAAATTGTGAACATCCCTGCAGCTTACTAATTCTCCAAAGGTTCCAAGTTTCTTGCTTGACTTAAACCAGCAACAATCATGAATTGTCAACGGTTCAAAGTTATTTACGGATGACTAAATGGTCTATTAAAGATTTGCTGGATGCTTTTCTCGACTTGGACAATTATCTTGTTTGTTTTGTGTTGCCTTAGAAACTGGTCACCGTTATCTAGGAGTTTATGTATGATCTTCACTTGTCATTTGTTAGTTACATAAGAAATATAGTTTACCCCTCAAGTTTTATTCCATTGAGTATCTTATCCAAATACATCAAGCCCTCACTACTGACACTTTCTCCCTAAAAATCCACATAAATATTGTTCTTTTGAGAAACCACAAACCCAAAAAGCCGAAATCATCAAACATTTCCTCTTTTTAAAATCCAACAACACTTAATCTCTCTACAATAAACACAAGATACTAGCTAGTAAAAACATAAACAGAATATAAGTGTTGTTAAATTAGAGAGATTAAGTGTTGGTCAAGAACATGGTGAACATGAAGCGATCGAGGTTATCGTTTGTTATGTATTAGTCTTCATATTAGCGAGAGTCTATGGCGGTTTAATGTTAAGTTTACTATGTTATCAGTCAACTAGTTCTAGGATATCAATAAGGGTCGTTGGGTCGGTTTGTGTCCCAAGCCCAACCCGTTCCTTTACAGCTTGTTATCTCAACCGACTTCTTGTCCTTGTACAAGTCGGTTTTCTTCCCCTCTCATCTCTATAAAAGGAGGTGAGGGGGGAGGGGTCTTGTATGCATTCTTTCAATACTAATCAAACAATCGATTAGGGATACTTACTTGTGCATAATCTTTTCTTTTCTGTCGACCACGTCTTCGAGATCGGGTAATCCGTTTTCTAGTAACCAGGTTGTCAGGGATCAATTACTAACAAGTGGTATCGGAGCTTTGGTTCACAGGTTCACTGGTTATCTAGGATCGATCGAGAAGGGTTCTTGGGTCTTCGATTGTCCGGGTGCGCGACAAGGTGTAGGAGACTTAAGGGTTTGTTGGTTTTGGGTTTATCCAAGATCGACAATTTTTTCTGGTGCGTTAGGTTTTCATCGGAATCTGACGAAGAAGAAAGATACTTAGATCTTGTTTTGGTGTATCCTTTTTCTGGTTTTTGTGTTAAAGAAGAAAAGGACGTCATCTGTTTGTTTTTGTGGAAAAGTGATAAGTATTATTATTATTAATGAATATTAATAACAAGGTAATATTATTTATTATTCAATAAAAAGGATTAAATAATTTGAAGGGTATTGCACAAGGGATTTTATAATTTGTGATTGTGAGGTTTAATATATCACAAGGTTTAGCAAATTAACAAAGAGATAAAGAATGACGGGAGCCAAGTTTGACATCGAGAAATTCGATGGAACTGGTGATTTCGGGTTATGGAGAGTCAAGATGCATGCTTTATTAATCCAGAATGGATTTGAAACAGCTCTGGAGGTTTTACCCGCGGACATGGATGCTGCAGCGAAAGCTGAGCTAAACAAGAAAGCTCATAGTGTCGTGATTTTGTGTTTAGGTAACAAGGTACTGAGAGAGGTTACCGGGGAGAAAACTGCAGCGGGGGTTTGGACCAAGCTCGAGACTTTGTACATGACAAAGTCCTTGGCCAACAAGTTGTACCTGAAGAAGAAGTTGTATACATTCTACATGCCGGCTGGACGTACGATTTCCGAGCATATAGATGAGTTCAACAAAATCGTTCTTGATTTAGCAAATATTGAGGTAAAATTCGAGGATGAAGATCTTGCTTTATTATTACTCACTTCTTTACCAGCATCATACGAACACGTTGTAGATACCTTGCTTTATGGACGGGAAGCTTTGACTTTGGAGGATGTGATGGCCACACTGAATTCGAAGGAAATCAAAGAAAGATCTAAAGCGAAGGGGGATGATGGTGAAGGGTTATATGTGAGGGGAAGAACTGATCGCAGGAATTCGCATCAGTCTAGGGGAAAGTCAAGATCGAAATCTCGAGGTGGAAGACTCAAATGCTATATTTGCCAATCTGAGGAGCACTTGAAGAGAAACTGTCCGAAGAATAATCGCAAGAAGTCAAATGGTTTCGTCAAGAAAGAGGATCAACCAAGCTCTAGTGGTTTGATTTATGACGGTTTAGAGGTGATGATGGTGATGAGTGCAGATGCATTGCTGGATTGGATTATGGATTCAGGAGGTTCATACCACATGACACGCAGGTTAGATTTATTGTTTGATTTTCTGGAATGCGATGGGGGCAAAGTACTGTTGGGTGATAACAGGGAGTGCAAAATCAGAGGTATTGGCAAGGTAAGGGTACAACTGAAAGATGGGTCAAGTTTTGTGTTACACAATGTCAGGTATATTCCTGAATTGAAAAGAAACTTGATATCGCTGGGAACTCTTGAAAAAGAGGGATATACCATAAAATTGTAGTCGGGCAAAATCAAGGTGATTAATGGTTCCAGGGTTATTTTATCTAGAACCCGAAGGGATAATTGCGTATACTCTTTGGATGGCCATGCAGTGGAAGGTGAGCTTAATGCTAGTGTTGAAGAAAAAGACAGTCTTGCGCATGTTTGGCACAAAAGACTAGGAAATATCAGCGAGGGGACTACAGGTGCTGGAAAAGCAGGAGCTGTTTGGCAAGAAAAGTCTAGGTAAGCTCGATTTTTGTGAGAATTGTGTTCTGGGAAAGTCGCACTGAGTCAGTTTCGGTGTAGGAAGGCACACTACTCAGGGAGTGATAGACTATGTTCATTCAGACTTATGGGGTCCGTCTCAGGTGGAATCATTGGGAGGTAAGAGGTATTTCTTATCTATCGTTGATGATTATTCCATGAGGGTGGGTTTATATTCTCAGGTTCAAACACGAAGAATTTGGAAAGTTCAAAGAGTGGAAGCAGTTAGTAGAGAATCAGATTGGGAGGACGGTTAAGAAGCTTAGGACATATAATGCTCATAAGTTCTGTAACCGGGATTTTGATCAGCTATGCACTGAGAGTGGGATTGCTAGATATTTGACAGTTGTCGGGATGTTGCAGCAAAATGGGTTATCAGAACGGATGAACATAACTCTCATGGATAAGGTACCCTGTTTATTAATTCAGTCTGGATTGCCCAAGACCTTCTGGGCGGAAGCGGCATGTACGGCTGCATATCTCATAAATAGGTCACCATCAACAGCGATTGAGAAAAAGACACCCATGGAGATGTGGTCGGGACATCCAAGTGATTATGGGATGTTAAGTATTTTAGGCTGTGTCGCATATTCACACGTTAAACAAGGTAAGCTCGAGCCGAGAGCGGTAAAATGCGTTCTTTTGGGGTATCCTGAGGGTGTGAAGGGGTACGTGGTCTTCAATGAAAGTGTCAAGTACAAAGACACGATGAAGAATTCTGGTGCAGGTACTGATAAGTCTGTTGAGGAATTACAGGTTGATGTGGAACTGCAAAGGTTAAATAATCATACATTTGAGGAAGATCAGACAAATGATCAAGAAGATCAGATAGATGATCAAGAAGATAACAATGATGAAGATACAGAGGATCAAGAAACTGATCAGACACCGGATCTCACATATTATCAGTTGGTTTGGGATAGAGATCCAAGGACAAGAACGAAACCTTTGAGGTTTCGAGATGAGAGTAATATGGTTGCTTATGCGTTTGCTGCAGCAGAGGAAGAAGATACTCATGAACCATTGACATACCAGGAGGAAGTTGCTTGTGAAGATAGTTCTAAGTGGAAAGCTGATATGGATGAAGAGATGGATTCTCTAAGGAAGAATAAGACCTATGAGTTGGTAGATCATCCAGCTGGGCAAAAGCTGGTGAGTTGCAAATGGCTATACAAGATAAAAGAATGGATTGAAGGTATTCAAAAGCCTAGGTACAAGGCGAGGTTGGTGGCTCGTGGATTCACACAGAGGGCAGGTATTGACTACAATGAAGTATTTTCTCCGGTAGTTCGACACACATCTATCCGGGTTATACTTGCATTGACTGCGTGTAGAGATTATGAGCTGGAGCAGCTTGATGTAAAGACGGCATTTTACATGGGAATCTTGAAGAAGTGATCTACATGAGGCAACCACCGGGGTATGAACAAGGTAACAAGGTATGTTTGTTAAAGAAATCCCTTTATGGTTTGAAGCAGTCACCTAGGCAATGGTATAGGAGGTTCGATGAGTACATGTTGAGCAATGGGTTCAAGCGTAGCAATTACGACAGCTGCGTATATTACATGAGTTATGCACCAGGTGAGTATATCTATCTATTATTATATGTAGACGATATGTTGATTGCTTGTAAAAGCAAGGCTGAGATTGGGTCTATCAAGTCTTTGCTTAAAAAAGAGTTCGACATGAAAGAGCTCGGGGAAGCAAAGAAGATTCTTGGTATGGAGATCATCAGGGATCGGAGTCGCAAGATTCTGAGGGTGTCACAATCCGGGTATGTTTCTAAGATTTTGAATAATTTTAGAATAGACAATGGGAAATCGGTTAAGATGCCATTGGGTGGGCACTTCAAGCTGTCGTTGAAGGATTGCCGGGTTAGGGATTGTGATGTTGAAAGGATGAGTAGGGTGCCCGTATGCAAATGCGGTTGGGAGCTTAATGTGCTTGATGGTGTGCACGAGGCCAGACATAGCGTATGCGGTAAGTGTAGTTAGCAGATATTTGGCGAATCCGGGTAAAAAGCATTGGGAAGCAGTGAAGTGGATTTTGAAATATTTGCAAGGCACTGCAAACGTGGGCTTGGTGTGTGGGAAAAATCATGGCAACCATGTGGACGTAACAGGTTTTGTTGATTCAGACTACGCTAAGGATCCGGATAAAGGTAGGTCTATCACTGGTTACGCGTTTTTAGTACAGGGATGTGTTGTAAGCTGGAAGGCAACGCTACAACACGTGGTGGCTCTTTCAACTACAAAGGCGGAGTATATGGCCCTTACGGAGGTTGTGAAGGAAGCTATTTGGCTAAGGGGACTCTTGGAAGAGTTGGGCGTCGAGCTTAACAATGTGGCAGTTAATTGTGATAATCAGGGCGCGATTCACTTATCGCGGAATCATGTTTTTCATGAAAGGACTAAGCACATCAATGTGCGTTATCACTTTATCAGAGAGATCTTGGAAGCAAAGACGGTTGAAGTTCTGAAGGTGGGTACTGAACACAATGTTGCGGATGCCTTGACGAAGGTGGTACCAGGACTCAAGTTACAACACTGCTTGGAGTTGTTGAGTGTTGGTGTTGGCTAATATAAAGCCTAAGGTGGAAATTGTTATGTATTAGTCTTCATATTAGCGAGAGTCTATGGCGGTTTAATGTTAAGTTTACTATGTTATTAGTCAACTAGTTCTAGGATATCAATAAGGGTCGTTGGGTCGGTTTGTGTCCCAAGCCCAACCCGTTCCTTTATAGCTTGTTATCTCAACCGACTTCTTGTCCTTGTACAAGTCGGTTTTCTTCCCCCTCATCTCTATAAAAGGAGGTGAGGGGGGAGGGGTCTTGTACACATTCTTTCAATACTAATCAAACAATCGATTAGGGATACTTACTTGTGCATTATCTTTTCTTTTCTGTCGACCACGTCTTCGAGATCGGGTAATCCGTTTTCTAGTAACCAGGTTGTTAGGGATCAATTACTAACATCGTTGAAAATCCTCCTGTTAAAGATGGGCAGCGAGGCGCTGATGATGATGAGTTACTCGTTCCTGTTTCTGCTCCTCGCCCCCGTGCTGGGAGGATGAGAAGGTTCATCCAAAGGTTCTTTTGTTGCGGGCCATGTACTTAGCATTGATGCATTTATGATGATTCTTGGCAAGCTTTTTTGTTAGAATTAAAGTAAACACTTTGCAGTTTGCACCATTATGGATTTATGGTCATTATTGACTTTTAGATAAAGAGCCCTGAATTATTAGGACTTATTTCAATACTCGTATCGTCCTTATTAATATAATATCCATCGGCAAAGCAAAGCAGATTAAGTGTTCCAGCTCGGTCGAGGTATAAACTCTTATTCTTGACCATAAACTCTTATATTAATAAGGACGATACGAGTTGTGAAATAAGTCCTAATAATTTAGGGCTCTTTATCTAAAAGTCAAGAACGACCATAAATCCATAATGGTGCAAACTGTCTAACAAAAAGGCTTGCCAAGAATCACCATAAATGCATCAATGCTAAGTACATGGCCCGCAGCAAAAGAACCTTTGGATGAACCGTCTCACCCTCCTCGCCAGAAGCAAGAACGGGTAACTCATCATCATCAGCTCCTCCCTGCCCATCCTTAGCATGAGGATCTTCAACGATAACCTCGATAGCTTCATGTTCACCATGTTTTTTACAAGCTTCACGTTATTCACATCTGCAAGCAATTCAAAACAGATCTAAATTGAAGCCTTATAAATCATCTCTAAATATACAAATATAAAAAATGATCATGAGAGTATTATTCTAAATAAGCTTCATAACTGCTACTACATATGTTGTCACTTATCACCATATAAATTGCACAAAAATAAATATTATAAACTCAATTAAAATGTAAATCTAAGCTAATCAAACGTCACCAAGTACTCAAACAGATTGAGAAATGATATGGATGCCTAACTCATATGACTAATATCATGCCTAATTCACTCATTATTAGACACATATATTCCATATTTTCTCTCTCCTCAAAATCACCATTGATCTTGACAAGTGTACGATGATCTTTGTTAAGCATAAAATTAGACATGTCAATCACTACTCAAACATATTATTGATTTTCACAAATTTAAGCCTGAACCATCATCAGTTTGATCCCATTCTAAAAAAATAAAATAAAATAAATTATAATAATAAGAGAAGTTTTTGCAACAATTTTGTCTAAGCGATAAGGCAACTCGCTTACTAGTAAATACACAAAGTTACAACAATACACTCATGCTTCCTTTCTACTTAGGTACCAATGGTAAAGAAGCAAAACTTAAGACCAAAAGCAAGTAATCATGAGTTTGATCCCATAGCAGTGAAGTTACACTTGTTTCTCCCTACATTAGTTCAATTTTTTATAAGCGGTAAGTGGTGCAACTCGTTTACAACAAATACAACCAGTTAGGCTGGTCCCAATCGTGACATGGGTCACCTGCGCCACGTCAGCTTTCTCTCTCCAGCGACCAGACATGACCCGGATGCCATAGTCGATGACCCAAGTTTGTTTTTGTTTTTTTTTTTTTTTTAATTCAAACATTTTTAACATTAAATTTAAATTCATTAAAATTAAATTTCAAATAGGAGCGGGATTATTTAAAATTTAAATTCAAATTTCAAATTCAAACTACTTGATGACACTATATATACAACTCTACCAGTCCACCAATTCACACACACAACTCATACAATTCACACACAAAAATGTCTCGCAAAGATTTTTCTCAGCAATTCCCAAGTCCAGAAAAGTTGCCGGAAACCAGTTTTCCAACTCCGAATCAGTTGCCGGAAACCAGCTTTCCAACTCTACCACAGTTTGAAGTTTACTCACCACCACATGAATCTGTCTTTCCGGTTTTCCAACCGGAAAATGTATTTTTAAACCCTCCACCTGTGAACAACCCAATTGTTCCAACTCCATCTGTGAACAGTCCACAGGTGGATCTTCAAAACCACCCGAGCGGGTTAAGTGAGGCGTCCCTCCGTCAACTAGAACAAGATATTGAAAACGGTAGGGAAATAATGGAAGAGCAGGCACGTGAGGAAGCTGCTCGTCGTGAGCAAGAAGCACGGGAAGCTCAGTATCTCCAAGACAACTACTTCGACATAATGGAGCGTCGGCTCTTTAATGGGGAGTTTGATTCCCCTTCAAGTTCTGAGGGTTGGGTCTCAGATGATTCATTTTTTTAAGTTTTAGTAGTTTTATTTCCATCAGTATGCGTTGTAGTTTTTTTATGTTTAAGCGTATTATGTATACATGTTTTCAATTAATTGTTCAATTTGTGTTTTTCCCAACTCAAGAAATAAAAAAAAAAAAAAAAAAAAAAAAAAAAAAAAAAAAAAGAGGAACGAGACATGTTTTATATCGGTTGCTTTTTAGCCCGATATTGCGTTTTCTCTACTTTCGACCGATCTAATGCTCGATGTCCACAACCAAGACAACCGATGTGAACATCGGTTGAGGGCTACTTTTTTCGGTGCCCAACCGATATTTGGGGTACGAATGCGACCAGCCTTAGGAACTTAGGACAATATAATACACTCACATGCTTCAATTCTACTAACGGAAAAAAAAAAACAAAACATAAGAAAAAAAAACATACGAGTATATCGAACATTATATAAAACAAGGTAAGTTGGGCAAATTCGAAAGTCATATATGTATATACAAATAAGATACATATATCATAAAAGTAGTATTCCTAGCTAAGTGATTAAGCTTAATAAAAGTGCTAGCTACTCTTTAAGGACATAAGTGGAAAAGAAATAAAAATTAAAATTATAATTATAAAACAAAATCATAAACTCAAATTTTTCTATGTCGTATTGTTTTCTACCTATTATTAATGTTAACGCTTTTTTTTCATTTCAATAGTAACATGACAAGCAAATAGCTATGATCTTGTTGGTTTATGAAAAAAAGAAAAAAATAATAAAATTGAACTTTCAGATATAATGTTTTTATTTGTATTTCGATACTAAAACAATTTGATTTCAAACATACAAATAAGGATGATTGAAAAAAGTATCATACTTGCCATCATTTTTTTTTTTTGTAGCGAACAAATTTTTTGCTTTTGTGGGTACTCTTCTTTCAAATTCATCCTACTATGTGACATTTTTGCCTTTCGGAAAAAAAAATTCTATTAAGAGGGGCAAAAATGTCCAAAAAATTCGCAAAATACCCTTGAAAGGATAAATTTGAAAGAAAAGTACCCATAAAAGCAAAAACTTGTGTTCGCTACCCACAAAAGAAAATGATGGCAAATATAATACTTTTTTTCATTCATTTGCCCTACAAATAAACCACTACAAAAACATTGTCATCTAATAAAATATTTAAAAAATGTCACCAAAAGTAAAAAAAAAGTGTCACTAAAAGTAAAAAAATGTCACCAAAGTATAAGAAGTATCACTAAAAATTTGATTTGCTTCTCCCACACTTAAAAAAAAGTGTAGATAGAAATCCAGTAGATAAAAGTATATTTACAATGACACAAAAAAGTGTGAGTACATATCTTTTGCTTTTTGTGACACATTTTGTTTATAAAAAGTTATTAAATCTCAAATTTTTAAGATTTTACCCACGCTTTACAAAAAAAAAGTTCATTAAAATGTTAGATTTAATGACACATTTTAATGTCATTAGAACCTTTGTCATTAAATGTTTATTTTCTTGTAGTGAACACACCAACAATATCATCACTTTAAATAATGAAACCAAAAATAGTAGTCGCAAAAAATGTTTTTACTCTTTAACATTATCAAGCCAAGACATATGATAGAGAAACATACAGATCTAACTAAAAACCAAACCATACATCAAAGTTAAAGGCAACAGATAGATTTAACATTTAAACAGTAAGAAAATCAACAAATAAAGTAATGTATGATGATACTAAACAAAGAATTATAGATGTACATGATCAAACCGTCTTTCAGCATCATTTGTGGCTGTAGTTGTGGCTTTTAGGGGTGTGTTTTTGTTGTTTCAAAAGGTGAGTGTGTAAAGAATGATGGAAGAAGATGGTGAGGAGGCTTAATAAATGGGGGCAGAGGTAGGTGGGGGTTGGATTTCATTAACTCGGGTGGTTGAGATTTCATTAAGTGAGAGGGTGTTGGGCGGGAAAACAAAAGGAAAAGCCTTTCCCTAGCGGCAAACAAGCAATGGTGCACCCTACTTTGCAGCAAACACAAACGCAGAGTCGGCGCGGAGCTTTTTGGGGCAGTGAACGGTAATCAATGAACATTTTGATTTTTAGTAGTCATTTAGCAAAAGAGCAATGAGTTGCGGCTATTTTTAGAAAAGTTAATTCTTCAATGCTTATTTAAGAAACGGTGAACGACGAGTTGTAGCTACTGCTCACAACTCACTACTAATGCTTACCGCTCACCGCTACTTTTAACAAACACGCCTAAAAAAAATTTCTCTCACTATAGTCCCGCAAGGTTTTAAAGAGCGAGAAAATCTTTTTTTGTTTTGTGTGAGTGTGTATTGTTTGGTGGTATTTGGGTATTTTTAATAGAAATGTGTGCTTGCAACTCGAGCAATATAATTTCTCGCCAGAGACTAAGCATGAATGTGAGTTTAAAATCCTAAATGAACCATTTGACTCGAAAGTTAACATGCAAAAAGGTCGCATTGTATACCCGACACATGTGCATTCTTGTTTATGACCCCTGACCACACGACATGATTTGATTCAATAGACACGTAAGATATGATATATAAAGGGTGATGTTACTGGTACCCCTAGTGGATCTTGACACCTCATACCTCACTTTTACCCACTCCGTTGACAATACTAAGATAAATTTTTATCATTTTTGTTATGTATTTTTTTATTTATCAAATTTACCCAATTATAAGTGTTTTATTACGTGTAAGTAACTAAGTATGGCGACCGATGCGATTTTTGGCATGATTTATAGCTTCACAACTCAACATTATACATAGTGGAAGTACGTGGTTACTTTCATATGCATTTTAGCGAGTCATTAAGCTAGATATCATGGTTAAATGACACATGTCACCAGCAAGCGCATAATAGCATGTAACACCCTGAAATTACGGTCTAGCGGAAGCATACGAACCTTTGTGTGCTACAATCTTGGTATCACAACATAAGGTACAAAGAATAGTTTTTATCACATTTATTTATAATAAGATTCATTAATTGAAAACATTAAATTTACATTAATTAAAGTAGTGCGGAAATAGGCCCAAAAGATAATTAAAGCGGTCCCGTTTATTCATCAGAGTCGCCTATGACCATGCCCCTTGCCAAGCGTCTTCCAATAGTGAGCTATCGCCTTAAACCTGAGAACACATGCTAAAAGGGTCAGCTTACGCTGGTGAGTTCATAGAGTTTAGTTATAAAAGTAATAGTGGACCTGATAGAGTTTAATTGCTATGTGCGACTAAGGTAGACATATAATGCACATTCCAATCAACAATCAATCCAATCAATAATCAGCAACACAATCGAAATCTCAGCGGGGGCCCCAAGCGACTCTAGCCAGGCACCACGTTATAGCAAAGCTTAGAGCAACGCTACCCTGGTCTAGGTCGGATATACTTAGCTAGGCATCGTATTATAGCATAGGAATGCTACCCTAGGCTAAGTCAACAACAGTTGCACGTATAGCCTATCCTAATCAACATATTAGCAATTTAAAAGAGTAGTGACACGTAAAACGTTCAATCACCAAATCAAATATACAAAACAACATTCATTCCAATAATGTTCACATATCCAGCTATGGTTTGTAAAAGCATCATGTATTCTCCCCCAAAATAGTTATGAAAACTTTAGAAAAGAGGGGCTATGAAACTCACCTTAGCCACAGCAATGCAAGGTTTTGTGTTGGTCCATTCGGTGCGGCTCGGTTCGGTTTATATGGTTTAGATGTGTTTTTCTCAGTTTTGGCTCGAACCAAACAGAACCGATCCGAACCGAAACCAAAAATCATAAATATATAGAACCTAAAACCGAACCGAATATGATCTGGTCGATTTAGTTCGGATCGGTTTTTCGGTTCGATTCGGTTTTCATTCTATTTTGCTCAGCGCCAATCTAGATAGATGGTGCTCGAGCGTCAACCCACGCAAACCCGAACCTGACTTGAATTACCACACAAAGCTATTTGTACTTTAAAATAAAGAGTTAATTATTTAAATGGTCCACGTGGTTTGTCGGGTTTAACAGTCAAGCTAAGTGAAAATAACGGTCAAAGTACCAAACCCGTTACAATTCAAAACCGTAAGGAGAAGATTTGGGAAAAAAGAAATCTAGGGACTATTTTCGTTCAAACTCGACAAACCACAAGGACCATTTAAGTAATTAACTCTAAAACTAATGTAAATGGGGTGTTTGTTTAAGCTTATATGTGGCTTATAAGCTTATTTGTTTTTCGGCTTATACTTCATAAGCTTCATTTTTCAGCTTATATTAAGACTTGTGAGCTTATATAAGTTTATCATGATAAACTTATATAATCAATAAGTTTTAAAATAAGCTGAAAAATAAGGCTTATGAAATATAATATAAGACGAAATCAAATAAGCTCATAAGCCCCACATACAAGCTTAAGCAAACACCTCCTAAAAGCAATCCCAAACACCCTTTAACCTCCTCATATGCAATAATTCAAACCAAACACTACCTGGAGATGAGATCATGATCATGACAGGCTCCACTCCATTATTGAATTTGAATCCTAATTCAATTTTCAAATCACACACCTACTGTTTGTGTGTAATCACACCTTTTATCATCAATAACCAAATCAAATCCAACAAACATGTCACAAAACTACGACGAATTACCAGACGAAATCTGGTCACTAATCCTAACCCACTTAACCAACCACCAAACCGAACCCTTAACCCTCGTCAACAAACACCTCCTCTCACTAACCAACTCCAACCGTCACTACCTAACCGTCACTAACCCCACTTTCCCCCTCCTCACCCCCCTCCTCAACCGTTTCAACAACCTCACAACACTTAACCTATCCCAACTAACTCATAACCACTTCCTAACCGCCTTAACTGAAATAACTAACTCATCTGTAGTCAATACTTTAACATCACTTGATATATCTAACCATGATTATGTTCCTATAGAGATGTTAAGAAAGTTAGGGAGTAAGTGTAGGCTTAGGGTTTTGAAATGTGGTAATGTGGTTAGGTTAAGTGATGAGGATTTGCGAGGGGTTGCGAGGGCGTTTCCGGATTTGGAGGAGGTGGATTTGAGGTGTGGGAGTGGGGGGGTTAAGTTTGCGGTTGTTACGGATGAGGGAGTTGAGTGTTTGGCTAGGGGTTTGAGGTGTTTGGTTAGGGTGAATTTGTCGAGGAATGGTTTGTTGACGGATAAGTCGATGTTTTGTTTGTCGGAGAAGTGTGGGAGATTAGAGGAGGTTGTGGTTGTGGATTGTGCGTTGATTACGATGAGAGGTGTTAGGTTTGTGTTGGAGAATTGTAGGAGTGTGCGGGTGATTGGGATGAGTCTTGTGTTTGGTTTGCGTCGGAGTGAGTCGTTGTTTGTGGATGGAGGTAGGTCGGGGACGGGGAGGTTTTTGAGTGAGTTGAGTTTTAAGGAGTCGGATTTTTCGGATGAGTTTTTGGATGGGATTGTGGAGGCGCGTGTGCCTTTGACGAGTGTGTCGTTTGTTGATTGTAATAGGTATAGTGTAAATGGATTATTAAGGTTGGTGCACGCGTATAGGTTGATTAAGTTTTTGGATCTTAGTGGAAATTATTCGTTGAGCGATGATTCTGTTATAGTGTTGTCTGAGTGTCTGAGTGGTCTTGTTACGGTGAGGTTTAATTTTTGTAAGTTGACTAGTACAGCCTTGTTTGCGCTTATTAAAAACTGTTTGTCTCTTGAGCATGTTGAACTGGCACATGCGTGTTTGGGTAAGGAAGAAGATGTTATGGATGTTTTGAAGCGCCCGAACTCAAGTATTAAGTACTTGAACTTATCAGCGAATTCAGATATGAGTGATGAATGTCTTGTTAAGATCACTTCGGTTTGCCCAAACTTAAACGTGCTTCATGTTAGCTCATGTTCACGTATTACAGGATCCATAGGTGAAATTTTAAAGAATTGTCGTGAAATTAGGAATTTGAGCATACAGGATTGTGGAGGAGTTAAGAATTTAGGACTAAGGACGGAGCCTTTGAAGTTGGAGAAGCTGTATATGGGTAGGTCAGGTGTGAATAATGACGGGTTAAGGGAAATTGCGGTTAGATGTAATGAGATTGTGACGTTAGATATTTCGGGCTGTCAATACGTGAATACAGAGGGAGTGATATACATGGTGAAGAATTGTAAAAAGTTGAGGGAGGTTAATATGATGGGGTGTTCAAATTTAAATGTTTATATTGTAAATTGGATGGTGCATACTAGGCCATCGTTGAGGAAAGTGATCCCGCCTTCTTATGGTGTTACTACCGAAAGTCAACGTCTGCGTATGTTGCACCATGGATGCCAAGTTTCTGATAAATAGCTTTCGAAGAGAGCTTCTATTGTGGTAATATTTAAGTTTGTGGTTTGTTTATGTCGATTTTGTATATAATTATATATGTTTTCTGTTGAAGCTGCGCTTAGTGCATCTTGTCTTCAATTGTAATTAGATTTCTGATTATAGAATAAGTGAATAACATGTTGTCTGTATGCAAAGTAATTTTCATTTAAATGTCAATTGACACTTATTAGTGTCCTATCTTCTTTATTAAAAGCTAAGCCAACTTCAGTGGTCGATTGATGTTTGAACTTGGTCGGTCTCCTACATTGAACTTATAGTTGGAACAAACGGTCTGCAACAGAAGGTTGCCGAATTTAAGCTTTGTAATCTGCACTGTCTCGAAGACCAGTTCTGAGAGACAGAAGTAATTCGATTTCCATTCTGTTCTTGTAAGGTATTTAAGAATATTCATTATGCTCTTCTAAGATAGCTTGTAGAGAACATAATTAAGTTGTTAACTTTGGTAAGTTTAGATACTATGCTTCACCTTTAATATCTGAGTGTACCAAAATTACATTAGTCAAGTTCAAGGTAGTTGCATTGTGGCCAATACGAAGTTTTTCCTATCAATCAAAAAAGCGAATGTGTAATATTTGATAAAGAGACTAAGTTCAACTGTTCGATTGACAATATAAGAAGCCACAGACAAAAGCATCATTTAGTTATTCTTTCATCAAAGGAAAAAAAAAAAAAAAAAAAAAAAAAAAAAACTCCGACTTCATTAATACAGACGATTAAAAGTTAAGCAGAGCACATATTAACAACTTTTATAAGTTGCAAATGCATTATGCAATTACATACTATACTTATCAGATGTTCATTACACTATGTTTGAGTAACCATTATCTTCAATTAAACAAAAACACACACAAACTAAAACCAAATACACTGATCAAGTCATCAACTATTGTCTGTCACTAACAAACTCAACTTGATCATGGGGGGATATCGACCATTGGTGGGAGTTCAATAGGATACTGTTGTCCGGGGTCCATTGCTGGAGGAAACTGTTGCCCTATATCAAATACAGGCGGAAACTGTTGTCCAGGATTGAATGCGGGTGGAAACTGTTGCCCTATATCAACCACAGGTGGAAATTGTTGTCCAGGATTGAATGCAGGTGGAAATTGCGGTCCTTGATCAAATGTGGGTGGAAATTGTTGCCAAGGATTAAATGCGGGTGGAAACTGTTGTCCTGGGTTGAGTTCCGGGGGAAACTCCTCCCCCGGGTTGACTATAGGTGGCAACTGTGGTAGTTGTCCAGGGTCTGCTTGTGGTGGAGAGAATATAGGCACAAGTGGTGGTAGAAAAGATTCTGGTGGAGTGGTGCCAGTAGCTGGTGGGGAGAATGTGATTGGAACATATGGTGCAGGATTTGCGTCACCAAGAGCAGGTGGGGAAAAAGATATAGGGACTAATGGTGGGGGTTGAATGGGATTATCATATGGTAGCTCAGGTACTGCTGGAGGAAGGATGTAGTCGGGTGGGGGAGATGCTAGAACCGGTGGTGGAGTTTCAACTGGTGGTGGTGGTGAAGCAACGAGTGGCGGTGGAGGTGATGGTGTTGGTGGAGGAGGAGATGGGACTACGGGAGGTGGTGGTGGTGGGGAAGGTGGGACTGCAGGTGGTGGTGCAGGTGCGGGTGCTGGAGGTGGTACGGGTGGTGGTGCGGGAGCGGGAGCTGGAACTGGAGCTACGGGTGGTGGAGAAGGGACCACGGGTGTAGGTGGTCGAGGTGGGGACCGTCGAGGTGTAAAGGGATTATTGGGCGAGTTACGAGCAAAAGGCCATTGGCCACATCTTCCAAATAGATAATCATATAGTGGATCACAGTTTGATCCATTACCACCACGGGTTCTTGATCCATGACCACCACTTCCTCTTTGACTATTACCACGGCCGCGCGCTCTACCACGAGATCGTGATGGAGTTCGAGACCGGGTCGGGCTTCTCTTGTCTTCTTCAAATTGATGTTGTTTATTAGTGATGGGTTGTGAAATAGAGGAAGTGACGAAGAGCAATGCAAGGCACACCAACACTAGAACATGATGTTGCACCAACATTTTCGATGGCTATTCAGGTATCAGTAAGTCTCCATTTTAGCCACTGCTTATTTGGTTTTTCAAAAGACCATGGTTTCTAAATGACTCAAACCAAGACTATTTATAGCTCAAATTTACACACTGATATAGTAATTAAGTTACCTTCAAACGTATGGTAAAAGTGTGATCTTGCATGTATTCTTATGTGAAAATATTTCAACATTTGTTGTTAAGGTACACACAAAATTAAATGCTGTATACACCATGCGCACTAAATTTGCGTTGGAAAACAAACCTTATTGGAAGAAGAAGAAGGAGACGTAGTTGTAAAATGGCATAAATGCATGGTGTGATTGGTGTCATGGAATATGTGTACACTTGGTGAATGGTTTACGAAAGATGATTTGCATACATTAACCTGTTTTATAAGCAGTTGTATATTTATTATATGTTGCTTTTAAAGATCGTACATTTTGAGTATGTGAATAAGAAATTTAAGTGTGCCAATCAACTCTTTTTACGAAACCTCTTACTCCTATACAACTTATGATCAAAATTTCCTTAAATACCGTATATGCATGATATACTTACTATCTACATGAAGTACTCGTTAGATGAATAAGTTAGTTGGCCAAAGACACTGGTCAACTAACCTAGTCATCTAACATGACTGTATTAAGGTCTCGATTAGAACCGGCAAAATATAATATTACATGGACTGAATCATATCACTTTAATCTGTAATACGTTTTGTAGTGTTTTTACCTATCTTTTAAGAACAAAGATATCATTTTATTAAGATATCTCAACATATTTACGAATCTGTTACGGTAAAAATGTTTAGAGTATAAAGAAGTTAAAGAACAGCTGGGTAGATTGGATTGAATTGAATGAGTTTTTCCCCCTAGTTTTACGTGCCCAATTTTAATGCTTTTATCACATTCCATTCAAATCTCTAATCCACGCGTATACCAGTTGCCAAGTTTTACTATCTTCATTTGAATACTAATGGAGTATATCTTTGATTCATACGAATCCTCGATACGACTATACCCCATACAATCACAAGCCAAATATTTAATTATAAAACTATCTTACTTTTTCAGCACTCACTATGATAAGTAACTCACCAAACTAATGCATTTTGGCCGTGACTTAGTTTTGGTGTTTTGGTTGATTTGGCCGTGACTTACTCACTAAAGGTGAGTTTTTCACCGCTCCGGTTAGCCTGAGTGATACTCAAGTGTTTGAGCCGCGTGACACTTATTAGTCTCATCTTCGCAGATTGTCTGTCTAAATTCGAAACCTATTAAAAATTAGCTTAAAACGTGTAAAATCTTTATGTTTTTTATGCGTGTTAACGTAATTAACTTGTCATTTATTGGATCAAATGTTTTGGGCTCATAAAATTTAGTCTATTTTAATAAATAGGTTCATCCGGAAGCCCACCAAATCAGCACATGGGCTTATAAAAACCCAATCTACTGATGGTGGATTATAAAAACGAGTTCAGTCGTATCATTTGGGTTAGTTTTAGCCTTTTAGGGGTGTTTGGGTAATATCCGAATAAACCAAAAACCGAAATCGAATCGAACCGAATTCGTAATCGAACCGAATTTGCCAAAACCGAACCGAACCGAATTAAATATTCGGTTTTCGGTTCGGTTATGGTTTTAGCAATCCAAACCGAAACCGAACCGAAAGAATTCAAATAAATTTAAAGATTTTTTTATATATTTATATATATTAAAAAAAATATTAAAAACCTTTTATACTATAAATATAACATTTTTTGAGCTTGAATTTTTTTTTTTGCTAAAAATATATATAAATAAATAAATAAATTTATGTAATTCGGGTTATTCGGTTCGGTTTTCGGTTATGGATGTTCGGTTTTCGGTTTTTGGTTCGGTTTAATTAGTTTAAGTTCGGTTCGGTTCTCGGTTATACCCAGAAAAAAAAATTAACCAAACAAACCGAACCCGAATAAACCGAACAACCCGATAACCGAACCGATGAACACCCCTAGTTAGTTTAGCAGAAATATCTTGATGTCGATTATAATGCTGGCTATAGACATCGTGCTTGAATAGTTATTATCACGATTGGTATCAGGGACGAAATCAGAACACAATTTAATTAGGTGCATTTACAAAAGTACAAAACGAGGAACATAATTTTTTTGAACCAGGTGCATTTAAAGAAAATCGAGGTTTTTTACAAAACTTAACACTATATCGCAAAATTGTATAAGTGTCTCGAGACACACCTTGGTTCCGTCCTTGATTGGTACCTTGCATAATTTATACCTTTTTTATTTTGGTTTATTAAGTTCATCTTTGTTAAGATTTTTCCTTTCATATTTATGTTTGTGTATCTAGGAATTGGTTAGAAACAATTTTTTTTAAGTAGTTTTCTACAAGATCAATACACTCATATTCGTCAATAATACTCAAATTTATTCTAATAGCTCTAGCTAGACATATTCATTTGAGTGGAAATTTCTAATATGGGCTCTTCGAAAATCATTTCATCACTTTCTATCATAGAATATTGTGTTACGAAAAGCAAAACGAGTTTGCCCGCCATTTTATTTGCTCTCCATCATTTTGCTCGGCATGGCATGCATCATTGTGGCGAGCAAAATACTCTGCTTTCCATCATTTTACTCGGCATGCATCATTTCTAAGTGGCAACTAAAGCGTACCTTCAAAATTTACACCTTTATATGAAAGCAAGTCGTTAGTACAACGCAAAAACACCCGAAAACATATCAAGAAACATATATCACCATTCTTTCCTTGTAATATCATATTTTTCAATAAAAAAAAATGCAAATTGCAAAGTTTTAAGTGTTACTAATATATTGAACTAAAATGATACTATACCATATAACATAATAATATCATAACGTGATTGACCTAAGAAAGAGCAGAATAAGTTATGATATTTGTTTAACAAAAGTTGTGAGTTGTAAGTTGTTTATACTTCTTACTCAATTTAACGCAAAACTGTCATGATATATATTTCACGAAAGACATATACGAGCAAACAAATTTGCTAGCCATGTCATTTTTTTCCTCACAAAAGTGGCAAGCAAAGGCATATACGAGCAACCAAATTTACTAGTCATGTCCTATTTTTTATTTTTTTTTATTAAATAAACGTTCGGTTGGTATTGTGCCGTGTAGTAAATAGCGAGCAAACTAGATTGGAGAGAAAATATATTTATTTGTCATGTCTATTTTTGTAATGTAAAAAAGTAGTGTAGATTTTGGTTATTTGGTTTGTTGGGAGTAAAATCTAGTAATTTTGTTTTCATTTGACCTGTCATATGGCGATTATAATATGTCATAAGACTTTATTTATTGCTATTGTTCTCTTGTGAAATACTAGTATATTTTGTTTTTGTGCCCATTTTCTTGAACTAGCACATGAGCCCGTCACATCTACTTCTTACTATGATTTGTATATCCATTGTCTCATATGCTATCTTTAATTCTTTATTTTGTGATATGTTTCTTTTGTTCTAACTCAATGATAAAACCATTTGTGATTGTTGGTATTAAAATTATAATGTGCTTCTCTTAAAACACACAAATTGCATTAGGCCATACACAGGAGAACTTGCAATAACCACTTTCTTTGCGACTAACATTTTTTTCTTGCGGCACTTTCTCCTCCAACATTTAGAAGAGAGAGAGAGAATGAGTTATTGTGTGCAATGTTTAGAAAATCAGGGTTTTAATCGATCTGGTCGAGTCACCGGGTTACCAGATTAACCGGTTTGATCACCGGGCGGTCAACCCGGTTTTCTAAAAAAAAAGTTAAAAAAACTAAACCCGGACGGGTTGTGAAAACCAGGTTAACCAGGGTCACTTTAAAACCCGGCGGGTCTGACTGGTTAACAAGTTTTTAAAACCTCGGTTTTTTTACTTGTTTTTTTGGCCGGGACCGATTCAATCGGTTAAACTGGCCGGGTCGAGCCGGGTTTCAAAATATTGATTGTGTGTGTTGTGACTTGTGAGTTATAATTGGATATTAGTTGAGGCTAAGGGCTGAGCATCGGTCCAAAACCGAATCGAACCGAAACTGAAAACCATTAATATATAGTCAGTTCGGTTTATATGGTTTAAGTGTAATTTTTTTTGGTTTTGGGTCGAATCGAACCGAACTTAACTAAAACTAAAAACCGTTAGTATATAAAACTGAAACCGAACTGAATATGATTGGTTCGATTTAGTTTGATATGGTTCGGTTCGGTTTTTCGATTCAGTTTGATTTTCGATCCAATATGCTCGGCCCTAGTTGACAGTATGTTCAATAATAGAAAATGGGCAAAAGTTTGACCAAAGAGAGAATTTGCAACAAAAATTTTAGTAAAAAAGGTAAAACGTGTTAACTTGTGACGTTGAACTGATGTAACCTAACACTCTTCAAACATTCCGAGATGTAGTGACTTTACAGATTGGTAGATGCAAGATCCAAATGAGAGACAATTACAATACGAGACATAATGTTTAAGAATGACAAAAAGTTGAGAGTAGCTAAATAAGTAGAGACAAAATGTCGAATGTAGGTTAGCAAATGAAAATAGACAACACACAAAACACACGTGAAAATGAAAATAAAAACAAATGTCAACCAGAAAAAAACGAAAACTGTAGTACATTCGTCTCCTGAATTTATTATCTTATTATTAAGAGAAATGATACATGGACCTAAACTTAGGCCTAAACTTAAACCTAAAATCAAGTGTCAGCATCCTGATGGCTGCAGTTAGAGACCCACTTCTTTTGCAACCCATCAGGATGATACCAAGTGATTTTAGGTCTAATTTTAGGCTTAAGTTTAGGTCCATGTATCATTTCTCTATTATTAATAGATATATATATAAAATATAGCAAATTGCATTTTTGGTCCTTTCGGTTTGGCCAATTTACATGTTTGATCCTTATCTTTTTGAAAGTGCAGCAAACGTCCTTATTTTATTTTGAATTTAAGATTGCAAATACAGTCCTCGATCAATGTGAAATGACCAAATTACCCCGTAGAAAAACAAGAAAACAAAGGTACCTTGGTCATTTACATTGATGAGGGGACTGTATTTGCAAACCAAAGTTTAAAATATGAATGTTCACTGTACTTTCAAAAAGATAAAGACCAAACATGCAATTTAGCTAAAACACAGGGAACAAAAATGCAATTTACTCTATAAAATACTACCTCCGGCTCATAAAAACTGTCCACTTTGACTTTTCTTAGTCTTTCTTTTTCAAGTTTGACTTTAAATAATTTTGTTTACGTTATACAACACTTGATGAAAAATATATGAATGATTGGGATTTAAATGTATGGTTAATGGTATGATTTTCATAAAATATCATATAACGCAAACAAAAATATTTAAGATCAAAGTTGAGAAAAAAAGACTTAAAAAAGTCAAACTGGACAGTTTTTATGAGACGGAGGGAGTAATAAATTTAAAAATAAAAAAATATAAACAAAGCACAAAAACAAACTTCAATTTATGCACAGTGCACACCGTACCGCATGCTTGCCCACTGGGGTTCTCAGTGCTTTGGCTTCTTTCGTCATTTCACTTCTTTTTAACTACAAAAGTTACTTTTTCCCTTGTTAAAATCAGAAATTTCTAAAAACTGTTTTTTTTGTGAGTTCATGGTTTATACCATTTCTATTCAGAACATGATGCATATAAGTTATGCATTTCAACAATACATTGAAAGTACATAATTTGGTGAAGATTGGTTCATGTAATTATGTAGGTAGTTATGGAAATGGAGAATAATTGCTCACATTTTCATAAAAAGAAGGATCCACACTTTTGTCTTTGCCACTTCCTTTTTCTTATTTTATTTCAATACTTTTTGCATAAAATAGTAAAAATACTCATGCTTTTTCTTTACACTCTAGTCTCTACCATCCTATTTAGATTATAAAAAACAAACTGGACCTACACTTTATTTGCAACATTGATTCATGTCGTGTATGTAGCTCATTTTGTACACGAGATGCTACACATTTATTTGCAACAATGATTTGTGGCCATACACGTACATGTCGTGTATATAGCGAAAATATATACCCGACATGTATGGGTATTTTTGATATTGAGAAGAAAGATGGGTAAGTGCAGACACGGTACTTTTGTTTTGGGCAGTACAGTAATTTTCACTTTTCTTTTTGTATATATGTTCATTTATGTTTTCATGGAGTAAACTTTTCATGATAAACCAAGACTCCTATGGTTTTTTAAACACAACCTTTTATTTCTAAAATGTATGTAACATAGATTTTTGAACTTGATGCATGTAAGATAAATCGATACTTTTTACTTTATTTTACACTACTTGGAAACATGTGGTTTACCGGAACTTTCGAAAACCACCTTAAGTCCCCCCTTGTAAAGTTCGCCCTTGTAATCGGGTATAGGTTACCTTAAAAAGGAAAAGGCCAACAGATGCTTGTAGGTATGATCAATTATCTAAATACTGCTTATATGAATAAATTTCGTATTTCAATCTAATTAAACAACACACAACTTGACCATAAAAACTGGATCAACACATGTAGCATGTCTCATGTGATACTTAGATTCGAGCTATAATAAAAACCACTATAGTGATAATTAAGGTATTAAATAATTAAATTATACACATATAGTATCAAACTATGAGAATGGCATTTTTTCCTATTATGTGTGCATATTAATCTTCTTATGACAAGTGAAAAAATCAATAACCCAAATTAAAAAAGAGAATTAGCGTATGACACATGTTGTATGATTATGTGACTATGTAACTAAAAGAATAAATGGAAAGATTATTTAACAAGATATAACAATACTCACCAAATTATTATACATCAAGCTTAAACTATACATAATCAAAACATTCTTCTTAATCTATTGTATGAACAATCATTAGTCAGAATTATACTCTACTAAAAGTAGCAATACTTTTAATTTTTTAACAAACTATAGTATTTAGTTATTCAAAAGTATACAATAATTCAAATTCAAAGTGAAATCATTTGCTTAAAAAAGGTAAAGAGATTACCTCAATTATTGCTTAACACAATAATTGGTCTAATTAGATACCCGTCAAATGAGGAGCAATTGTATTATTCTGTACAGTCGTTTTGACAAGTCATAAGGGTAAATATGTAACTTCACTTACCACAACAACTTTTACCCAACTTTTTTACCCAACTTTACATAACCGCCACATGATTCCCACTGCCCATAAATACTTTTTCTGCCACCTTACATTATCTTGCTCTTTTTCTTCTTCAAACTATGCACACACAACCTTAATGTACATAAATAAAACTAAAAATCTTAGGTAACTTTTTAATGACCTCTAAATAATGGTGATGGTAATTGAGTATCATGTGCCTATATTAATGTATAAGTTTGAATTTCAGTTTATATACGTTATATCAGTGTATAACAAGGTTTTTAAACTAAAAATTCTAGGTAACTTTTTAATGACCTCTAAATGAAGGTGATGATAATTGAGTAAGTATTGTCATGTGCGTTTGTTAATGTAAGTTTGAATATTCAATTTATACCGTTATATGTATATCAGTGTATAACAAGGTTTTCAAATTTAAGTGTCAAGTTAAAAAGGTTACTTTGTATAGATATTTTCTTTCACTACTTGTCACTAATATGACATTGTTTTGGTGTTTAACTAGTCTTCTTTAGATTTAGTGAATAAGTTGCCTATAAGGTAATTAAGTTTCCAAATCTAAAAAGGTGGAAATAATTTGTCATCCTCTCCACCTATCAATTTGTCTAGCGTCTACTATGTCTAACATTAGATATGGTCGCTGGGCTAAGAACACGTAAGGCTCTTCCTAATGAGAGGTCGTCCCAGTCAGTCGACCGACTCACAATCGGGTTGCCACCACTGCGGGTAGTCAGTTTTTGTGGGTCAGTCGCCTCCCAAGTTCACAAAATCGTCGTTCCCTCGATCGAATTTTTGTGCTTTTTTGTGTGTATATTAATTTAAGAGTAAATTACACCGTTTGTCCTTGTGGTTTGCGTTGACCGCAGGGTTTCGTCCTTTGACCAAAAAAGTTGCACCGTCCGTCCTTAAGTGTGAAACGTTATGCACCGTTCGTCCCTCCATCCAACTGGGCCCACCAATTCCCACTAACGTCACTTAACTGAGGTTTTTAAAAGGGTATTTCCGTCATTTCTCTCTCTCCCTCTCTATTCTCTCTCTCCCTCTCTTGAATCCAACACTCAGACAATTAAAAACACGAACATTTGCAGAATTTTTACCAAACTGAAGTTCAACAAAAAATTAAGCCCAGTTTTCAACCCATCAACTAATTAACATCTTCCATCAATCACTTAAAAAACCAAAAGGCTCAAATCCAATAATTTACATATCCATATTCACCAAATTCAACTTTCTAAGAACTTAAAAAAAAGAGTAAAATCCAGTTATGCCCAAATTTCAACCCATTAACACATTTGACTTTCCAAAAGTCAACTTTAGTACCAGAACTCAAATCCAACATCAATAACTCAAAAAACCAAAAGGGTCAAATCCAATTACTCCAAGAATCAATTTCTAACACAAATTCAACTTTCAAGAACTCAAAAAAAGAATAAAATTACCAGCCAATGACGAGTAGCAAAAGTAACATCCAATCTACTAATCCACCATCTCAAACCCGACATGTTTTTAATATCAAACACAATACAATGCAAATCAACTCCTTTTTAAAAAGTAAAGTCCAACCCTAAATTATTTTTCTAAAAATAATCTTGTCAACACTCAACACATTCATATAACTCATTAGAAAATAGAAAGAAACCATTTTCATCAAAGTGTACGATACAACACATTTATGTATCACTATTCAAATACTTCTAACAATAAATGTAACTGTATATATATAATTAGGTTTCATACATACATTACACAATCCTTTTATCCAACCATATTTCAAGAAATACTACTCCATCGAACACCACAAACGACATTATGGATCATGGCAGATATGGCCAACCAACATTCACCTCCGGTAACAACTTACCACTCCATTTTCACCCACCAATACCTTCACTTGTCTCTGAAGTGCCATTTTACTTGCATCAAGTACAAAACCCTAATGCTCAACCATCTCATCCTTTTCATGACACTACTAATGTCTCTCCACCGCCACCGCCACCTTCGTATTCACCTTAAACCCCATGTTTTTAATATCAAACCCGACATGTGACTCATCAACGAGTTACCAAGAAACACGAGTCAAAACTCGTGGGTTTTAACCTACCTTTTCTTACAACACAAAAAGAGAACCGGTGGTGGCGTTGTGGTGAGGTGGTGGTGGCACGTGAGTGTATACCAAGAGGTGGGGGAGGGTTTTTAGGCGCGTGACCTAGTGGATCGGAAAGAGGGGAGAGTGGGGAGTGTTTTGAGATGGGTGGTGTAGTGTGGTAGGCGGCGGTGTGGCGGTGGTGGTGGTTTAAGGTGGTCGGCGGCTAGGTTAAAGAGAGAGAGAGAAATGGTGGTGATGATGATGTATGTGTGTGTGTGTGGTAAGTGGTGATATACCACTTTGGACGATTTATGTAATTTTTACTAGGGAAATGACGGATATACCCCTTTAAAAACCTTAGTTAACGGACGTTAGTGGGAATTGGTGGGCCCAGTTGGATAGAGGGACGAACGGTGCATAACGTTTCACACTTAAGGACGGACGGTGCAACTTTTTTGGTCAAAGGACGAAACCATACGGTCAACGCAAACCACAAGGACGAACGGTGTAATTTACTCTTAATTTAATTAAAAATTATTTTTGTGTGGTATGTTTTTTGTAGTGTATGTCACCTTATTGTGTCTAAAAAAGGTCGCATGTAGGTCGTAAGAAAAAAAAAAACTAAGATGACAGAAAAATTGTGGGTCGATGTGAATCACTATTGTGGGTAGCCAAAATGGGGTTTTAGGATTGCTTTTGCAAAAAATGATTATGTGTTTGCAAGATAACTTAGCTAAAACATGTCTCAATTTCGTTTTATTTTTCATAACTAAATCTATAAAAGTAAACAGTTTACGGATGATCTTAACTTTCGCAACAAAATTACACATAAAACAGTAAAGTGCTAAAGTTAAGAAACTAAGACAGAAAGAGAAAATGACAAAAATAATCAATTTTATAAACATATTTCATAAAATACTCAATTTTTTTTATCCAAATGATCAAACTACCAAAGAAACTAGCAAAAATTTTGATACATTTTGCAGGGTTTTTTCAGAAGTACAAAAAGTTGCTAATGTTTTTTTTTATATAAAAATCGCAAGGTTGACTTTGCCATTTTTTATAAAATCACCAAAAAAACTAGCACGGTTCGTCTTTCTAATTTTTTTTAAAAAAATCCAATATCTTGCTATTTTTTTTCATTAGGTAGTTAGACTTTTAGATTAAAAAAATATATATATGTATTTAATGAAAATGGTAAAGGGTTTCCCCGGTAAATGTATTACTCTAAAAAATGTTTAAGTATAAAAGATATGGGTAAAGTCCGATATCCCATTACATAGGCAAAAAACTTACATAACAAGATAATTCATATCATTAAAACAAGCAAACAAACCACTCCTCATTAGGTTACATAAGACACATACCAAAACAAAATCAACTACCTACCACAACCTTGAAGCTTGATATCATACATGTCAGAAAAAGCATTCAATTGACCTGGTAAATCGTAGACCTGGTCCGCATAGTCATCATAGTAATCTTCAAGCTCATGCCCACCGCCGGTCAAAGCGAGAAAATTAGCCATAGGTTTATCCGGTGGAAGCACTTCCTCATCATCACTGTCTGAAAAAACCACTTCCCCTACATTAGAAAATGGGGTACCCACCTTAGCATACGGAGAAGAAGAGGAACTAGGATTGAAGCCGCAACATGATCCTTCTCTTTCAAGTGACTCACAAGCTGCTCTTGTGAATCCTTACCAGTCTTTTGAGACCCATCCACTTTAGCTTCCTTTGTATTACTCAGATAATCAACTTTTTTTAGAGGATGACCTTTATCATCCACAAGAATAGCTTTTCCATCAATAATTAGCTTTTCAAGTTTTTCAATGTTCTCAACAATAGGAGTAGGATAAGGAGTACCATTCTCATCAGTATCATTCATAGCAAGAGCATCAAATGGGTTTGATGTAGCAACTGTCGTCCCACTCGTGCTTGCCTTATTATTAATTTTCTCCTTATTAGCATCAGGCTCCTTCGACACAGCTACATACACCTGCTTAGACTTAGAAGGCTTAAATTTAGCCCCTTTACCCACATCAATACCACGAGACGGCTGTTTCTGAGGCATTTGAACTCCAACCTTTTTCCTTTTAGCCTTACGACTACGTACCTCATTGAAACCATCACCTGTCTTCTCCAAAGTAGTAGAAGCTTCCACAACCACATTAATATCACTACGAACCGCCTCCTTAACACATTTAGGACAACTGATATGGTCATAGCCAAACACTTTACACTCTTCACAATGAGGAGGCTTCCATTCATACTCAACCTTAATGCACGCTGTAATAAAACCAGTATCATCTTTTTTGAGATAGCCATTGTAACTTCGTGTTTTAATTCAGAATCCAATTATAATTCCACCAAAGCACGAGCAAAGCTAATACGTCCCCATTGAATTTAATGAAATGTGTTTATAAATTAGCTATTTTGGTCATTTTCCAAACACACAAAACATCCATGAATTAACAACCAATTTAAGCATAAAACATGTTTTAAGGAAACACATGAAGACAAAACAAAACAAAACAGGAAAGAGAAGATAAACATTCACAGTGTTTTTTCTCCATTCAAAACACATATATCCAAACACAAACACAAACACAAACACAAATTAACAAACACAAAAACATCCTTCCTAAAATCTGTACCTTCCATTCTCTTGTCTCTCCACTTTCTTCATAATAAACTGCTATCATCACCAAAACCATGAACCCAAAAAATCTTTTTCCAAAACCCATTTGGGTTTTGTACTGCTTTTTGTCTCTGGTTTTGTTAATAATCCCAAGTGCTGCTACTAGTAGAACATACCCACCTCTTTCATCCAATGTTGAACCTCTTCTTCCTACTGAGAAAAAGCCTCCATTTTCACAGATACCTAAAGATAATGAAGCTCATTCACCTGGTAAAGTTCTTTTTCAGATACCCTTTTCGAATGCATGAATATATGAGCTTTAATCTTGCTTTTTTTGGTTGTTTTTGTGATGTTTTTGGTGATGTGTATTCCATGTGTTTGATGTAATGTTTCAATGAAAATGAGCTTGTTTAAGCTTATATGTGGGCTTATGAGCTTATTTGATTTCGGCTTATATATCATAAGCCTCAATTTTCCGGCTTATTTGAAGACTTGTGGGCTTATATAAGTTTATTGATACAATAAACTTATATAAGCTGTATAAGCCCACAAGTCTTCAAATAAGCTAGAAAATTGGAGCTTATGAAATACAAGCCGAAATCAAATAAGCTCATAAGCCCATGTATAAGCTTAGACAAACACCCCCGAAAATGAGCTTAGATTATGAGTTTATATGTCTTTTTTATGTGGGCTTATATAACAAGTTTCCAAATAAGCCAGAAAATTGAGACTTATGATATATAAGCCGAAAAACAAATAAAGCTCATAAGCCTCATATAATGGAAATGAGCTTATATTATGAGTTTGGCCAAAAGGGTATTGTGTTGTGGTGTCATTATTTGCTTTTGATGAAGAGAAAGTTATTTTTTTGGTTTTTGTTTTGTTAAAGCAGGAGTGTCAGAAATTAAAGTGGTTCACCATGAGGATCTGAATAAGAAGATTCTTGTTGCACTTATTGTTGCTTCAACTCTACTAGCTGGAATCTTGGTCTTCTTATTCTGTTTTTGGATCTTTAGGCAAAAGCATTCTGAACCTCTGAATGCCAAGAAAACTTCGAAAAGCAGCCAAGGTATTGCCTTAGATAGCATTATAGTTTATAGATAATTAATGATAGAAAGTTGTTTGTTCTAATTATAGTATTGTGTGGAAATTTGTATAGATACTTCAAAAGGTTTGTCGTTAGGTCCGATTTTGGAAAAATTCACACCTTCAAGAATTTCTGGTAGAAAGGGGTCGGTAACGGTTATTGACTACGAGTGGTTGATTTCTGCAACCAACAATTTTCATGATAATAATATCGTTCGTGTGGAAACATCTGGGAATGTTTACAAAGCTCGATTTAACGATCATTTCCTTGCAACTGTGAAAAGACTTAATGGTGGAGGACCAGATGCTCAAAGAGGATTTGAGGTCATTTTTTAACTTTAAGAATATTAGTTGCTCAGTAGATTATAATTGCAGGTTTTAACGTTTAGCTTATGGGTTATGTTTGCAGAATGAAGTAGATTGGTTAGGTAAACTCAAACATCAGAATATCGTCAATCTTTTGGGTTATTGTGTACATGATGATACAAGGTTTTTCGTCTACGAAATGATGCATCAAGGCTCTTTAGAATACCAATTGCATGGTAAAGTTTCTTTATTTCTTTGAAAAACAATGATTCGAACTTTAGTACTTTGGCTTTTCATTGCAAAACAATCATAAAGGCATAGACCATTTTTCTCCCATAAATGCAAAAGAGAAAAGAAAAGATACACTTTGCAAAAGTAAATGACTTTGGATACTTGTAATAATGGTTTCTTTTTGTGCTTGGTGTAAAACTGTAAATGATGTCTTTTTGGTATTTAAGGATTGCAACAAAAACAAAGTACAAATTTTAAATTGTCAAAAAGGCATCATTTATGTTGATTTGCTATTTCATACCATCTTAAACAAGTATACGAAAACGTTCTCTTAAATTGCCCACGTCCATCGGGTTTGGACAATTTGAGAGAACGGTTTTTTAATACTCCGCAGTAGTTAAAGATGGTGTCTTTGTTGGTATTAACAAGTTTGTAACAAAATTAGGGGAAGAATTCCTTATAGGCAAATAAGTTACACTTGTGTTAATTTGTTATTTCATACCATCAGGACCATCTCATGGAACAGCATTAACATGGCATCGCAGAATGAAAGTTGCACTTGACATTGCGCGGTATCCACATTACCTTTTAAATCTTGATCCTTTAAGATTATGCTTTTCTGGGGGTTTAATATAGGCTATTGTTTTAATGTACCAGAGGACTAGAGTATCTTCATGAGCGATGCAATCCCCCCGTGATTCACAGAGATCTCAAATCATCGAACATTTTACTAGATTCCAACTTTAATGCTAAAGTAAGAGCCTTTATACCTTCATAAACGTTTAGCAAGATAACGATGTGTGTATGTGTTTGTTTTATCTGATTGCATACAACTTGATTCAGATTTCGGATTTTAGACTTGCTACCACTGAGATTCATGCCAAGAACAAAGTAAAGCTTTCGGCAGCTTCAGGTTATGTGGCTCCAGAATACCTATCAGAAGGTATGCACTATGCCATTTTGCAATAAAATTACTTCCTCTAAATCAAACGTTTCTTTGTATAAATTAAGTGTCTTACATGTAATAGGTAAGCTCACTGATAAAAGTGACGTCTATGCGTTTGGAGTTGTGCTTCTTGAGCTTTTGATAGGAAGAAGACCCGTAGAGAAAATGTCACCATCTCTATTCCAGTCTATTGTCACATGGGTAATCATTTGTTTTAATCAGAAGTTCAGATTATTTACCAAGAAACAAAAACATGTTTTTTGCTTTCACTAAAAAAACTTATTTCACCATCAGGCAATGCCTCAGCTAACAGACCGGTCAAAGCTTCCAAACATAGTTGACCCTGTGATTAGAGATACAATGGACTTGAAGCACTTATATCAAGTGAGTACAATATACTTGAAACTTCAACATTTTGTTTAAAACCGATTGACCACTCAGTGAAGCAATACTGAAATCATACTGTTCTGTGGTAGGTTGCTGCTGTAGCTGTGCTATGTGTACAGCCTGAACCAAGTTACAGACCGTTAATCACAGACGTATTGCATTCATTCATCCCATTGGTACCCGTTGAGCTTGGAGGGTCACTAAGAGCTTAAAATCTTCAAATTAGGTATTGGCTCTTTCTTATGTTTTATAGATTATGGTATAACCATTTCTTGCATTGTTTAGACTGCTAATTATTGCAAATTTACAGGAACTACTAAATATCCCCCCACCCACCCCACAAAGTGACGTATTATGGATTCTACATCAGCCAGGGTGTAAACATGCTTGTACGGCTGTACTTTGTCGCGCCAACGACAAAATCTTACTCCAAGATGGAATTGAATTGGGGTACAGGGGTCTCAATAAGTTTTGAAACAGCAAGTACCATGTACATGAGTTTTAACATTTAATGTAAATGAAGAGAGTACATGTGCTTTCTGTTCTTTCTTTTGATTGATAGCTCAGAAGTTTCATGTTATCATAATATCATCTTCCATATGGTATGACATGATTTGACTTGAATGTTTGTCGACAAATCTAGCGTGCAAAGATTTGACTTGTAACTTGTAAGCTGCAACTATGGGCTTATGAAGATCGAACTCAATATTTGGTACTAGATCAGTAGATTGGCCAAATCTTGCTACCATAAGTGTCCGTAAGACCGTAAACTTGTATAAGCTTTGACCATCTACATTCTTTTTTCTTTTCTTTTTTTTAGAGCGGCAACTGTTTAAACTCCTATCCTACCTATCTCACATATAATACATCACAAACGAGACTTGAACCAATAACCTCAGTTAATAAGCCACTCACATACCACTAGACCGAAGCAATTAGGTTACTATCTACATTCTTACTAACTTGGTCATACAACATGTATCACAACAATTACAAATCACCATGGGGGGATCTATGTATAAGAAAGGGTGTGGATGTCATAATGTCTTTTAGCAAAGAGTAAATGTTTGCTCAAAACACAATACAAAGTAGCAACACATCTAAATGTTTACCATTTCGAGAAAACTGCAACAACTTGTCCCTTATAGAGCTCATACGATTCACCAACTTAGTCGCTTGTTAACTGCATTACGAAACCCTACGAATCAGATTCACTAAGTTGCACAAACCACCAAAACAACACCCAATCTCGCCAGAATAGGGTAAGGGGGAGGTGAGATGTAGACAGATCCTATCCCTACCACCAACATAAACCCGACAGTAGAAAAACTAATGATAATACAAACTCCTAATCTTGGCTATTTACCTCATACGATTCTAAGTGGTGTCACAAGATGAATAAGTTTCTTATTACTATAACGACTTTACAAAACTGATATACTTTTTATAGCAAAAATCAACACCGATTATATTACAACGGTTACACTTACATCAACCATCTTTGTATTTTGATTCCTAAGTTCCAAACTCGGTTTTAGTTAATCACAAATTTATTAGTTTTTCGTTCACATTTCAAATAAAAAAAAAAGAAAACTAAAACCATGTCCAAAGTAGCTAGCGGTAAAGTATCTTTGCAGTTTTAATAGATATCATGGTTCAAATCTCATTAAGTGAACATCTTAAAATAATCAAAGAAAAGTCTGCAAACAGCAACCTAAGCAGCAGCGTAGCCACATACATCAAAGAGAAAAAAACTCAACTTCCCGTTTTAGCCTGGTTAAAAAGAGAACAATGATATTATCTAAACCAACATATATATTGTGTTCTCGAGTACCACTTAAAGGAAAGAAATGAAAAAACATAACGAGAAAAAGAAATTTGTTCTCGAGTATCATTTAATGAGAAAAATAAAAAGCAAATGTCTGATTTTTCTTTTTTCTAGAACAACGATTTTTTTATACCTTATACCACATATCTCACAAATGCTTTCAGCGAAACTTGAACCCACACCTCTGAATTGGTGACCAAATGCCTTGAGTAAATGAGTGAAAAAAAAATGATTTGGCTAATTTTAAAAAACTTGAAAACATAGTAATGAAATAAAGGCTAATTAAAGAAGGCACTAGTGAAAATTGGGTACGGTATCATCGTCACCTGAACAAAACAAAACAAACAAACAAACCATGACTCCGGTGACGTCACCAACCACTGGAGCTGACGGTAACACTCCTCCTTCAGGTATAACCTAAATTCAATTCATTTTTAGCTCATACTCTTTTTATTTCAACTGTAATGTATCTACACCTAATTTTGTACCACTTTGCATTAGTTAAGCTCATTATATTAGTACACTTTTGAATTTTACTGTTTTTAGTTAAAAGGTATGGTTGTCACATGGTTAAATATTATATAAATTAAGTTGCTTAAAGTATAAGCTTTGTTTGGCGAACATAACTTATAAGAGATTTTTGAAAAATAATTTTTTTCGCAATCTCTTAAAATCAAATGCTACTTCATGTACACTCCATCTGTAACCTAAAGTGTAAATGTATCTAGACCTAATACTGTATCAGTTACGATATATTTACCTCATGTTTTCATAACTTTAGGTTTTACGGATACGGTAATGTATCCGTACCTAACTTTTCTAAAAGGGCATTGAGTGTGAGCGTTATTACCATTTTGGTTCCAGTGTTGATGCCGACACGCGTTATAGCTGATGTGGCACCCAGGGGCGGAGCCAGAAAGTTTTTGTCGAGGAGGCAAAATATGATAACTTTAGGTTTTACGGATACGGTAACGTATCCGTACCTAATTTTTGTAAAAGGGCATTGAGTGTGAGCGTTGTTACCATTTCGGCTCTGGTGTTGATGCTGAAGTTATACCTACTTTTGATAACACATAATAACGCCGAACCATATTTTACAACTGGAATACTAAAACACACACATGCCCTCAGCTATAACGTGCCGGAGTCGAAATGGTAACAACGCCGGCGTTATACTTGTTATAATGTTAAGCGTCAATGTTGTGACACCCGATGCTCTAGGTTGAGTTGATTGTTGTTCATATTTTCAGGTATCTAGGTCTTAAGCGTCACAAGTGTGTAGTTGAAATATATTTGTTGCATTTGTTAGGTTTTATTGTTTTTTAATTTTGGTTGTGATATTTTTTGAAATCAGATGCGGTGAAATCAACGGCTAGGTCATGTTTGTATGAGATATGTGCGAAGGGCCATTGGAAGCGTCCTGTTTTCCTTTGTTGTAACGAGGAAGGTCCGAGTAACCGTAGAATGTAAGTTTAGTTTATCGGCTCTATAATGTGTAATATTTAGAACCGTGAAACGAAAGAGTCGGTTTTGAGAAGTTTAAGTTTGCGTGAACAGGTTTACGTATAAGGTGATAGTTGATATGAAAGAAGACGGTTCAAGGATAGTGGTCGAGTGTATGGGGAAGCCTCAGTTCAACAAGAAAAATGCAGCTGAGTCGGCTGCTGAAGGCGCTTTGTGGTACCTTATGCATTTAGGTTATCCTAAAGAGGCTGATAGGTCGAAGAAAACAAGGTGATTTATTGTATTGAATTACCTTGAAGTTATTAGGCAGTTTGAACCGTATTTAATTGGTATACATATATATGAAGCCATATGAAGTTGTTATTTCAAGTGAAATATGATAAAACAAGTTCGGCTTTAAATTAATTAGCAAGATTTTTGCACTATATGATCGTAAAATTGGATTGTTCCATGTGTGATATGCTCATATGCATGATACAAACATAAGAAGTTAAGGAACTAGCGCATATAGACAATTAGACAAAGAACCGTAAGTTACATTTCTACAGGGAGAACTGAGTTTAAATACAATGATTTTAGCAGGAAAAAGATGAAATTATAGAACAAAGACTGCCTACAATTTACTCTCCCCTCCAATTCAGTAAAGCAGAGGGGCGCTGGTGCACCGGTGTCACCCTTTTTATGCTTCTGATGACCTAGTCTTATTGCTTTTTTTTTTGCCAACTGCGGATCGTATGTACCGATCTCGTCTGCTGTACTTATTCCAACATCTCATCCATTGGATACTTTTGATGAGATTAAAGCTGAAAATAAAACCTTCGAGAAAAAGAGTTTACCTAAATCTTATTCCCTTTGCCAAAATCTGTGCTCAGGCCAGCTAAACTACTTCACCTTAGTAAATTTACACTGTATAGTGCTGTTGAATGGTGTCAATATCAAGACCCTTAAGTTTCACTACTGATTCAACATGCCCCTTTAGCGTATGAAGCTCCCTCAATCTGTAACAAGTACATATAAGAAAATTGATACAGTAAATATGAGAGATGCCTTTTACAATGATCTTACCTAGCCACTTCCGCCCGCCTCTTGGCCTGTTCAGCAAGCTCAGACAACTCCCTGTACCCATTTTTGTCGTTAAAAATTTCTGCCTGTTCTGGTGGCTGGAGACCGTGGACTGTTCGTTGTTCCATGACCCATTGAGCCTCCCTTTCTCCCCGTCCATAGTCCTTTTTGGTAGTAAAAGCGGTCTAGTTTCTCATAAGAACAGAAGAAAAAAATAATAAGCGAGTCAACTTAGAACTAATTATGTTGTTTAAACGTGACCACATAGATATATTTTACCTTATTTTGGAGCATATTGTCCCAGGCCCTGCCACTCAACGAATATCTGATGCAGAATTTGAACACATCTAGAGGAATGTAGAAGATTATGCTATAGAGCCAAATCACTCCTGCCCATCCCCAACCTATTCCATGAATTCTTGCAAAGTCCCAGTTTGCATAGACGGTGATCAGTGTAGCAATCTTCAATAAACGATATTGTTACAATACTACCCAATATTTTAGAATTGGAAGTTTAAAAGTTTAGAAAGTTGTAAATGAAAATTCAATTTCCACAAGAGCTCACCAGCTGTGCTATGCAAAAGGCTATCAGGAGCAGAAAACCAGGACGTTCAACGTATGACCAACTCCTTGACCTAGTGACGAAAATAAGAGCCTGACTCACAGTGCTAACTTGGAGGTAAAGAGCTGCTGTAAGCTCATACTCATTGTTTCTGATCGATTTTACACCAAACCTTTCCTAAATCCCCAATATAAAAGTACCAGTTAATTCAGTATATTACAGATGAACATTGTGAACTAAGAATATATAATGGTTTATCTTACTGTGAAAAAATCGGATTCTTGAGCTAGCCAGAAGAAAACAACAGTCATGACAGCTAAGTAAGTGCCAAAAACAACCCCGGTGAGAAAGATTTCCTTTAACTTCCATGAATCTGGCATAGGGGAAGGCTTCACCTTGTCCTTCGATATCGTCATGATGGTTCCATCATTGAGAATGGCAATGATTAGAACCATGAAAGGCGAGAAATCAAATTTCCAGATAAGAGCAATTAGCATGAAACCAAGCACAACACGAATGGTAATGGATACAGCATAGATGGTGTAATTCTTCATTCTCTGAAAAATAGCTCTGCTAGTAAGTACTGCACTGACGATGACACTTAGTCCTGGCTCAGTCAGGACAATATCGGATGCACCCCGAGCTGCATCAGTGGCATCAGCAACCGCAATACCAATATCAGCCCTCTTTAATGCCGGCGCATCATTCACACCATCTCCAGTCATCCCACATATATGTTTTCTCTCCTGTAGCTTCTTCACAATCTCATACTTATGCTCTGCACTCAACCCCTTATACGGCTTAAATTCTATATTATTTGTACATATAAATTTGAAAAAAATAATAATGTATATTTCCATACCCGGAAAAACACCAGCAAAGCCGTCAGCTTTCTCAATCAGCTCCTCAATAGGAATATTTGCAATAGCTGCGTCTTTGTGTTGGCCAAGGAGGGAGGAAGACGGATACATATTTGTTCCCATTCCAAGCCTACGGCCTGTCTCTTTGCCAATGGCTAGCTGATCACCTGTGATCATCTTCACGTTAACACCAAGGTGGAGGGCCCGTCGAATGGTTTCAGCACTGTCATGCCTTGGAGGGTCAAACAGAGGCAGGAGACCAACAAACACCCAAGGCCCTCCAGGACTCTCTTTGGTTTTTTCAGGTACTGTCTGCACAATAAACATGAAAAACGCTCTAAATCATCTGACCAAAATATCCCTAGACCAAATATGTAAATATATAACACATTAAAAACCTGCCTGTTGACAAACAGCCAGAGAACGAAGACCGCGTTCAGCAAACTTATCAATAATGTTGAAAACCCTATTCTTAGTATCGTCCTTAAGGTTGCAGATTTCCACTATCTGACAGCTTCAAGCTACTAAATTAGCATGTGAACTATAATGTTTTGGTTTTATGTTTGCAGCTAAGAATCTTGATTAGCTTATTGTACCTGCTCAGGTGCACCTTTGCTTACTCGGTGCCAGTTTCCATTTTGATCTATATATGTTATCGCTGTTCGTTTATCCACAGGATTAAAGGGCAGAAAGTGTACCTCGGTGATTCCTGCTCTTGCCTGTATTAATAAAACAATTAGCATTTTGGTTAATAATACCGAATACTTGATTATATTAATCGTATAGGATTACCTCCTTGGGATCAGCAAGCATTCCTACAATGCAAGCATCAATCGCATCCTGATTCTCAACTCTTGAAGCCCTTGCTCCCATTAGTATCACTGTCTCCTTATCCATATCCTTTATAAAGACCTAGAGACGAAAAAATAAAAAAGGTCACCTCTTTAACGTTGCTTGTTAATTCTGTGTTTTGGCACTATCACAGATCACACACCTCAATAAGAGTTTTATCGACTGTTAGCTTGTTGAGGGTGAGAGTACCAGTTTTGTCACTACACAAAACATCCATCCCTGCCATTTCTTCAATGGCTGTCATCCTCTTAGTAATAGCTCCTTGCTCTGATAACTTGTGGGACCCAATAGCCATTGTTACCGACAACACGGTTGGCATTGCAATTGGGATTCCTCCTATGAGTAGAACCAACAGATTGTCGATTCCATTCCTGTAGGTTCGTTTCTGAATTGGGTACATCACCACTATTTCTATTACTAGCCCAACCGCAATGGAACATATACAAAAGTTACCAATGGCGGTTAACACCTAAGAGAGAAATACCATAAGGGAATTAGATATTGACCGCAATAAGTCACAATCTAGGAAATCTTTATACACATCCATATATGAATTACCTTTTGGAAGTGGCCCACTTGATTTGTGCTATCGACTAGGTGAGCCGCCTTGCCAAAAAAGGTATGAACCCCAGTAGCAATAACAATAGCTTCAATCTCACCTTGTTTACACGTTGAACCCGAAAACACACTGTCGCCGGGCTTCTTGGTTACTGGTAACGACTCACCAGTTAGCGCTGCCTGGTCGATTTTGAGCGGGTCCCCTTCTAGGAGACGTGCATCTGCTGGAACAATATCTCCAAGCTTAATGCTGATAATATCTCCAGGTACGAGATCCGCAGCTTCTTCTTCCGACCATTTCCCATCCCTCAATAACTTGGTTTTAGGAGCAAGACCTGCCATTAATGCCGCTGCAGCATTGCCTGCATTATTTTCTTCTATGAAACTTATGGTTGAGTTGATAATCAACAACGTAGTGATTCCAACAAAATCTTGCCAATCTGGTGGTTTCCCCTGAAATAATCGTATTACCCATGATCTCATCACATAAATGTTAAATGTGCACAGAGTGACACAAATTAGCAGAGTTAGAGAGATACCCCTCCATTAGCCAAGCAAATAGCCATAATAGCAGCCACTTCCATGACCCATGATAGAGGATTCCACATGAACCCCAAGAACTTGAGAATTTTGCTTTCCTACATAACGGTTATCATCAAACATCAATACGAATATTTCTATATGGGAAAATTTCATAAAATCATGACATTACTTTTCAATATGGTCTAATTTAGTAACAGTACTTTTTATGTTCAACTTAACTTTTTCGGAACTTCAAAACGTACGTCGTTATTAGCTAAAATTTCCCTATGTGTAACATTGCCAAGATAACAAAATTACCTTTTTCTCTTCTAACTTATTTGGACCGAAAATTCCAAGCCTTCTTTTACCTTCTTCAGATGTCAACCCCTCTTTTTTACATTTCAATTGATCAAATAGCTCATCCATGGGCATATGTTCCTGTAATCAAACAAATTACATTCCATTAGTTTACCGGCATTGTAGCTTTCATATGAATACTATTTACAGAACGATAGAAATATCATACGAGATCAACGGTCTCTTTCATGATATCATCCCAGGTGATGCCTTCACTCTCTGCCATTGTTTAGTCTGCGAAAGAAAGAAAGAAAGGTGGTGGTGCGGGCAGAAAGAAAGACACAGTAAGTTGGTAAATATTAAGAAAAGTATGATACAGAGGTAGAATAGGGAAGGAAGTTGAGTAATTTACGTAGAGTAATAACAATCACAATTTACATGCATTTAAATATATTCACCTTTTCAAACTAATGGATGTAATTCAGGAGAAGACCCAACACTTTAGGAGTCTATATTCACGCATTTGCCAACACTTTAACCGTACAAACTCACTCACTATCTATCGATTAGTTACCGTATTTTACTTTCGTCTATACACGTTACTTCGTGCTTAAATAATACTCTCCCGTCTTACAATAATTGTCTATTAGGAATAATCGTATCGCCTATGATTAGTAAACAGTGTTGATAAGTTCTAGTTCATGTGTAGTATGAAGTAAATGGTAAATGTGTCATTGGGAATAAGTCATGTTTTGACTAGAAAAACGGTAAGCCGGTAAAGGAGTTCACGTTGAATATTAGGCTTGGGCCCAATATTTGAATCTTGGACCATATGCTAACAAATTTAATCTTGTTAATTGTTGGTAGGGGTGTTCACGGATTGGGTAATATCCATAGTAACCGAAAACCGAAACCGAACCGAACCGAAAATAATTGAACCGAATTTGTGACCGAACCGAATTGGTCAAAACCGAACCGAACCGAACTAAATATTTGGTTATCGGGTTGGATATGGTTTTGGCAATGAAAACCGAAAACCGAATTCATATAAAATATATATTTTTTCTATGTATATATATGAAAAAAAAATCACTAAAACTCTTTTTTAGTATAAATATAACATGATTTAAGCTTGAAAAAAAAATTTTGTACTAAAAATATATATAATTAAATAAAAAAATAATTAAAATTATGTAATTCGGGTTATTCGGTTCGGTTTTCGGTTATAGGTGTTCGGTTTTCGGTTCGGTTGAATCAAATTTAATTTCAGTTCGGTTCGGTTTTCGGTTATACCCAGAAAAAAAAATTAACCGAACTAACCGAACCGAATAAACCGAATAACCCGATAACCGAACCGATGAACACCCCTAATTGTTGGACAATATTCAAAACATTCTACTATTCTAGTATTCTTTTAAGTAAACTACACGAACACCGGTACAAAACGACGGTGTATAACGACAAATAATTATATTTGCGAAATCGTGTATAACCGAGAGGTCAGGGGTTCGATCCTCACTCCCTACAAAAGGCCGGAGGTCCTTTCTACCTTTGGTAGAACTGGAAGCAGCCTCTCTACCTTAGGTAGGGGTAAGGCTGTCTACATCTTAACCTCCCCATACACCGGAAACGGTATTGGGTACCCATAACCCGTGGAAGACGGCATTGGGTGTTACTTTTTTGTGATTTTGGTATGACCCTTGATGCAAAATTTACGGGTTCAATATTTATTAGACCATTCTTTGTTAACTTGTTTTGAAAACATGTTTTAGAATTAAAATGCCATTGTGTGTTAACTTGCCATTTTTATTATTAGAGCAAAGCAAAATAGTACAGCCTCCGTCCCATATTAAATGTCCAGGTTTGACTTTTCAAGCCTTTTTTTTACAAGTTTGATCTTAAATATTTTTGCTCGTGTCATATAGTATTAGATACCGAACCGAGTCGAATAAACCGAATAACCGAACTAACCGAACCGAATAAACCGAATAACCCGATAACCGAACCGATGAACACCCCTAATTGTTGGACAATATTCAAAACATTCTACTATTCTAGTATTCTTTTAAGTAAACTACACGAACACCGGTACAAAACGACGGTGTATAACGACAAATAATTATATTTGCGAAATCGTGATTTTGGTATGACCCTTGATGCAAAATTTACGGGTTCAATATTTATTAGACCATTCTTTGTTAACTTGTTTTGAAAACATGTTTTAGAATTAAAATGCCATTGTGTGTTAACTTGCCATTTTTATTATTAGAGCAAAGCAAAATAGTACACCCTCCGTCCCATATTAAATGTCCAGGTTTGACTTTTCAAGCCTTTTTTTTACAAGTTTGATCTTAAATATTTTTGCTCGTGTCATATAGTATTAGATAAGAATAATACGTAGTGAAAAAAACATTTAAAAATCAATCTATTCATATGTTTTGCATCAAATATTATATAACACAACCAAAAATATTTATGATCAAAGTTAAGAAAAAAAGATTTAGAAAATTCAAACTGAACATTTAATATGGGACGGAAGGAATACTAAAGATATTCTTGACTTTTTCATTTATAAGCGGTATTATAAAAATGTGCAAGAATTAAAAGACCAACCTAATTATGTAAAGTCAAATCTTGCTATTATAACAAAGGGTAAAATAGGTTTAGTATAAAACATTACTCAAAAGTTAAAGGTGTGATTGATATGGGGGTTTGACATTTTAGGAAAAGAGTTGTGGAGAAAAGATAGTTTGGTTCGTGAGATGGGTTTTGGTACAGTGATTAACTAGTTATAATACCCGTGCACGCACAGGGTTTTTTTTTTTTAATTTTTTTAGAATAATGTATTTTTACAGGTTAGATTGACCCAATCAACTTTCAACTTTCTTTTACATACTTGATAAATTTTGGCCTGCCATAAATTATATGGGTGTTTGGCAAAGAGTCAAAGACTATATTAAGGCCTTATGGGCTTTATTAATAGAATAAGCTTATGCAAACACTCAAATTTAAGTGCAAATTAGCTTATTAAAGTTTCAAAAAGAGACTCAGTTGTTTTGTGCATGAATTTTGGTGGCAACAACTTTTAGCAGCTAAACAACTTAGCACAACTTTTTGTGATGTATCTGGCTTAAAAAATCAAAAGCTTGCCTTAGTTAAATTACTAAGGGAAATCTGCATTTCTTTCAATAATAAGTTTAACTCTTTAATAGTCTAAGACCGTGTAACGACTTCATTTTATTAAAATTCCATTAAAATGATAGCTAAATCCAAGAATAAATAAAAAATAGAAGACATCTAATGTAACAAACCTTTATGAACGGCGAAAAGAACTTCCAACTATGCAAACATCAATTTTCTTTTTAACAGATATATTCACCAAGTAACTTTGATATGGTCCTTACTTAGGATAGAACTCAAAGCTTACCCCTTTGAATGATCTCTCGCTCTAACTCTGGGCTTATACTCTAGTGTTTGAAACCCGAATATACGTATACTATATCTTGCTTTTCCTAATAAGATATGCATGTGGACCCTTAATGGACAATGGAGAAATTCCTACTACCCAGGTCTGAAACATAACGGATACACACCTTTCATCAAGACAAACGCAACAAAAATGAATCCAAACACCCTTTCCCTCATAGTCACATAACTAAAGTCAGTCACTTGTGCGCCGGTTCAGATTACCCACATTATCAAAAGGCTTTCGATTGTATGCAACCTGAAAGACCCATATTACCCATTTCAGCACAATGTCGCATCTGACCCGTTTGAATCGAACCTAATGCATAATATGGTTTTACAAAAGTAATCCTACAATAAACTCCAAACACTAAACGTAATAAAAAAATTAACACGTAGCTTACCTCTGATTTGATGACCTTGAAATCGGAAAGATGGAACAGATACAGGCTTGCACTCACACAAGAAGCACAATGAATAGCAAAAAATATTTAAACCAAATAGAAAATGTAGCAGCTTAAGCTTATTGTGTTACAGCTGGAGCAGGGCCTGAGTAGCCGCTTTTGTTGGTGCAGGGGCAGCGGCACTTGTCTGAGGTGCCAGCATGACAGTAGATTCATGCACATCACACATAACTTAAAGAACACTAATTAGATGAATGAAGATGTAGCTAAAAGAAGATCACTATATATCGGCAAAAACATCATCTCGAAACAAAAATAAAGACGAAAGTACACTTCATGAAGTCCATAATTATCTGGGTTTTCCATATCTCGGTAACACCCGTTTATATACGAATTCTTTCTGTAACAAATAGCGCACTTAGAAAACCTACGTCCACCACTACTCGTAAACATACATCGCATATCACTATCTCATCTAATTTATATATCTGCAAAACATCAAAAACAGAGTTCCTAATATATACCGCCTTTGTTTCCTTCAGTTTCATTTAAGGCGGATTTAATTAAAGACTCTTGAAGAAAGTTTAAATGATTAACCAATATAGGCAATCCGTTCTTCTCAGTTTCATATGAAGTGAGTCCAATTACGGACTTGTCAAGACTTATTTGATGGTCAACAGATTCAAATGGTTCATTTATTTCGGTTTTCTTTGAGGTTTTAATCAGAGATTCTTGAAGTTTGACTTCATCATTGACTACTGATTCACATGTTTTGTACCTTTCGATTTTATTTGAGGATGTTTCACTCAGAACCTCTGGAAAAGTATTTTGATTATCAGCAATGGTTGCTGGATCATGATAAGAGTTTTCAACAACATCACCACCTTATTTTGGATTATGCTTGTTTCTTAACCTTTAGATATGATTAATGTGACCCTATAATATAATCTAAAAATAAGAAGTAGAATCACTTTCCTGATAATTAGACTATAATGTATGCATATCGCCTTTCTTGGGTTGGTCTTAGATTATAGAAGATGGGTAGTGAGTGTGCTTTAAAGCTAAATGTAGTAGTTTTCTGGTGGTTGACTTGTTATATGCAAAAGTGTACATACATGCTAAAAACAAATGAACATTTCACTGTATTTGCCGGAAATAATGAACAATTCTTGTATCTCCATGCTAAACACAAATGAGTTATGATGTTGGTGTTTTAGCAAGAAACTAAATCAGGACTGTTTAGGACTCTTTATCCAAACTGTAGATCATACTTTTACACGTTAATTTTTTGGACGCTATTATCTTATATATGCTAATTTAAAAGATGTGAACATGGGAAAATTAAAAAGCTCTTTTAGTCTTTGCTAAAGACGCTGCATGCCTTCAGTGGTACGGCTCTCCTAAGTGTTCCGCCTTGTTCGACACATGGTGGAGTAACGTTTAACGCACCACCAAACCCTAACACATGTATCTGATATCACCTGCACCAATTTTCAAGTAATACTCTTAACATCTAAGCACTTATTTTTGTTTCATAAAATAAGAATTCAAGAAGTTTTTAAGAGTCTTTTGCTTCTGTTTTTTAAAAGGACGCAAGCAGCTAAATAACCAATTCCAGCTACCCTCTAAACAATGGTGAATTCGAATCTTAGAAACGTGAACCAATGACCGATAAATGCAGTAGATAGATTTCTAAGAATCTTAGAAAATTTCTCTCACCTGTTTTGACCCGTTAGGCCATTTTTCCGCGAAATAACACTTGCTGGTTCCGGAGCTGAGGAACAACATTGGCGGTGGCCTAAAAGAAACGTAATTTTTTGGTTAAAATATGTAATGACAAGAGTTTACAATTAAAACTATAAACATATAACAATACCAATAAACACACCTTTCCAGCTGAATTATCGGTCATTGCGTGGCCATTTCATAGACTCGTCTCCGATTCTAGGCTTAACATCAACAAAACTTCGATCGTAACCATCCTGTAAGCACGGCTCGTGTTAAAAGGGAAGGTCTGCTTGGCTAGGTAGCGGTTCAAAATGGCCAGTTTTTGGTAGTCACTGAAACAGAAAATGTGTCAAGGTTAGGTTAATCAGATACACTTTTTGTCCAACATTTTGAATTAAAACTCTTTGAGGTGTTATATACTAAAAAAATCTGTTTATTATGGTTAAAAATTGGCAGCTCGACTATTTAAGCAAAAAGTGGTAAATCATAATGCACTTACTTTGCAGGGCAGCTTGATTTTACAGCCAACCCTTTGGCTATCACATTCTTCATCCCTGCCCGAGCTTATTCCAAACTGTCTTGCTTTCCCCTTTCCTATTTCAGGACTGCAAACATAAAGACCTGCACAATATAGTGAAAACTAAACATAATAAACAAACTGCAACCTCTTTGAACATGGTTCATTTAGAAACAAACAACTTTTTAACAACACCTCAAGAAATACATTTGCTCTGCGCAAGATGAATCTTATGCATTTTGCAATCGAGAAGATGTTTCAACCCCCTTTGAATCACATCAGCAGGTAGGTGTGACAAAATCGACCCTTTTACTCATAAATGGGTCAATTCAATTCAGCTTCATTCATCACTCTTAGTAACAGATAGTGAACCTTTATTTCCCAAATAACCTATTAGTCCATGTGCCACAACGAAAAACTTGCTTTCATGTTCTTCTTCTTCTAAAGTATGCAAGAAATGATATATGAATAAAAGAAGACCTAAAATAAGACATGCTACGTGTCTCCTTAAATTTATAATATTTTATCATTGAGGCTCATTTGTCGCAATCAGGAATACTGTTGATAACACTTGCTAAACAATAAAAGCCATGGTTTCCTACATTCTCTTTGGGCTTTTATGTCAAAAATAAGTGATCATCTACTTCATGCCAAAGGCACATAAGAATACACTATTATAAAAGGGTTCTAATTAGACCTCACCTCTTACAATATGAAAGAAGCAGAATGATGGAAGTCATTGACTTAAGATGTAGAACTATGGCCATCCATTAACTTAGCGACAACTGAAAATCAACATAGCATAATGATGGCAGCCCTTGATTTGGCGGGTTGGGTAACGGGTCAAACCAGGCTCAGGTGAAAATTAATGAATTATACCTTTATAATCCTCACATATGTGCACTCAAATGGTGTGGAAAACTTATTTATAGAGGTTTAAAGGCTAAATTTTTTTCATTCAAGTATTTGATGAATACTAATTAAACTGAACCATTTCAATAGGCACTTATCCCAAAGTATGACTCTAATCATTCATCCTTCTTGATCCTTAATTATTAACGTCTATTAGTAGCAAATAGCTAGGAGCACGGTGCTTATAAGTCTCACGGCTCCACATGCCATATTATATTTTTATAAAAGAAATTCCTCATCAAATGAGTTAAGGTTCACATACTTACCATTGGGATTATGCTTGAACTCCAAAGCATATGTCAGTCACACCATCACCTTCAAAATCAAAACCAAAACCAAACATCAGCCAAGATTATCCAATAATCACTGTCTAATTTCATAATCTAACGGTTAATCAAAACACATACTAAAAAAACAGTTACACAAAAAAAAATCAACAAAAACAACAATTAACCATAATTTGAATACCGGTTTATGACAGAAAAAGTTACAATTTATAAAGACTCATCTTGAATACCCGTTTAACACATGGTTTTGACTTTTTCATATGCTCAATCATAATTCAGTAAGAATATGATTAGTATACCTTGAATACCTTGTGTTGCTTTTATTTGCATTAAAAACATATTATACATCAATCAAAGCACAATTCAATAAAATAGTATACCTTGAACTCAATGTCTGAAAAAAAATGCCTTTAATTAAACAGAATGATCCATGTTAATTTAGGGTTGTTTAGTCGTCGTCGTGTTTGTTATTGGGTATAACGCATAGTTTTGTTTAAGGAGAAGAGATTTTGCTTCACATGTAAAATTTTAAAGTTTAGTTTTAACCCTTTGATTTTTGTAGATTTCCTCCGCCTATTTAAAGTTGTTTATGTTTACACTTTTGACACATATAGTTTTGTACTCAGTTTTTTCTAGTAACAAATTTATAATTGTTTTTTTCCCGAATTAGTAATATTCATGATCTTCTTAATTAACATCTTTTCTTAAAATTAATAATAATAATTAAATTATTACTTAATAAGGTATGAATTTATTTTTTTAAATGAAAAATTCTCACTACAGGTTTTGTTTTATTATATAAAAGATACCTTTAAATGAAGGTTTTCACAAAAGTTGTCTGACCTGGGAGGTTTCAAATGTGATATCAATTTTTTTTTTAAAACGCGAGTAATTATTTTCATTTTTTATTTTGTTTACTTATACTTGCATTCAACGTGTGGGCCTCTCATTTTATATTTTCGTTTTATGTTAAAATATTGTTAAAGTTAACTTTTTTTTTATAATATTAATAAACTTAAATTTAAAAAATAGCATTTTATATTTTTATAATATATTTTCTTTTTTCTACATTAAATCAAAATTTAAACCCAAACCTAAATCCTAATCCAAACTCAAATTCAAATCTTAAACCGGTCTGCAAAAACATGCCCTAAGAAGTTTAAGAGGTCAAGAGATTTTATACATGCTTTGTACGTAGTTAAGGGCCCATTTGGTATGATCATGAGGTTAGAATTAGATTTGGATTTGATATAGATTGAAAGAAAATAATGAGAGAGAAAATAAATTTTATATAAAAGAAAATTGTAATTTAATATAAAGTAATGTTTTTTATTTGAGAAAATTATCAAAAGAGGCCAAATATTCAAGGTTGGTTCATTTTTTAGACACTTTTAGCATCTTTTCTCATTTAGGTCATGCTCAACTGCTCGACTCCATTATTTTTTTGACATGTGTCCTTACAAGTACAAGTGTTAGGTAACATATTTTTTTGCTTTTAAGTTAAATGACAAATTTACCCTTTATTATCTTTCTTTATTTAATATCTCACCTACCCTCACCTAACTCCATCCACCTACCTCACCACCTTACCAGTCCATAACCACCACCATCACCGCTGCTCATCTGCTCGACTACCACTGCTCAACTGCTCGACCACCACTGCTCAACCACAAAAATTATCTATACCGATCAAAACTGACATACAAAATTACTCATCACTCAGATCCACACATTCAATAAATCGATCTCCAACATAACTTTATTTCATCACTCAAAAAACAAACACCCATATTATATACATAATAAACCAGTAATCAAACCCTTAATTAACAAATCCCGTACATAAAATGTTGACTAGTTTTAATTAACCACAATTTATAAAAAAAAGGAAAAAAAAGAAAAAAAAACGCATCGTAGATCTTTAATTAACCACAATTTTATGAAAACAATTGAATCATTATAAGAATCTTTTTTTTTTTTTTTTTTTTTTTTTTAATTTTAATTGTAAGATCTTTAAAAAACCCCATCATAGAAAAATTGAATCATTATAACAAAAACCCATCATAGATCTTGAACAAGAAACGAAAAAAATTGAATCACTATAACAAACTCGAAACAGAAGCATAACAACACAAGACCTCAGATTCATTCAATTAAAGATCTTAAGTGATTGAACAAATACCCATCATAGATCTTGAACAAGAAACGAAAACAAAATCAAATACCTTACCCGAGACCTTGTTTAAAGATCTTGAAGCCTTTTAATAAGAAAGAAACCAAACTTCATAGTTTTTAACAGTGGTGGTCGAGATCTAAAAAAATTCATATTCATAGTTTGTGTTCTGGTTGAGATCTAAAAAAACATAATAAAAGGAGATAAAGTTTTGTAAGGGATAAGATTTGTATCGATATATTTGAGTGGGTAAGATAAAGAATATTTTTGACTTTACAATAAGATAAATTATTAATTATTACCTAACATGTGTACTTGTAAGTGACATATGTCATAATATGAATGGAGTCGAGCAGTTGAGCAGTTGAGCAAGACAAAATGAGAAAGAGATGGTAAAAAGGTCTAGAAAATGGACCAAACTTGAATATTTGGCCTATTTTGGTAATTTTCTCTTTCTATTTATCTAATAATGATTTTATATTTAAATTTTAATATAGTTGAAAAGAGAGATAGAGACATTAGTGGGGTGGTCAACATGAAAAAGTATACAAAATATTAAATTCAGGGTTTTTTTTAATACCGACTAATATACATAGTAATAAGATTTATCACATTTTGATTGATTGATTCTCAATTTATGGGGCCGCATGACAACCAAACACCTAAAATTTGCTTTCTATCATTCAATTTTTTTGAAACCCATCAACCAAACGAGCCCTAAGGTTAAGATGGCGGTGAAGTATTGAAGTAGTACTAAAAATGTCATATCTAACGATGGATATGAAACTAAGTTCTATATGAACAATTAAAACTCACCTAAGTTCATAACTCATATGACATTTTGTAGATTGTATACTTATCAAGTTTCTTGACCGATCGTTAAATCTTGTTGGGTCAGTTGCCATTTGCAAGCACTCAATTTTTTTGGTTTTCTAACAAATTTCATTTAATGACATAATCTAAGTCTACAACAATAACAATACCCAATCTCGTTTGAGCGAGTTATGAGGAAAAACAATATCTAAGTGTAACTACCAATAAAGTAAGTTTTTCTTTTTTTAATGATTTAAGAGGTCGTTTGATTTGTAGATTCTTTTTTTTTTTTTTTTTTTTCTTTTTTTTTCTTTTGAACGACAAGTTAGTACAACACTATCGGTTAACGAGTCAGAGACTCGACGCATTAGAGTGGGCAGAGCCCAACACAGATTCTTACCTAGAAGGAAAACCCAGTGAGGCTCGAACTTGAGACCTCATGGAAACAACCTCCCCCAAAGCTTCTTAAGAGACCTCAGGTGTCCAACTGAGCTAAACCCAGTTTGAAAAGGGTGTTTGATTTTGGGCATTAATTTGTAGAATTGTAGTGATCTATTATACAAATCTACTAAGTTGAACTAATCCCATACAAAAATTAGATAGACGAATGTTAACTAAGCGATCTATTTTTAATGATTTGTGTGAGTATTATATTAGCAACCCATGCGTGGGGATCCTTAAACATGTAAAGATCTAGTGATAGATCCATATTCTGGTCACATGTATTGCTGGTTGATTGAATATGGAGATAACACATATGCATGTGCTTCAAACACAACATGGAAAGTTAGTCACCCGTGCCAAAATTTGTATGTTTTAGTAACATGCATGCTCATGGGCTAAAACATATATTTAGTAGGGTTTAGATAATAAAATAGCAACGAAATTATTTTATAGTTTTGTTTTGTTACGTGAACTAAAAAATACAATTAAATGTAATAAATTTTTATAAAGTGTTTCAATATGCACAACTAGATGTGTTGTCATGTTGGAGATAGTGACACGTGTTAGTTTTTTGGTATGACAACACATAAAAATGCACAACTAGATGTGTTGTCATGTTGGAGATAGTGACACGTGTTAGTTTTTTGGTATGACAACACATAAAAATGTGCATATTGAAACACTTTATAAATTTCGTTGCCTCTAATGATACTTTTCATCGTTCAGCTTCGGAGACGGGACTTTGAAAAAAGTCCGTAGCTACTCCCTCCGATTGATGCAAGAAGCCAACCTTTTGGGGAAATCTGGTTACAATTTGAACAAATTAATAATAAAGGTAAGAGCTGTAGGTGCCAAAACGAGGGGTAGGTTCGTCGTCGTGCCACCTCAGCGCCACATCAGCATCTCATTTTTTCACAACTAACCACAACAAACCCCCTACTCACTCATAACAAACCTCAACCTCTTCATTTGGGGCCACCACTACCACTTTATTTTTTTTTTATTCAATTTTCATTTTCAAATAAACTAAATAAATTCATTTCATTCAAATTAAAAATACAATACATAAAAAAAAAAACACTTACTAATAAAAACGATACGAAAAAAAAAACGACACGGGTAAAAAAAAATACAACACACGGGTAAAAAAAACGACACGGGTAAAAAAAAATACAATACTACTCGTCGAGGATTTGATGATATTTCTTGACTAGACGTTCCTGCCTCTTGCGGATGATTTCTGCTTTTACCGGGTCAGGATTGGTACTCGGATCTATCATGAGAAAATCCATCTCGATCTTCTCTTGCCACGTTTTTTCCTTCTCCCGCCTCGCCTCGTAACAAGCCCTTTGAGCATCAGCTTTTTGAGCATATATTTCGGATATATGTCCCGAAAAACTACTCGTTTGACTTCCACCGGAGCTTGCAGTGCTTGACGTTGAAGTCGACTTCTGTTTCTTTGCGGCTCGTTTGCATCCATCTCTTTCAGGCCGAGGTCGTCTGTCGGGCCCGAATATATCCTCGAGACATGTAATGTCAATAGGATCTTCGGCATCCCACTTGGGATAATTTTTCAAAACAGCCCAACATTTTTCATACCCAAACTCCCTCCCACCAAAACGCTGCGTAAAGTTAACTTTGGCATTCGCGAGATGATCATGCTCATTTTCACCACTTCGACGCTGAAGATGTTTGTAATCAGCGTTGAACTTCTGGCAATCACCGTTAATCCTTGTCCATTTACCAGTTATCATATTCTTGCCACGCTGGTTATCAATGGTCTTAGAATTGAACATTTCGAGAATGTCGTTCCAAAAGAACTCCTCCACGACGGTCATTTCCCATATCTTTATCTTGGGAAATTTCTATCCAACACTGCGCAAGTAACATTTCTTCATTCTTGCTCCACTTCCTCCTGTCTGCTTGTGCTACGACTTCAACGTCTTCGTCGTCGTCTGCGTCCAAATCTACAGCAACTTTTTTTGTCTTCGTCTTTTTGCCCCTGCCTTTCGCCGGTTCACGTGCTTTTGGAACTTTGAATTGTGAACCGGACGGTTGTGATTCCATTTGGGACAAATGTGGAGGCTGTGACTGGCTAAAAAACTGTGGAGGTTGTGACGGGTTAAAAAACTGAGGTGATGGAAATCGACCGGGGTAATTTGCGAAACCTTGTTGAAACTGATATTGTTGGTTAAGCATTATTTCTTGTGGAGACGGGTTGGAATTGGTCGAGGAGGGGGTAGACGGGTTTGAAGAACCCCCGTATTGTGGTGGGTTTGAGTTAAGTAGGTTTGTGAAGTATCCTCCGTCATTTGGGTTTTAAGACATTGTGAGCTAATTTTTCTTTGGGTTAAATAAGAATGGAAAATTTTGGGTTTGAAGATGTGTAAAAATGGTGAAGATGAAGATGGTTTATATAGAGGTGGTGGGTTTAAAAAAAATATATTTACTTTATATATATCCGTTTAATAACGGATATATATATGTTATATACTTTTGTGTCAGGTGCAAGCCTCGTCGTCTCCACGATTTGGAACGCAACGACGAACCTCGGCGAGGTTCCACGGTGTCACAACGAAGCTCGGCGAGGTGATGACTTGGACGACGAAGGCAACAACGAGACCCACACCGGGTGCTCTAAGTATAAAAAAAAGTATAAAATCTTTTTGGTGGTCTATATGGTCACTTTTTCACCCTATTTCCAAATTGGTAATACTCAACTACTCAATTTTAGTCAAATGTTGACAAGTGTCCTTCTTTCTAATAAAATATATTTTTTAGTTGGTTCACAAACTACTCAACTTCACCTAAAAAGTACAATACCCATGTGCAAAAGTACAACACTCATGGCACACAAATTACTCAATCGCCGGCTACTCAACTTGAGAATCTACTCAACTTTACCTAAAAGGTACACTAGGAATGACAAAAAGATCTTGTATTTTTTATTTTTTTATTTTTTTTGTACTTTTTTTATATATATTTTTTAAAGTTAATTAAAATAAATACACTTAAACAAACACCATTTAAGTTATATTACTTGGGATATGAAATTTGAGTACAACCCATTTTAGCTTATTCAAGTTTATTTCACTTAGTTGTTGCGTTACTTATTACATATCTTTATAATAAAATGAAATTATAACAGTTGGTACTATATTTTTAACTCATAGGGGGCATTCCTTAAATTTCTTTGGCGTCTATTCTTTAGTTAATGGTTTTATTAACTGTTGTTTGTAGTCAAAAGGAATTCAGATTGTGCTGTTGGTGCATATGTTTTTCTTTCTTTCAAGTTCAATCGTTTAGTTAATTAGGTTTTCTGGAAAACTAAACATTAAAACCAAGTTAATTGTGTCATGATAAAACTAAACTATTGTTCGCTATTACAGCTTTTAGGGATGTTTGGCTGTGCATTTTGAACTTGATTATCGAGTTTCAAAAATGCAATAATTCAATTTATGGTGTTTGGATAGGAAGAGTGGATATGTTATTATTATCAGCTTTTAAAATTCCTTAAAATGTCATTTTGGAAAAGCAACTACATAGCTACTGTTGCAAAAGCAAAACCCAATTTCTTTCTTTTGGCAAATTTACTTACTCACCCCTCGTGCGTTTCTTTCATTTACTAACCTTCTGCTAGTTGATGCTTTATGATGTAAAAAAATGTTAATCCAACAACATGAAATAAATCTAATGAAACTGAAATATTGTTCAATCCTTTTCTAAAAATCGAATATTGTCCAAATCCTATAATTAACTCTTAAAAAAATATATAAAAAAAAGTACAAGATTTTTTGTCATTCCCAATGTACCTTTAGGTGAAGTTGAGTAGCCGTCGGTTGAGTAGTTTGTGGGCCATGGGTGTTGTACTTTTGCACATGGGTATTGTACTTTTTAGGTAAAGTTGAGTAGATTCCCAAGTTGAGTAACTGTCGGTTGAGTAGTTTGTGGCTATTAGAGGATAAAAGGCCCGAGCCCAGTTTGTGGGTTTATGGTATTAGGGTTTCACCATTATTAATAATGGTCAATAATAAAGATATGCATGATTTGTCGTTTTCGTACAAGATATTTTCCGAAGAAATACAAAGGTATGTATTTTCCCCGGGTCGTTTTCCCAACGAGGGATGAATGGAGTTTAACAACTCACGTCGTGTGATTCGGGATTCGAATAGGTAAAAAGGATTTTTGAGGATTTCTAAACTATGGGATAAGCAATAGTAAAGGGAAGTAATAAAAATGACTAAATCTATGATGCAAACAAGGAATTACGACTAAATATGCAAATTATAACTAAAACCGTGATTAACGTAATTAATAAAACGTGAATTAAATGCAAACTACACTATTTTTAACCCGTAAAAATGAACTACTATTTTTCTACAGCTAAAAATGATATTTGAAAATTATTTGAAATTTAAAACTAATTTTTTTGGATTTTTCTTAATTTATTTTGAATTAAAAACTAATTTTAAACATTTAAAATAGACTTAAAATACTAAAAATTAGGAAAACATACAAGAAAATGACAAAACTATTTTTCAAAAATCAAAATTAACTGAAAAGAATTTTAAAAACATGAATCACATTTTTTTGGCTTTTTCTCTAATTAATATGAATTAAAAACTATTTAAAACTAATTAAAATTCTAGAAAATACTAATTAAGCTAAGAAAATTCTGGAAAAATAATTTTTATCACTTTTTGATTTTTCTAAAACTAGGAAAATTGAAATTAAATTTTTCTGAACATTTTCTGAATTATTTGGATTAAATGCTAATTAAAAATGCTAGAAAATGACATAAAATGCAAAAAAATAGCAAATGAACAGTGAAAAATATGAAAACTTCCAGAATATTATAAAATAAACTAGAGAACTAGGGAAAATTAACATAAACCAATTTGGAGCACAAGAACAATGATTTGGGCACACTAGTGTTAAGAATAAGCACTTAAAAATATGCAAGAAGCAACAATAAGCCACTATAAGCTACCTACTCCTAAAAATGATCTAAAATATCCAAGATTAAGCTACTGTAACTGAATTGAACCTAAAAAGCACAAGCTAGAGTCATGAAGGCTCAAAAACAGGTTCTAACAACTATTTGCCAAACGGCCCTTAATCACCTACTTTAAACTCTAAAATAAGCTATCTAGAAAAATCACAAAAATAAGAAAAAAATTACCAGGCAGTAGACAACCAACCAATCAGCTTAAGTCCAAAGTTTCAGCTCAAATGGATGCAAAATGAGAGAATTAAAAATCAAAACTAAAAACTGTTTGGGCACTTTTGGACCATATTTGACTTTTTATAAAAACTTATGTTTTGACTAAATGAAACTTTGATTGCTCCTGATTGACTGAAAATGTAATGATAAGCTATAAGATGACCTAAATAAGCTATATTAACAACAATGTGACCAATATCTAAGATTATGCTACCTAAAATGCCTTATAGCCAACTGTTATGAAAATTGAAGATGAATTTTGACTTTTAATTATCTCAGATGCAAAACGATGACTAAAATGAATCAAATGTACCTAAAGCAGATTTAGAAAACCAAGCTCAACCTCAGAACAAGCTTAAATCTCAGTTATATGATCTAATCCAAACACTACTTATATGAACTTATTGCAACTATAACTAGCCAAAATACTAATCCAAACTTATCCAATCCACAATAACTACGACTGATAATACTAGGCCTAATTCAAGCAAATGCACAGCAATATTACACCAAAGCTAACAGATCTATTCAATAGGATTACTGCTACTCTATTAAGCTAAAAATAAGATGAAATTGAAACTTACAAGATGTCCAGCCACTATGGCTTGCCAAACAGATAAAATAACCACTATCCTAGTTCTGATTTCAACCCAAATTCAACACAATTATCCCATTTCCATCACCAATTCAGCAACATAGAATAATTCCACCACAATTATGCAGTTTTGACTTTACTTGACTTTTTGCTCAAAACTTAGAATCAGAAGAATTCAACCCACAATTCACTCACATAAGCTTATTGAAGCTTATGTGAGTTAATAAAAACAGAAATTAAACACTCTATCAATTCGAAAACAGCTTGAAACTTAAATGGGTAAACGAAGAATTCTCATTAACAAAAGTGAATTTATAACACTGAATTGGAAATTACAATTAACTAATGAAAACGACTGAATTTAAATGCTGGAAAATCAGTAAATGACAGAAAAATTATTGGTAACAATTTCTCTAAATACAATGAGAAAATGGACAAAATTCCTTCTGACTGAAGAAGGGGTTTTATAGCAGAAGAAGAGCCTTGGGAAGGTTCTGGATCATCTAATCTGAGCCTTTGATTCGTTCTCTTGTCATCACATCAATCCTTAGCCCTTGGATCAAATTGGTGAGGTGTTAGGACCAATAGGGTTGCTCCATTCGTCCACCCTGGCGATCCAGACGTCACACCCTGACACGTTGTCAGAGGGCTTCTAGAAGCTTTTAAGTTGTGGGTAAATGATTGGGACATGTGGGTAAATTAGAGTTGAAGAAGGGTAACAGTAAATGGGAGTTATCCAGGTTTTAGGCGCGTATGGGGAATGTTTGGATTTTATTGTGTTTGTTTGACCGGGTTGTGATTTGTTTGACCTGGGGTTTTATGGTATCCGGGTAAAAGGGATATTGGGTAAACGGGTATTGGATGGGCTTTTGTTAAAATTGGGCCAAGAGATAAGAGTTAGTAATTGATTGGGTTATTTTAGGATCCGGTGAAGTGTAATGGTAGTATAAGTTTAGTTTTAGGCTTTGTTAAGAGTAAGTTTTGACAAATAGTAAAGTGTAGGGAGTTTTTGTGTCATGTTTGAGAAGTATATTCCAAGGGCCAATTTTGACAAATCTGAATCTTCAGGGACTAAAGTTGTCATTTTGAGAAGTAATTGTCCAAACTTGCAAATTCCTTTCCCAGCCTCAGCTTTTGCACTCTTCTCATTCTCTCGTGCTCGGTTTTCTTTGGTTTTGGCTTTCTTTTGTCTGTTTTGTCATATCCGTACCTGCACATGCATAAACTCAAGAAACCATCAAATATTAGCAATAAACGGCTCTTTTCTTGTTATTTTGGGTCTATTTTGATAAAGAAATGATATGTGTTTTTGCACATATCAATGCACACGGGGAATTATGTAGTCTAACATGGTGTAACACCCTTTGAAACGCCCGAGCCCAGTTTGTGGGTTTAGGGTATTAGGGTTTCACCATTATTAATAATGGTCAATAATAAAGATATGCACACGGGGAATTATGTAGTCTAACATGGTGTAACACCCTTTGAAACGACATTCGACTAAAAACATGATTTTTTTTTAACAAAAAGTACACCCGAAAACTGAGCCATTGTCACTCTTTTACAATCTGACAAAAATCTATAGACATCTGGACCTTGAGACTATTTTTAAATGAAACTAGACTCAATTACCTTCGAAATGACGGGTTGCACGACCCGTGACGACTTATGGTTAAAAAGATATGATTTTTCGAAAACCGACAAAATTTGCTCACTTCCATACCGAAATTGGCATACCGAAATTTGGAGTTTTTGGTTCCAAATTTTGGTACCAAACCGAAATTTGGTGTGTGGAAAACTAGAATGGGGGTTTGAATAGTTTGCCGATTAAAACTTCGTTTTAAACTATTTTGATCGACTTATGTCAATCTATTTGTTATGCGTGTTGGATAATGATAGATAAGCATATAAGTAAGTAATAAAGATAAAGAGTAAGGAAACACAAAACCACGACACGAGTATTTATAGTGGTTCGGCTACAAGGACACCTTCCTTGCCCTACTCCACTCCCCGAGTACCCCACTCGAGAATTCGTAAGCACTACACAACACAAAATGTGGCGGGGAAGCCTTCACAATGTCGCCTACTCTTTATCCGGTACTAGGCTATACACCGAGTTCTTCCACGAGGTAGAACCACACCTATCACAACGTCGCCTACATTTTATCTGGTACTAGGCTACTACCCAACACTACACCACAACACAACTATCCCAAATGAGACACACTCCTTGTTACAATACTAGAAGGATGTCAATGTCCTTTAACCCAAACTATGTATCTTTTACATCGATGCACCATATAAAATATACACCCTTGGCACCTTTCACTAATGCCTTTGACACGACCCTTCGGCACCTTTCACTAATGCCTTCAACACGACCCTTCGGCACCTTTCACTAATTCCTTCAACACAACACTTCTTTGGAGGGAGATAAGAACTATCAACAAGATACACTTCAGTGGTCTTGATGATGACGAAGTTTAGCAACTCATGGCCTTGAGCTTGCACGTCTTCAAGAGGTGGTGATCTCGCCTTTAAGAGGAACCTAGAGAATCACACAAACATAAAACTACATAGAATGATCCTTTGGATCAGAGGTTAGAGATATTACAATACTAAGAGAGAGTATGTGTAAAAGTGGTGGTGAGCAAGAGAAAAATGGCTTACTATTTATAGACAAAATTGTCTATTGTCCCATGGTTCCCACGGATCCCTCCCCAGAGGGATCCGGCTAGTGCAATCCTTGGGATCCGACTACTGGGTCAGCTAAGTCCATATTTCAGGTTGCAAACCGGGTTATGGGTTATGGGTAATGGATTATGGATACCCAACAAGTTGCAATGTACCTAGACATTGGGTTATGGATCTTGGGTCATGGGTCATGGACTTTGGGTCATGGATCATGGATAATACCCAATATGAGTTCATGCATGATGTCATGCAATGGGTCATGGGTTATGGATCATGCTCCATGGGTATGGGTTATGGACTTTGGGTCTTACCCAACAACATTCATTGTACCTAGTCAATGGATCATGGGTCATGGGCCATGGACTTTGGGTTTTACCCATCACATTACCCATTACAATATATACAAAGTATATATGTACATTTCTATATTATGTAAACACTAGTTGTTATACATATGCATTTCTATAAGATGTAAACAATATTACTTGTTTAGTGTTTATATGAAAATGTCTTTGGTTTTATATAACTTATTTACTAAACATATTTTGATATTGTTTTAATATGTTTAGTATAAGTGTGTTAGTAAACTATTGGCTCAAACCTTTTACGTATTTTATTTGTTTTGTTAAAATGATTTTACGTTTGTTATCGAAAAAACATTAGAAGATCGTAAAATATAAATAAACGTTTTTATGGTTTATTTGTATTAACATGGTGTATTGGTTCCAAATTTTGGTACCAAACCGAAATTTGGTTCCAAATTTCACTTTCAAACCGAAATTTGGACTTTTGGTTTCAAATTTCGGTACCAAACCGAAATTTCATTATGCACTCCAAACACCCCTTTTCTGCATACCTACCCATTTTCCCGAAAAACAACTTCTATTACTCGGAATGACACTAAAACTTCCAGAACACGACTCTACATGAAGACTTCCAGAAATCATTTACAAATTATAAAACTTCATCTTCATAATACTCGTGGTCTCAATGAACCACGAACATGTACTTTACAAGTATACGGGTGTATTCGCCAAAACACCCATTTTCAATGTAACTTTAACATGACCTTTTACATACATTAAAACTAGTAAATTGACTCTTAACCATTACAAAGACTTGACAATATAAACATTAAACCTTTTATGACTCTCGGGGGACAACCTTGTCATGAGCTCGGTATCTACCTAAGCTCTACCTTCTTATCACTTCTAAACTTTCACATAATCCACCCTTAACCCTTAGTTCCAAGCATTTCCTTTCCTTCACGTTTAAAACTTTAAACCATGATTCCAAGCTAGTGAAACCAAAGACATCATCATATCCACCATTGCAATCTAGGCTAAATCATTGAGGGGAATCATTACTAGGGCTTCACTACTTGATTTGGGATACATAGACACCATGATTGATCATCATAACTTGGTCTCTTCTTCCCTCCCTTCTCCATATCACGTCACACTCATACACACCCACACTTTTACGGAACTCCAAAGAGGATAAGAGAAACATCCAGACTATTGTAGGTGATGAGTTTGTCTATTTGGCACATTAGGTCCCTCAAGTCCCCTTTCTTCCACTTTAGCCACAATATACTTTATACCCTTTTTTAGCATTTGGCAACTTAGGCCCCTTAAGTACATTTTTCTTATAAATGTGGCACGTCATATTTTCTATAACCATTTACATAACATTAATACTTATATTTTGACCATCGTGTTTGACTAACCAATCCCGTATGTCCTTTGAATTTATAGAAGTCATGGTCAACCATTCAAATGGCATTCTTGTAATAAAATGCTTAGGCCCGGTTTCATGGCTTTATACATGGTATGAGAGCGGGTCTGAGACCTAGATGGCTATGTTGAGCCGCCTCCACTAAACCACCTCGTCAAACCCAAATAAAAAAATGTCGTAACTTTTCTACCCACCAATACAACAGTTACTTTTTTTCTAATTCCCCAAGTTGTTCACTTTTTGAGATAACCTAACGGCGCTGTCTGTAAGAAGGAAGAAAGAATAAAATCAATAGCTGGACGTTTTGAAGATTGCAGATTCATATGCGGTTATTAAAAAAATAAAAATAAAAAACAAAATAGGAAAAAAAAAGTTATATTTGTTTTATTGTTTGTTTGTTAGTCGATTGTTCGTACGGCTTTATTACCAGTTGACTAAAGTTGACCGTTGGTACGGTTGTGTTACCAGTCGACTTAGCCGACCGTTGGTACCAGTCGACTAAAGTCGATTGTTGGTGCAATTTTGTTACAAGTCGACTAGATTTATGTTTTTATTATGTTAATGTTTTTTTTCTTGTCTAGTTACTACTCCAATCCGAGCTTTCGTGATTTCGCCGCTCGGACTGCGGGGGAGTATTAAAGGATAAAAGGCCCAAGCCCGGTTTGTGGGTTTAGGGTATTAAGATTTCACCATTATAAATAATAGTCAATAATAAAGATATACTCACGGAGAATTATGTAGTCTAACAGTGGCTACCTAAAAAAATATATTTTATTACAAAGTGGGACACTTATCAATATTTGGATGAAGTTGAGTATGACCAATTTGGGAATAGGGTAAAAAAGTGACTACACATTGGATCACCAAAAGATTTTATACCTTTTTGGTACTTACATTTTATTTTTATTTGTTTCTATGTGTGTGTATTATTTTGTATGTTTGTATAGTTGGTTTTGTGGTAATTAGTACAGATAATGTAGCCACCACCTCACATTCTGTCAAACAGCAAAAGGATTATGGGCATCATTACAAGCAAATGAACCTTACTACACTATTGGATAATCAAAATTATGAAAGTGCCATATATCTTTATTTTTGTCGTTTCTTATCAATATTGTCGTATGGCACATCCCGATACAACCAAAAATCAAGTTATTCTTATGGAAAGCCATCTCAAATTCTATTGCCACCAAAGAGAATTTATATAAAATACAATGCTCACCTTCTCCAGCATGTCTGATTTGTAATGTTTGTATCGAATCAGTCGAACATCTTCTCTTCGAATGCGCTTGGACACGCCCTGTTTGGTTTGGCTCTCCTTTATGACTCCGATCTTATCCACCTGGTATGAATATTTCTTGTTATATAAAAACGTTGATTGACACAATCCATTCCGCTTTTGATGTTTCTCGGGTTCTATCAATTTTTGCAACTACCTGTTGGTTTATATGGCGATCTCGTAATTGCTTTGTTTTTGATAATGTGTTTCTCTCCCCGCATATTACGTTAGCTTTGATTAATGCTCAACTTTGCGAGTTTGATAACTTTGTTTCCTCTCAATCAATACCACGCCCTAGTAATCTTGATTCTGGCTCACATTCTTCTCCTCAGTGGATTCCCCCCTACGGATGTTTGGTGAAGCTAAACTGTGATGCTGCATTCAAGCTTTCTAAGTCTGCTTATGGTATTGCGGTTTGTGATTCCACCGGTTCTCTTCGTTATGTCCGCGGTAATTTAAGTTGTCCCATTTCTCCCCTCCATGCCGAGGTCATTGCGGTGCATTCTGCTTGCTCACTTGTATATAATCACGGGTGGCTAAATGCTATTGTGGAATCAGATTCTCAAATGGCTATCTCCTTATCATCTTAAGAAGCATACCCACCATGGAGATTTGCAGCTCTTATTGATGACATTCGCTTATGGGCAATGATTATGCGAATTTCATTTTCTTGGGTTAAACGTGAGCAAAATAAAGTAGCACACTGGGTTGCTTCTCACGCGTTTTGTTCGGCTTCTGGATTTATTTGGGATAGTTCTTTTCATCATGAAATTACCTCGCTTGCGAGGAGTGATTTGTATGTTCCTTAGTTTTTTCTAATAATATATCTATGTTCAAAAAAAAAGTAGCACACTCAAAACTTTGTTATATTCTATGAAAACCAAAACATGTAACATGTTAATACTCAAAATTCTTTGAAATAAATGTAACAGTTGTTTAAAAATGATTTTATATAAAGGAAAATCATACTATCTTATTTTATGTCAATTTTAATTTTAGCTAGTCAATTTTATTCTTTTCAATTGAAGTTGTTAAAGTTGTCTTTAGTGCAATAAAAGGTTTTTTTAACTTTTCGAAAGATGTTGTCGATCATTTTTTCAGCTGAAATGATTTATTAATATAACGCATCGTTATAATTGAGCATTTAAAAGTCATTTTGTCTACGATTATGACCGGTAAGCGTTTTGAAAAGTTGAAAAAAACTTACATTGCAGAAAAAATAACTTGGATGCCATAAATTGAGAAAGAAAAAATGTTGAGTAAAATTCAAATTGACCTACAATGTGACTTTTTTTGTGTGATTTACTCTTTATGATACGTTAAAACTAATAACTAATGCCTGGAAATAATCATTGATCAATATATTTATATTTACCACATGTAAAGAGAAAATTGTCAAACTTTTATATTGCTTAAAAACTTACAAAATAAATATTGTTCGACTAAACTACCCTTTCTAATAAAAAACAATAAAATCCATTGATTATTTAAATACTTGAGGGGTGTTTGTCTCGGATTATATAGCCGGCTTATTGCTTATTTGGTTTTGAGTTTTTGTTTCATAAGTTCAGTTTTGTGGCTTATTTTGAAACACAAGCTTAAAAACCAAAAAAGTCATAAATTGGCTTATATAAACTAAAACAAACACCTTTTAAATTTTAAAACAAACACCCTCTTAATTATAGTTTAATATACAAACTTTTTTCACTCACTTAAATTCATATATAAAAAAATAAAAAAATTACACGTTTGGTCCATGTGGTTTGCCGAAAATAACAACTTTAGTCCCTAAGTCATTTTTATTACGTTAACCATACCTAATTTTGAAACTATGCACCCTTTTAGTCCCTAATTTGGATGCACGTTTGTTTCTCCCGTTATCTTATTAAATGACAAGGGCATTTATGTCTTTTCCATTGCTCACTCACTTTCCCACCCTATTTATTATCCCAACCCTCCCCGCCAAAAATAAAACCCAGTTAACCCGCCAATTAAAAAACCCTAGATCTCACATACCCAAATTTAAAACCATAGAACACGCAAACTTTTCCTCAATCATGGTTTTTCTGCAGATGTGGTCGAGTTTGCGTAATCAAAACTTCTTGGACAGTGTCTCACCCAGGTTGTCGTTTCTACAGTTGTCCCATACAGGGATCATGATGTGGGTGGATTGATTGGGTTGATCCACCAATGTGTGATTGTGCTGTTCAAATTATACCTGGATTGTTAAGGGCTAGGAATAGGCATGAAACTGCCATTGAAGAATTGACAAGGGAACTTAGAAAGACCAAGATGTATTTGATGTTTAGTTGGTTAGGTTTTCTTTGTATTGTGGTAATTTACCTATTGGGTTAATGAATGTTTAAGATTAGACTTGTAAGATATGTTTTGGGTCAAATATAGTTGTTGTAAGATGTCTTTTGGGTTAATGAAGGAAGAAGTTTAGCTTTGAAGTATATACAGTTTCTAAGGTTGTGTTTGAAACATAATTGTGGGTAATTTTGTGAGTTTGCGACATGCATTTGGTATAATTGTTTACATTCTAATATTGTTCTACAATGGTGCACTTTCTGTGATGTATTTGGTTTGTTTGACCATTAAAAAGTCAACATTAACTTTGTTGCCTAAAACCAGTTTGACTACTAATAGTCACTACTGCAAGTGAATTTATAATACTACAAGACAGGTATGTCAAGACATATATTGATATACTGAAAGTGAATACATTAAATAAAACAAGTTTGACTAATGCAAGTCAAACTTAACCAGTACTAAACTTACAAGATTCTGCAGACACCAAAAGTTACATAGCATACCAGTACTAAACTTACATAGCGTAAACCAAAAGTTGAGTACACAGACAGACACCAAAAGATACATAGCAACACCAGTACTAAACTTAAGCAATACTACAATACATCACACTAACACCTCTTTTCCATTGTTTTTTTTTTCTTCTGTGGTCCTTTAGCACCACATGTAGCTTTCTTATTTGAGGTCCCACTTCCATCAGAAGCGTTTTTCTTTGTTCTTTCATCAGCAACAACTTTCTTTTTCTTTGGGGCACATGCATCATCAGGATGTGTAGATGAGGACCTTTTCCTAGCATTTCATGAACATGTACCAGCATTAGTAGATAATGCCCCTGTTTCATTCATTTTTTGCCCTATACAAGATTCTTCTGTTGTGGCCAAGGTTTCCACACTTCAAACATGTTACAGTTTTAGATGCCCTGGACAGTTTTCCACCAATCACCATTGCCTTCTCTTCCTTTGTTTTCCTTCTGTTCTTCCTTGGCCTACCCACTTGTGAATGATGCTTAGGTGGAATGAGTTTTGAAGGAATATGAGATTTCTTCCACATTATCTTACCATTTATACATCCAATATTATGACTGTATCCTTTTTCCAAGTAGCTAACCAATAACACTTATGGACCCACTCTTCTGGTATACCCACTTCAATCCCATTAAGTGCCATGTTGTAGTTGGTTGCTACAGCATGTACACAAGGGATGCCTGTTAATTCCCATCTCCTACAACTACAAACCCTTTTAGCCACATTCACCACACATTGATCACCATGTGGTCCATTTCCCTCATATTCTTCCCCCCCCCCCCCCCAATTCCAACCCACTGAGTAATTATTTGCTTGGTCCATAGCACCTTTCAATATTTTGGCTGCAGTAGGGGTGAGAAGTCCATCTCTTTTTGCTATAACACCAAGAACATTCACAATCCTTCTTCTAAAGTATTGTCTAATGTATTCTAAGGCATTGATTATAGGTGCATCCTTAGCATCCAATATGTTTCCATTGAAAACCTCACACATATTGTTCAACAATACATCAGATTTAGCTCTACGTGTTATCAGTATAATTAAGCTACTTAAGTAAACACCAACAACTATTTAACTATAATTATGAGCTACTTAATTAAAATGCAACAAGTATTACCTGAAAAATGGGATCTAGACCAAGAATCAGCATGAATTTTTGCTAGCCATTCAAATGCATCCTTATTAAACTTCTTCAGCTACTCCATTGCATGATCAAAATGAAATATTGTTGTTGCAGTAGCACATTTCCAAAGCAGATCTTTATATGCTTGTCCATTCCACTTGAGCTTCATATTTTCATGTATATACCTAAGGCAATATATGTGCTCCGCACTAGGAAATACCTTTGCCAATGCAGGTATGAGGCCCTATAGGAAATTGACTGATAACATCAAATAGTCCTAAATATTTAGTGTCAATTTCCTCCGATAATGCTTGTAATTTATATCATTTATATGGATTTACGTTTGTTTTCCATTGTATTCCACTTTGAGGTAAATTACGAGCATTGGAGCTAAAGAAACGCGAAACTGGAGAAATATCAAAAGATTTATCATAGTATGCTAATTTTGAAGAAGTTACGGTGTAACTCTTCCCTCACATTACGTCGTAACTATTGCGTGACTCAGAAAACCAACTCATCAGAAGGTTACGGCGTAACTCTTCCCAGAGGCTACGACGTACTATATTAGGTCAAATGAGGTTCCACGCCGTTGATAACTACGCCGTAACTATTCCATCAACTACGTCGTAACCAAGTTTATTGAAGACTACGACGTAACCACTAATAAGGTTACGCCGTAACTAGCGGATCTAGTGCTAAATACGATGAAATTGAAGGTTACGGCGAAACTCTTGTTATAGTTACGCCGTAACCCAGATCTGGCCTATAAATACCCCACGAATTCCAGCATTTCTAATCATCCCATTCCACACACAACAATCAGAGAACGTGGGAAAAAGCTCAAGGCAGGTCTAGAGGAGCATACGGAGCTGTCTTCATGGGAGAAATCACTCCCCTACGATAAGCATTAGCATTTTATATTTTCTTTACTTTCAATTCATGTATTTCGTACATTTGAATATTGAATTGGTTTGTATGATTAATATGAGCGGCTAAGCACCTCTTGGTGCTGGCCTTGTTATGATTCCTTAATTGTTTTGTTTGCATTTACATTACTTCCGCATAATTATTTCTAAGTGTATGCATGCATAGTTTATTGGTAGCCACCCTTGGTTCGGTAGTTTTGAATGGCGGTAGAGACCAATTGCCTAGGAGATATGACCAACTGACCCTAGATGAGCGGACTGAGACGGGAAGGGTAAGATATGACCAACTGACGACCCTTTCTACTTGTGCGATTTGACCAACTGATCACCTACCGTTTGGATGAACTTAAGAATTAGGGGGTGAGTGTTTAAGTTTCTAACGCCCGGGCACTCACTATTATAAATCTAGCATGTAGCGGTACTTAATGACTTGGATTAGAGGACCAGGAACAACAGGACTTATGAAGGGACACCTGACTTCTCCTGTGGTGGCATCTTTGCTGATAGGTTAGGGCGAATTGACCAAATGTTTTCCTCTCGACTTTGACCCCACCTGAAGTAATTGGAAGTAAGTAGACGTAGACATAACTAGCTAGGAGGATTAACTAGGTTAGCACCACTCTCCTCTATTGATTTACCCTTTACATTTTATTTGCCTTTATTTGCTTTTATCTGCTTTAGTAGTTTAAATAATTAATTCCCTATCGGAACCTTTATTAATCTGTGACACTTAGACTTAGTAATAATCCAACACACATAGCTCTTAGGACGACCTCGGCTTTACTGGTTACTACACTACATACGACCGGGTACACTGCCCGTTAGTGCACTAGGGTAGACCATAGGTATAACGAGACTTCATGACGCTTATACGACGGCACGTCTCTTTTTCGTGGGCCTTCTTTCTTTATGGAGCAAATTTCAGGGAAGTTCTCGCTCTAATTCTACTTTTCTCTTCACATTTATTTAATGCTTAGTACAAAAGGGACTTTGTACAATTTAAGTGGGGGGATGGGAGTAGAATTATCTCTTGAACATTATTTTGCCCTCGTTTTTCTAGTTTATTTTGAAAAATTATGCCATTTTTAAAATTTTGACATGTTTTTCTTAACCTAACTAGATTAGACCTTAGCCGAGCACATACAACCCTTGATTTACTATGGTGAGATTAGCCTTATCCGTTTCCAATATTTTACCCCAAATCCACCAAATTATGAGTGTGCCGGTAGCTTGTAAACTTTAGAACTTGGCATTTGCATCATTTCAAGACCATAGACGAGATATGTTGAGTTAGCTCGATGTATTTGAACTTTTCAGTTTTAGAAGGCAATATTATAGGATTATCACCCAAATAGCCTACCTTTGTGTGTCTATCGATTAGTCACCTCGACTTCTCGACCCCCATGTGAAACCCTTTTGTTGCACTCACCTTTAGTGCAAGATACCCCTAGATACACCCATCTGAGCCATTCCTTTCATTTTGTTAACCCGATTTATTGTTTCGATACACCTATACACCTTAGCCTACCATGTAGTCTTTATTTGTGATTGGGAAGTCATCATTTGCCTAAGTTCAAGGTTTGAGTGGAAAGCTTTGGAAATCACGCTTTCATCGACAAAATTCATGAAGATCATTGAAGACCCCCCGAATTCCCATTGTTCATCTCAAGTGGGGGGATATTATGTTTAGTTATTTTTGTTATGTTGAAAGAAGAAAAAAAGTTGTTATGTTATTATTGTAAAGTGCGATGTTATAAGCACTATATTATGAGCTTTATAGATTTAGTATCGAGGAGGCCACTTCGGTCACATTTGAAGATTGGAGTTGGTAATTATGCCAACAGTTGGAGAAAAGGTAGTGTGCCCATCACGACGTCCTCTAATGACACATCTACCTTATATTTCATGATCCTGTTTCTCGACTTCAAAACTTGAACTTTGGGCGGACGGTAAGTGGTGATGACTTGGTTATAGATTTAGACTACCTGCTTGTTTTTTATTTTACACCCTTTATATATCCCATGTCTTATCCTACCCTTTAGTCACGAAGCGTGTCTAGGTGATGCAGCGAGCAATCTTTGGTGTCTTGGCCATTGATTTGGTCATGTATCATTGATTTTGTCCACTTCGCCGTGACATGTTAGTAATGACGAGTCACCCCTTAACCTTTTTCGTGTCTACCCATATTGCCTTCGAGAATTGTTTAGCCCTTAACTCTAGTGGTGGAGATTTGTGTAACCGCCAAGCTTATGATAGAATACATGCTATAACTCTGCGATTGAGTGATCACCCCGAAATTGACACTTAGAATAGTTGAGAGATTTGAGTGTTTTGTTCCCCTTTCGTGAGGTGTTCGGCTTTGTTTTATTCTAGCATAAGGGATTTATAAACTTATATTTTCCAGGTTATGGGAGATATCTTTTTAGGAATCTTTCTAATAATGTCTACTTGAGGGCAAGTAGAGTTCAAGTGGAGGGATATTTGATAACATCAAATAGTCCTGAATATTTAGTGTCAATTTCTCCCGATAATGCTTGTGATTTATATCATTTATATGGATTTACGCTTGTTTTCCATTGTTTTTCACTTTCAGGTAAATTACGAGCATTAGAGCTAAAGAAACGCGGAACTGGAGAAATGTCAAAAGATTTATCATAGTATGGTGATTTTGGAGAAGTTACGGCGTAACTCTTCTCTCACATTACGCCGTAACTATTGCGTGACTCAGAAAACCAACTCATCAGAAGGTTACGGCGTAACTCTTCCCAAAGGCTACGGCGTAACTATTGTGTGACTCAGAAAACCAACTCATCAGAAGGTTCCACGCCGCTGATAACTACGCCGTAACTATTCCATCAACTACGGTGTAACCAAGTTTATTGAAGACTACAGCGTAACCACTAATAAGGTTACGCCGTAACTAGCAGATCTAGTGCTAAATACGAAGAAATTGAAGGTTACGGTGTAACTCTTGTTATAGTTACGCAGTAACCCAGATCTGGCCTATAAATACCCCACGAATTCCAGCATTTCTAATCATCCCATTCCACACACAACAATCAGAGAACGTGGGAAAAAGCTCAAGGCAGGTCTAGAGGAGCATACGGAGCTGTCTCCAAGGGATATTGAATTTTGAATTGGTACCTTTAAATTCATGTATTTCGTACCTTTGAATATTGAATTGGTTTGTATGACTAATATGAGCGGCTAAGCACCTCTTGGTGTTGGCCTTGTTATGATTCCTTAATTGTTTTGTTTGTATTTACATTACTTCCGCATAATTATTTCTAAGTGTATGCATGCATAGTTTATTGGTAGCCACCCTTGGTTCGGTAGTTTTGAATGGCGGTAGAGTTCAATTGCCTAGGAGATATGACCAACTGACCCTAGGTGAGCGGACTGAGACGGGAAGGGTAAGATATGACCAACTGTCGACCCTTTCTACTTGTGCGATTTGACCAACTGATCACCTACCGTTTGGATGAACTTAAGAATTAGGGGGTGAGTGTTTAAGTTGCTAACGCCCGGGCACTCACTATTATAAATATAGCATGTAGCGGTACTTAATGACTTGGCTTAGGGGACCAGGAACAACTGGACTTATGAAGGGACACCTGACTTCTCCTGTGGTGGCATCTTTGCTGATAGGTTAGGGCGAATTGACCAAATGTTGTCCTCTCGACTTTGACCCCACCTGAAGTAATTGGAAGTAAGTAGACGTAGACATAACTAGCTAGGAGGATTAACTAGGTTAGCACCACTCTCCTCTATTGATTTACCCTTTACATTTTATTTGCCTTTATTTGCTTTTATCTGCTTTAGTATTTTAAATAATTAATTCCCTATCGAAACCTTTATTAATCTGTGACACTTAGACTTAGTAATAATCCAACACACATAGCTCTTGGGACGACCTCGGCTTTACCGATTACTACACTACACACGACCGGGTACACTGCCCGTTAGTGCGCTAGGGTAGACCATAGGTATAACGAGACTTTATAAATATTAAAACCTGGTCAGTAAATCCTGCATCATAGACAAATGTTAGAATATTAAATGTGTATTTAGATTCCCTGCATAGGGACCATAGTTGAAATAAAAAGTCAAATGTTTACCTTTTGCCTATCACTTATAAAAGTGTAGTTAGATTCCCAGCTCAGTTCTAGATCATCACCAAGACACTCCAAAAACCAAGTCCAAGAACTGGTTGTTTCTTTCTCCACAATTGCATATGCTACTGGATATATGCCATTGTTGGCATCCAATCCCACAACAGTCAGAAGTTTTCCAGGATATGGTCCCTTCATGAATGCACCATCAAGGCCTAATAGATCCCTTCCACATTCTTTGAAACCTTTCTTTAATGGACCTAAAAATACGTAGATCCTCTTGAAAACTCTTGATTCTAGTTCAAGATCTATGTCTCTTTCAACTTCAATCCTTACAGCTGTATCAGGATTTTCGCTTCTCAACTCTAAACAATAATCCCTCAACATGGTATATTGTACACTGTAATCTCCCTTAACTTGATTGAGTGTAGTGGTTTTAGCCCTAAAAGCTTTCATTCTGGACACACCAACATCATATTGCTTCTGGAACTGGTCTTGAAGAGCTCTTGTTGGAACATCTGGATTTTTCTCTATTTGGTCAATGATACCCTTAAACAAGAATTGGGCAGTGCAATCCTTTATTTCTCTTGATTGAAGGCATTTGTGGTTGTCTATATATGTTCTAACTTCCCAAGTCTCAGAATTCTTAATCTTAGACAGTAGTAATACCCATGGACATTCGTCTTCTGCTAGTGGTTTGGGCCTGCCTCTACCTCCTAAACTAATACATTTCTTACTGGGCTCAACTGGCTCACTAGGCCCAAATCCTTTTTTTCCTTTGGGTTTTGTTGGTTTCTTTTTTACTGCAGTCTCATTTGGTTTGCTAGTCTGATTAGGCCCATCACCTTCAAGTGTGAACACTGGAATTTTGCCCATACACTTTGCCCTAACCCTAGCCTTATCATTCCTTATCAACTGCAACTTTCTTCTAGTTTCAATTGAGTGCAGTCTTACTCTCTCTTTCACTTCAGCAACACTAGAAAACTTTTGACCATGATAGTAGAAATTCTTATACACAATGTTATCTGCGTTTTTATTTGCCTTTTGGATTTCTTTAAGCTTCCTTCTAGTAATCTTTTCAATCTCATGTTCTTCCTCATCTGAAGCACTTTCAAGAATTTCATTATCTACTGCCTCAACATCTTTTGCTATTGGTGCAGAATCATTTTCTTATACACTGCCTGTATGTCTCACCCACTCAACATCTTCATCTATATCAAAATGGTTATCATGCATATCAACATTAACTTCTTCTACATTGTTCTCTTCGTCGTCAAAGTGATCTCTGTCATCTGAACTACTATCTTCATCATCTGAGTCTTCCACATCCAGTGTTTCACAAGGTTGATCATGCTCAACCAATGTTTCTAAAGGTTTAAAATTCTCATTATCATTCACACTTTCATTCACATGAACACTTGACCCTTTATTCACCCTTTCATTCACATGAACACTTGGCCCTTCATTCTCCCTTTCAGTTACCTTATCATCAAAGGGATCAAATTCATAATAGTTCATGTTCAAAAGTTCTTCAAAAATAGAGTCCATTGTTTCATGTACACTATCATTGGGAGTGGGAATAGTGTGGCTGGTAGTGGCCTTGGTCAGAGTGGGAGTGGGAGTAGGAGTGGGAATGGCAGTGGTAGTAGCAATGGTGGGAGTGTGAATGGGAGTGGCAGTGGTAGTAGCAGAGGTAGAGGGTTTATGGTATTCTAACAACATCATTTTTTTATGGGGACTTTTTTTTTGATGAGGAGGGAATGGGAGTTTCAGAGGGTAGCTCTTCAATAACAACAGTGCTTCTAACTGGGGGGGATCAAATGAATGAGCAGTTTTGATACCTCATGTTCACAATAAACCTTAATCAACTTATTATCAATTGTATACCTAGCTAAACCTTGTACATTAAGATCATTTTCTAAAGCTCTTAGTCCAAATTCTAAATCAGTCCCAGGAATAAGATAATGATAGTAAATAGCTTCTTCCTCATTAACATAACCTAATTCATCCATTACATCATTCAACTCATGTACTGAAAACTCATCCATATCGAATCCATCTACATACGCAGCTAAACCATTAACATACCTCCTTTCATCATAGTCTTTAAACTTTCCAGCATGATGTATTTTCATAGAAAACATAGTAGGGTGTCCTTCTGAAAAAGCAATAACAAAACCACAATTAATAATTTAATATCATTTTTCAAGGTAATGTCAATGAAAAAAAGTATTTAACACATTGGTTTCAATGGTTTCTTTATCGTATGCTTTCAGGGATCCATTGCCTTCATGCTTCTCTCGCATTCTCCAACGATTACCAACCATCAATTAAAATGAGATGATCAATTTGGGGGTTTTGAATTCTAGGGTTAATAATTGATCGGATTTGATAATTGAGATTTGGGTTTATTTGGGATTTTGGGTAACAATGATGAGAAATGAGAAGTCAACGGGGGTGTGTTTGTTTTATTAAAAAAGATAATTATAAAAGACATAAATGCCCTTGTTTCAAAATTAGGTATTGCTGGTATAATAAAAGTGACTTAGGGACTAAAGTTATTATTTTGAGCAAACCACATAGACCAAACATGTAATTTTTTCTGAAAAAATAAAAAGAAAAAGTACACAAACACACTGAATTGCACAATTTATAAAATCATTTAGTTTTATAATAAAATAATAATGATAAAAACGTACAAATTCAAACTAGTGATTGGCAAATACCAATTTTAATATATTTGTGGTACACGAGAAAAAACATGATTATATATTATTTATTTATATATAACCAAGTTTTTTAGGGTGAAAGCTAAAGTTACGCAACGTATTTTTTCAAAAAAACACATCTACGCAATATACTTTGTTAAGGGTCAAAGCTAGCTAACATATTTTCAAATTTGTTTCGATCTAGCTAATATGACATGTTGGTAGTATGTTACCAGGTCACCTTTGCTAAAAATTTGCGCAGTTAGTCCTCTAGGACTAACGACCGTTAGCTAGATGATAACGACCGTTAAAAAAAAAAGAAAAAAAAAAAAAAAAAAAAAAAAAAAAAAAACTTTAAAATTTTTTTTCTTAAAATCTACTTAAAATAATTTTTTTAATTCATAATTTTTATTAAAAAAAAAGTTTAAAAAAAAAAAAAATCGGAATTTTTTTTTTAAAAAACGTAATTTTTTTTAAAAAAAAACGTAATTTAAAAAAAAACGTAATTTTATAAAAAAAACGTAATTTTTTAAGTTTTTTTTAAAGTTTAAAAAAAACACCAAATTACGTTTTTTTTTTTTTATATATGTTTTTTTTTTTTTTTAAATTCCGATTTTTTTTTAATAAAAATTATGAATTAAAAAAAAATATTTTAAGTAGATTTAAAAAAAAAATTTAAGTTTTTTTTTTTTTTTTTTTTTTTTTTTTTTTTTTTTTTTTTTTAACGGTCGTTATCATCTAGCTAACGGTCGTTAGTCCTAGAGGACTAACTGAGCAAATTTTTTGCAAAGGTGACCTGGTAACCTACTACCAACAGGTCATATTAGCTAGATCGAAACAAATGTGAAAGTATGTTAGCTAGCTTTGACCCTTAACAAAGTATATTGCGTAGATGTGTTTTTTTGAAAAAGTATGTTGCGTAACTTTAGCTTTCACCCTAAAAAAATCTCATTCTCCCCTTCATTATTCTCTTTACCTTTTTGTATGCGGAAAAAAAAAACATATTTGTTTTCTGTCAATTTTTATAAAACTATTACTACATTTTACTGCACATTAATAGAAATTTCATGTTACCAATGTTATGTTTGGCGCGGAGCTTTTTTGAGTTTTTTTAGAGCGATGAGCGGTGAATAATGAGCTCTATGATATTTGTTGTTCGTTTGATAAAGGAGCGGTGAGCTTTGCTATCTTTTAGGAATGCTCATTTTTCCAATTATTCTTTAAAAAGCTGTGAGATGTGGCTACTGCTCACAGCTCACTGCTACTTTTACCAAACACACTCCAATTCGCTCAAAAGATATTGAAATGACAACGGGATAGCGAACAATTTTCTCTTAGCCGCGGATTCAAATGTAGGACACGTTTGTGGCTCTACCACTATCCCAACTTCACAGCCTCACAAGGGTATTCGTTGTTGATAGTGTAGCTTGAAACTCAGGGAATATGACCTTATAAAGACGGGACACAAAAAGATCCCTTTTGAACAATTACTTTGATGCTTATTATTATAAAATAAGTTAAAACTTATGAGAATATGTGAATGAATTGAGTCCTCAAATGATGGTGATTTTGTTATGCCATTCAAACTATTGTCTGCTAATTCAAAATATAATGTTAGTCGAAGGATAACAAAATTTGGTTTTCAAAAGTGTTGTTGGTTAGCAGATATTAATGTTCAAATTGACTCCACATGCAACAACATTATGAATTAAAATTTAAATGTGTAGCTTAGTTGGTTTTGAATGAGACGGTTTCGCAAAACAAAACCTAATTATAATTTATGCCTGAATATTATCTTATGTTCAAGCCACTTTTTATGCTAGAGCATTACCTTTTGTGTTGGACTTGAAACATAGGTATGAGTCGATCGATATTATTGATCAAATTTACGTGTTTTACATAACCAATATGATGATAATGTCAGTATTTCTTTATTTGTCATTTCCTATCAATATTAGTAGCACACTCAAAACATTGTTATATTATATGAAAACAAAATCTATAATAGGTTAATACTCAAAACTATTTGAAATAAATGTAGCGGCCGTTCAGAAATGGTTTTATAAATGGAAAAACCGTACAAAAATGTATCATACTTAAGGTTAATTTCAATTTTAGATATTCAACTTTATTTTTATCGATTTAAGTTGTTCATACAATGTAAGTCTTTTTTTTTTTTTTTTTTTTTTTTTTTAACTTTTCAAAAAATGTTACCCGTCATTTTTCACCTGAAATGGTTAATTAATGTGATGCATGGTTATAATTGAGCATTTATAAGCCATTTCCGCTAAAACTATGAGCGGAAACCGCTTTTAAAAAGTAAAAAAAAAACTTGCATTGCACAAAAATTAACTCCGTACCTAAAATTCAAATTGACGTATGGTGTGATGTTTTTTTGCGCGAATTACTCTTCATGAAACGTTAAGACTAATAGTTAATGCTTGAAAATAACAATATATATTTAATACGTATTTGCTTAAAAACTTATACAACAAATAATGTTGTTTGACTACAATACATTTACTTGTAAAGACAATACAATCAATTAATTACTAAAATTTACAAACTTTCTCTACTCTTACTTACATTCTTATATGCAAAAAAATAAAACAAAAACAAAGTCAAATTGACATTTATACTATGATAATCATCTAGTTTTATACTCCCTCCGTCCCAAAATTATTGTCCACTATTGACTTTTTTAGTCTTTCTTCTTCAACTTTGACTATAATTATTTTTTGTTGTGTTATATAATACTTGATGAAAAATATATGAATGTATTGGATTTTAAATGTATTTTTCATTGGTAAAGTATTATATAACACAAATAAATATATTAATGTTCAAAGTTGAACAAGAAAGACTGATAAAAGTCAAAATGGACAATAAAAATGAGACGGAGAGAGTATAAGAAAATAACTAACGTCTGATATATTCATAGGTGAATTAGAGATTTTATTATATTTATTTATATACAACAAAATCCTCTAACACACACTATTAAATATTAAAACTAATAATTGTAGTCAAACAAATACAAGCCAATATTGCGTGTATTGAATGTAACATGTTTAGGAACATCATTAAGTGTAACCTTAGGTAGTTTGGTATCTTCATTTTATAGTGATATCAGTTTTGTCCATATGGTTCAATTTAACGATGTGGGAATGTGGGATGTGAACACCTATCCAAAAAATCCCATTCTCTTCCATTATTCTTTACGTTTTTTACTTTTTGTAAAAAGAAGAAAAAAAAAACATATTTATCTTCAGTCAAGTTTTTGAAACTATTACTACATTTTTTTGCACATTAATAAGAATTTCATGTTACCAGTTGCTCAAAAGATATTGAAATGACAATGGGTAGCGAATGGTTTTCTCTTGGCCGCGGATTCAAATGTAGGACACATTTGTCTCTCTACTACTATCGCAAATACACAACTTTACAAAGGTCTTTGTTGTTGATAATGTAGCTTGAAACTCGAGGAATATGACCTTATAAAGACGGGACACAAAAAGATCCCTTTTGAACAATTACTTTGATGCTTATTATTATAAAATAAGTTAAAACTTATGAGAATATGTGAATGAATTTAGTCCCCAAATGATGGTGATTTTGCTATGCAAACTATTGTCTCCTAATTCAAATATAACAAAATTTGGTTTTCAAAAGTGTTGTTGGTTAGCGGATATTCATGTTCAAATTGACTCCATATGCAACAACTTTATGAATTAAATTTGATGCGTAGCTTAGTTGGTTTTGAATGAGACGGTTTCGCAAAACAAAACCTAATTATGCCTGAACATTATCTTATGTTCAAGCCACTTATTATGCTTGAGCATAACCTTTTGCGTTGGACTTGAAACATAGATGTGAGTCGATCGAGATTATTGAACCAATTTACGTGTTTTACATAATCAATATTATGATAATGTCAATATTTCTTTATTTGTCATTTCCTATCAATATTAGTAGCACACACAAACATTGTTATCTATCTATACTACATATAATAGAAAAACAGTCAAATGTTGAAAAAGTGATAAGTGAAAAGTCAGATGAGAGAGAAAAATAAAAATGTTACAAACGTATGCGGAACTCTTTCTCTCACACACGCACTAAACCCTATCTCAAAATACTCTCATCTCTTCCCCCTATTACCACCACTGCTACTCACACAATCGCTCAAACGCCACCACCACCCGACGCCAACGTACCACCGAAGTTCACCCCCACCACCACATTAGCGATACCACCAAGAGCAACCACTAATCTTTTGAGTTATTTAATTGATCAATGAGTTTTGAAGTTTTTTTTTTTATTTATTTTATTTATTTTATTTTTTTAATTTATAAATTTATATCAACCATTTTGGTGTTTTTTTCTGTGCCGCCGCTTTTCGCTGGAAAAAGTCGTCGCCGCCGGGAAGTGTTTCTACCGACAAAATCCACAACTAAATATTGAGGTAATTTTTGTTGACTAATTTCATAAATCATTTTTTTAAGGCTTTAGTTGATTGGCAATTTCTTGATATGGCTTTTATTTTTGGCAATTTGTTGTGGCAGAGTGTCAAAAGGGAGAGATGACTCTCAAAACGCAATGCCAAACTCCGTATAAGACTTTGAATTTAAGTTCTTTAGGTTGCCTAATATTTTGTTTTTAGAGTTGGGGTTTGCATTGTTTTGATGAGTTTTTGAAATTAGGATTTTCATTTTGTATTATGTGATTTGCAGCTACCTATATAATCTTTGGTAACCTTCTTTAGGTGTATAGAACAAGCGCGTTGATTTAATTAATAGCGATATTACCTAAGCTTATGCAGTTAGTTACATGCCTATTTTTGGTTCCACTTACTTTAAAACAGGTTATGCTAAACCAACTTCACCTACCAGCCATATTGTTAACATAAGGCACATTTTAGAAATTTAGTTATTTAACCCATTTTACATATTCTCAGATATGTAGTGAAAAGTTATGATAATTATGAAAAATGAAAAATAATAGGTTTGGCTCTCTTCTTTTCCAATTGTCGGCCGTTATATCTTTGTGGCCGTTCTGCAGATTGGGTTAGAAGGCGAACATCTTGGTCTGTATGACACTGATGCTTCAAAAGATGTCAACTGGATATCAGTTTCACAGCCGCCTAAAAAACAGCCCTTAACATGGTACAAGTTAAGCAACTCAAGAGGCCTGCATGAGAAAATGCTTCCGTTTATTTGAAGCTTTTTTTCAACCATTTTCTACGTCATGTTCTTTTTTTCCACTGTAGTTTATCTGAAAGTGATCTTGAAGAAGAATGGATGATTAATTATTGATATCCTGCAGGCTGTTGTGAATGCCCCTTCAGAAATTGAACCCGATGGAATTGACATGGTTCACATGAGAAAGGGCTTGGCATGGCTGAATAGGAGCAGATTGGAAGATATTGGCCCCAACCGACAAGTATGTCAAAAATAGTTTTACCAGTTTCTTTACCCTTAATTTTTTTCACATTGTTTTATTAAGATGTTTGAAATTATATATATGCTATTGAGAAGCTTAATAAAGAACTCCCTAATGCCTATATTATATTCTGTGAGCCTGCTTTTATCTCGAGTCCTCCTATCTACTATGATCAATCTCAATGTGGATCCAACTCAACGTCTTCTATTTCAGTGCCACTAGCATCAGTGGTGCTGGACGAACGTATGATATATTAAAATAACTTTAGCTTGTTGCACTTATAATTCATGTAGCTTAAACATTTCGTGACACTTGTTTTTATTATACAGATCTTGTATTTTTTAATGCAGAAGTCAGATGTGTTCAAGGTCAAAATCTGTGGCGCAACAGCGAATCTGATATTATCGATGATCTATATGTTGGACACAAAAAGGGAAACCCTAAGAAGAAAACAAATGAGATATTAGCAGGCTATAATCTAAGCTTTTAACTTTTTTTGTTAAACATTTCCACAATTCCACAGGCTATGATTTCTTGAACTCGGATATCAATAACTATCATGTGACGGTATGGCACTCTGCCCACAAGGATCATACAGGAAATGGTCCATATAGAATCGTCCGGGTTCCTTGCTTAATAAACTTGGTACAAATTTAAAAACTGCAACATCATACAAATGTTACCTTTTACTATGAATTTCATCTTTTAGTGTCTATCTTAAATAAGAATGAAATTAGTTCTTTGTGGAATGTATAAAGTATACAAATTCTAACATCTGCAAGCCACACATATACAGGTATCAAATGCTTTCCTACAATTTGTGGTTGGGCATTCTACACAAATGTTGTTTGATTTTGTAAAAGAGATGCGTAAACGTGAAACTCAGACCAGGATGGATTTTTCTTCTCCTTGGGCCATTTACATGGGTCATTTTACAACTATTCCCTGTAAGTAATTTTCTCATCTCAAGATATTTAGATTCAAGTGCCAACAAAATGAGGTTTTTCTGAAGTTATTATTTCGTTATTTCTGTTCTCATATCTACTGAATCAAACTTGTATACTTGTGAGCTCAGAAATTTAGTTGATATTTGTTTTATACTGTCTCGTGAATGACTAAATCTGTAGAACCTTGCTTCAGCAAGCTTATATGGATGGCAATTACAACTGTCTCATGTGGACTGGTCTAATCAACCTTCTTTATAACGTTATGTATGTTTACCAACTAACATTCTGTAACATTATCTGTTGATACTATGATGTTTTCTAATGTTAGGATCATTGTGAGGCTGTCTATTATTATGCCCCGCCTTGCTTAATGAAGCTTATAGCATGCCTTTTTATTATGTACTTTACTTATTCTGTAATGACCTCTTAAAAATAAATTGATACTCTTTTTGCAGATTGTACTAACTACTTTGGTGTATGAGAAGCAACAAAACTTAAGGATCATGATGAAAATGGACGGGCTTGGGGATGGTCCTTATTTGATGATCTCTTATGCGTACTTCCTTGCCATATCTTTGGTGTATATGTTCTGTTCTGTTTTACTGATATAAAGGAGCTATGCTTTGAGGTTTTGGTCAAATGGACTGATTTTACAATCAAAAAGATAGATAAGTGCCCAAAACAGAAAGCGCATCAACATTTATGTAAAAGTTTTACTACTTAGAATTGATGCTGGTATAAAGGGTTGTACTAATAGTTTTGTTAATATTAGTTATGGGACTACGCATTGAAAAGTTTTTAGAATTTCACATTGAGGTACAACACATTATTAATATTAAAAGGTTTGGTTTCAAGAGGTTTATACTTGGAGTTGTTTATGGGTTGGTGACGAGAAGAATTAAAGGTGTTCGTTTTGGTTGGTGATGAAATAGATTTTTGTTATTGACGCTCCAATTATTTATTTACCTTGACGTAGTAATGTCACAATTACAGCTTTCCTACTACATTCTACATAGATGGTGAATTTGCAAATACAATTTGTAAAGAAAATTATTCACCGCCAAATATTGTCGAAACTAGACACCGCTGACGCTAGGCGCGGGTACTCGTTTAGTACTACATAAAAAGAGAAAATGGTCAAATAGTCAATAATTGAAAAAGTAGAAAAGTGGAATATGTGAAATCTTATGCCATTGAATGCTATGCTATAATTTTAACTTAAATGAGATGTTGTATCTTTAAATGAGATGTTGTATCTTTAGAAAGTATAGAATGTCTTATACCATTTAAAACTTGATAACTTTGAAAAATATGGCTGATTTCTTCAACATTCAATCTTCAAAGGCGAGATTTAAATATAATCATTCAAATTAGATTCTTTAATCGCCGCTAAAATTTTATCGAAACTAGACACCGCTGCCGCTAGGCGCGAGTACTCGTCTAGTATTATATGAAAACAAAAATCTATAATAGGTTAATATTATATATATGGATAGAGATCCTCTAATGTTCATTTGAACATTAGAGGTGATGTTATGCTTTTTGTGATTGTACATTGTCATTATTGCAACACATTTATTTTATTTTAATTTAACGGTACAATCACAAGAAGTATAACATTACCTCTAATGTTCAAATGAACATTAGAGGATCCCTATCCTATATATATATATACTAAAACCCATTGCGGGGCACTGTAGCTACATGGACACACAATTTTCAGTTTAGCCCCTTAGGTTACTGATCAATTGCAAAGTTAGTCCTTAACGTCCGTTACCTAACAGTTGAGGATTAAATTTGCAACGGAGCAATAACTTCAGGGGCTGTTTCAGTGCAAATATTAAACACAAACAGCCCCTGAGGTTACCTTTTTTTTCACCGTTAGTCCCTAAGGACTAACGTTGCAACAACCCGTCAGTTTCAGGGACTAAAAACGAAAATATCACTGCTACAGTACGTAACAGTACCAAACAGTGTTTGCTACAGTACACATATAGTTGGGAATAGTGTGTGCACTGTTCATGCGCAATTTACACTTTTAGTCCTTCAAGTTAGCTTCAAATCGTACCGTTTGTCCCCCGTTATCGACCTTTTGCAAATTTCGTCCTTAATAAAAAAAATTAAAAAAAAATACAAATTTTTTTTCCGACTTAGATTAAACACAACACCCCCGTCGCAACGCGCGGGTGCCCCCGCTCGTTCTAAACTATTTGAAATAAATGTAGCAGTTGTTCAGTCATAAATGGTTTTATAAAAGGAAAAACAGTACAAGAATGTATCATACTTAAAGTCAATTTTCAATTTTAGATATTCAACTTTATTTTTATCAATTTAAGTTGTCCATACAATGAAGGACAATGTAAGAGATTTTTTATTTTATTTTATTTATTTTTTTAAATTGTTACCCGACATTTTTCAGTTGAAATGGTTAATTAATGTGATGCATCGTTATAATTGAGCATTTATAAGTCATTTCCGCTAAAACTATGAGCGAAAACCTCTTTTAAAAAGTCGAAAAACCTTGCATTGCACGAAAATTAACTTCGATGTCTAAAATTCAAATTGGCGTGTGGCGTGATATTTTTTTGTGTGACTTACTCTTCATGAAACGTTAAGGCTAATAATTAATGCTTGAAAATAACAATATACATTTAATATCTATAAAAGAAAATGGTTAAACTTTTATCTTGCTTAAAAACTTATACAACAAATAATGTTGTTTGACTACAATACATTTACTTGTAAAGACAATACACTCAATACATTTACTTGACATTAATACTGATAATCATCTAGTTTTTTTATAAGAAAATAACTATCGTCTAGTTTTATAAAAGAATAATGATGATTAAAAAGCGTAAAATTTTAACTTAGAGTTGGCAGATACTAATTTTGATATATTCATATGGTGGATTAGAGCATTTGTTATATTTATTTATATACAACAAAATCCTCTAACACACACTATATTGAATATTAAAACTAATAATTGTTGTCAAATAAATACAAGCTAATATAGCGTGTATTGAATGTACCATGTTCAAGAACATGAACCGTGACACTAAGTAGTTTGGTATCTTCATTTTATAGTGATATCAGTTATGTCCATATGGTTCACTCTAACGATGTGGGAATGTGAGATGTGAACACCTATTCAAAAAATCCCATTCTCTTCCATTATTCTTTACGTTTTTTACTTTTTGTAAAAAGAAGAAAAAAGAAACATATTTATCTTCAGTCAAGTTTTTGAAACTATGATTTAAGATAAAAGATTATTTACATCAATCTCAACCATCCATTTTTATTTGATCTAATAGATAAGATTAATCACAACAATTTAAAAAACCCACTTTCATCATCTTTTTTAAAATATTAATAACTTTCAAACCGTTGATCGTTAAGCGAAAAAATATATAATTGCGACGAGCATTTAATTATCTTTCTATAGATAGGCACTTTGGTATATTTTCGAGAATTTTTTTTTCTCGTATTTTTCACATTTTTCTTTTAAGTTTTTTCGTTTTTTTACGTTACTGAAATTTGCATTAAAATATCATATATGATTTAACACTAATTTGAATATCATATGTGATATTAGTGTTATATCATATATGATATGTATATCATATGTGATTTATCATATATGATTTAACACTAGTATCACATATGAGATTACATATCATATGTGATTTAACCCAAATATCACATGTGATCTTCAAATTAGTGTTAAATCATATATGATATTTCATGCAAATTTCAGTTTCGAAGAAAAACGAAAAAAAAAGACAAAAAAAGGTGAAAAAAAACGATTTTTTTTTTCTTTTTTCGAAAGTATATCAAAGTGCCCGTCTATAGAAAGATAATTAAATGCTTGTCGCGATGGTGTATTTATTTTTACTTAACGATTAACAGTTTAAGAGATATTTAAATTATAAAAAATAGGTGAAATAATAAAATGTTTTTAATCTCAACTATTGATTTATTTTTAGATGAATGGTGGAGATGAGTCCCTTTGTATGTAAAATAAGTTTGGTATGTAAAATAACCCTCATCTGAAACTATTACTACATTTTTCTGCACATTAATAGGAATTTCATGTTACCGTTTTGCTCAGACTACATTGAAATGATGACGGGTAGCGAATGGTTTTTGTTAGCCCATATTATGTAACGGGCCCAAGCCCGAGTCTAGAATAAATCATCTTGTGCTATTTATAGAGATGATGTAATTGTAATCAATCAATCAAATCAAATCAATTCAATCTTATCATCTTATCATCTTACAGTTTTCTCTTGGTCGCGGATTCAAATGTAGGACACATTTGTCGCTCTACCACCATCGCAAATACACAACTTTACAAAGGTCTTTGTTGTTGATAATGTAGCTTGAAACTCGAGGAATATGACCTCGTTAAGATGGGACACAAAAAGATCCCTTTTGAACAATTACTTTGATCCTCATTATAAAATAAGTTAAAAAAAATACGAAAACATGTAAAGGAATTGAGTCCCCGAATGATGGTTGATTTCGTTATCCCATTCAAAGTATTGTATGCTAATTCAAAATATGATGTCAGTCCAAGGATAACAGAATTCGGTTTTCAAAGTGAAAATTACTGTAGTACCCATATTAAATACGGTGTGTCTGCACATACCCACGTTTCTTCTCAATATCAAAACTACCCATCCATGTCGTGTGTTTATCATCACTATATACACGACATGTACGTGTATGGCTAGGAATGGTCTTAGCAATTATATTTTTAGCCATGTCGGGTACAAAATCCCATGTATACACGACATGGGTTTTTTTATTGTTGTTCACAACTACCTATGCCCATATAGAGGACTAATATACATGACATGGGAAAAAGTAAAACTAAATGTCGGGTATAGAGTAAGAAAATACACGACATGGGGTAAAAGACAAGGGCATGTGGGGTATAGTGGACAAAAATACACGACATGGATTGTTGGAGGAATCTTTATTTTCAAAATTTAAAAACTTAAAAAAAATACCCTTTAACTTTTTGATAAATACAACTTTTTTATATAACAAACTTTATTTGTCAAATATTTAGTAAATATCTAGCAAATTCGTTAATGGAAAAAATATCGTTACGAAGAGCTCTGAATTACGAACAAAACGAGCCCAATATTGATATGCTTTTAACGCACGTACGATTTTATAAAAAATGTTGAAGTTTGATGTATATTTAAAAAAAAAAAAAAAAAAAAAAAAAAAAAAAAAAAAAAAAAAAAACTTTTGAAAGTATTTAGAATCTTGCATTTTGAAAAATAAAAATACTTACAAAAACTACCCTTAACTTTTTGATATAACAAACTTTATTTGTCAAATATTTAGCAAATGTCTAGCAAATTCGTTAATGGAAAAAATATCGTTACGAAGAGCTCTGAATTACGAACAAAACATAAATATTTTATTTATGAAACAAGAAATATCGTTTGGAAATATAAACGTAAATATTCATAAATTTAAAACGGTGTCATTTTATTTATAAAACTAAAAACGGCAACATTTTTTATATAAAACAAAAATTTTTATTCATAAATTAAAAACACTACATAGAAATTATAAAACGTAAGCGTACGAAATAAAAAGTTTATGAATGTTCAGAAAAATATAAAATGCAAACTTTTGCATAAACTTTTAATTTATGAATATTTACGTTTATATTTCCAAACGATATTTCTTATTTCATAGAATTATACGTCTTTGTCTCCTGTAATTTAAGAGTATGTTTTGAAAGTTTTTTTTCTTAATATATATATATATATATATCAAACTTCAACATTTTTAATAAAATTGTACGTGCTTTAAAAGCATATCAATATTGGGCTCGTTTTGTTCGTAATTCAGAGCTCTTCGTAACGATATTTTTTTCATTAACGAATTTGCTAGACATTTGCTAAATATTTGACAAATAAAGTTTGTTATATAAAAAAGTTGTATTTATCAAAAAGTTAAAGGGTATTTTTTGTAAGTTTTTAAATTTTGAAAATAAAGATTCCTCCAACAATCCATGTCGTGTATACAAATGCCCATGTCGTGTATTTTCGTCCACTATACCCCACATGCCCTTGTCTTTTACACCATGTCGTGTATTTTCTTACTCTATACCCGACATTTAGTTTTACTTTTTCCCATGTCGTGTACTAAAGTTCATGTCGTGTATATTAGTCCTCTATATGGGCATAGGTAGTTGTGAACAACAATAAAAAAAACCATGTCGTGTATACATGGGATTTTGTACCCGACATGGCTAAAAATATAATTGCTGAGACCATTCTTAGCCATACACGTCCATGTCGTGTATATAGTGATGATAAATACACGACATGAATGGGTAGTTTTGATATTGAGAAGAAACGTGGGTATGTACAGACACACCGTATTTAATATGGGTACTACAGTAACTTTCACGTTTTCAAAAGTTTGGTTGGTTAGCAGAGACTGAAGTTCAAATTGACTCCACAGGAAACAACATTATGATTTAAATTTAGATGTGTTGCTTAAGCCTTGTTTACTAAAATAAATGGTGCGAGTCATTTTCGTATAAATCACTTATTATAGAGAGTATTTTTTTTAACTTCTCTCATTAAGAAGGAATTTTTAACTTCTCCCATTAAGAAAAATAAGGGTTGGGCTCACTCATTAAATGGCTCATATGAAGAAAAAAAATAAACACCCCTTTAGTTGGTTTTGAATGAGACGGGTTTGCAAAAAAAAACTAGTTATGCTTGAACATTATCTTATGTTCATTCAAGCCACTTATTATGCTTGAACATCTCCTTTTGCATTGGACTTGAAACAGAGGTGTGACTAGATCGAGATTGTTGATCAAAATTACGTGTTTTACATAATCAAGATTATGAAAATGTCGTATATCTTTATTTATGTAATTTGCTATCAATATTAATAGCACACTCAAAACTTTGTTATATTTTATAAAAACCAAAATCTATAACAGGTTAATACTCAAAACTCTCTGAAATAAATGTAACGGTTGCTCGAAAATGAATTTAGAAAAGAAAAATCACAGACAAATGTATCACACTTTAGGTCAATTTCAATTTTAAGTACTCAACTTTATTCTTTTGAGTTAAAGTTGTTCAAGTTATCTTTTGTGCAATGTAAGGTTTTTTTAACTTTTCGAAAAATGTTATCATTTTTTTTTTCAGTTGAAATGGTTAATTAATGTGATGCATCATTATAACATAGCATTTATATGTTATTTACGCTAAGACTATGACTGGTAACGGTTTTTGAAAAGTCAAAAATATCTTGCATTGCAAAAAAATAACTTTGATACCTTAAATTCAAATAATTATATGCGGTGATACCTTTTGTTATAATTTACAGTTTATGAAATGTTAAAACTATGACTAAAATACACCGTTGGTCCCTAAACTTGTAGCTGAGGATCGCGATGGGACGAACCACGCACTTTTCATCGCTACCGGTCCAAACAATACCCATTAAATGCCAGATTGGTCCCTTGACCAGAATTGGGACAGTCAAACCGAGGGTATTATAGACCATTCACTTTTTTGACCCAAGCTAGAACCCAGGGACCAATTGTGAGTATGGATATTAGCCGTTTCTTCCCTGATACGCTGCATTTAATTTCGCGGGAACAAATACACCCACCCAACAAACAACTTTGCCAATCACATAAAACCATATTATCCAGAAAAGATAAACTGCAAATCGAAATCAAGAATATAAATCCTCATTTCCAGAACTGAAAAGACCAACCCAACTTCCAACAAAACCATGTCGATCGATCGTTTTACCAACATGCCAGATGAAGTGATCACTAACATTTTGAATCGGTTGCCTTTGTTAGAAGCGGTGAGAACCTCTAGTTTAGCGAGAAACTGGAGGTCTAAGTGGACTTTGCTCACCGATGTCATACTTGATGAGGATTTCTTTTATTATTTAACATACGAGTTTGATGGTAGGCTTGTTACTAGATTCTTAAATCGGCTTATGGGTCCAATAAGAAAGTTTGTCTTTGCTGTAGAGCCAAGATCAATTATTGGAATAGACAACTTTCATTATGAACACATTCATGAGTGGCTCTTGTTTTTGGCTGACAATGGAGTTGAGGACCTGATTATTACAAACTGGTATGGTGACCCAGTTACGTTCCCGACCCAACTTTACTCTCGCAGTGAGTTGAAACATCTGGTACTTCATGTTTGTGCTATGGCTACTTTGGAATATTTTCATGGCTATCCAAATCTACTGAGCCTAGAATTGATTCATGTCAATTTTCTAAGCGGTACAGTTTGGGACTTTATTGCTGGTTGTCCCTCACTTGAGTCTCTTAAATTGAATCGTCCTAGTACTAACGAGATGAGACTATGGGATATTGCAAAACTTGGGAATTTGAAGAAGTTACATTTGTCATTAGGTCGTTATAATGTTGTGACCACAATCACAACATCCGATATCTTTCACTTGACAAGACTTCAAAATCTTGAGACCCTTACATTGGATTTTGGTGATTGCACGGTAAGAACAATTTCAGTTTTACAACTTATAATGTTATAGAGATGTGTAACATTAATGAAATTTAATCTGTAAAACTTGTTGTAGTTGATACATGAAGCTAATCCTAGGATGAAGGTGCCCTTTGTTTCCCTGATTAACCTTAAGCTGTCCGATGTCGATTTTGGGAATAGTGTTATGGTAGCGTTCACCATTGTAATGATTCGGTCATCTCCGAATTTGAAAATGCTGGATACCAGAGTAAGTGTAATGCTGTGATGCATATGTATCAAATAAAACATTATTACATTTGCCATGTTTGTGTATCTCAACACTATTTGATTTTTCATGCTGCAAACACGCTTAGTGATCTACCGTTGCCCAATTTTTCCACTGTTGTAGATAGAAACACATTCAGCCATGGGCAGCTTCAGACGGTGGTGTTTCGAGCTTTTCCCAGATCAGAGCATGAAATAACTTTAATAAAGTGTATACTTGCGTGTTCCCGGTCGCTAAAGACAATCAATATCAGGGAAAGCGATAGGAGTCATGATGAGAATGAAAATACCAGGAACAACTGGGAGTTGGCTAGGAAGCTGTTGAAACTCCCCCGAGCTTCCCCCACAGCCGTTGTAGATTTCTTTGACTGGTTGTAGTTTAAGTTTGGGTTGAAAACCCTTGGACAATTAATGTTTCAAAATAGTTTTACTAATTTTGTACAGTATTTGTTATATGGTTTGCTTAAAATTAGATTGTTCATATGTTGTTGTTTGTGCGTATTCTAGGTGATGAAAGTTTGACATTCGAAAGTCAAACTTTCATTTAGCATTTTTATTTGATTCAAGCAAGTAAAACTGCATTTCCAGTTTACTTTAGTTACTCAATACTTGAAAATGTTGAATGGGTTAACTGTGAACGAGAGTTGTAATGTCAGAAGGATTGAAAACCTTTGGAACATTAAGTGCAAAAGTCATAATGGTATTTGAAGTTTGATGATGACGATGGCTGTTGGAATGTTCAATAATATATACAATGGTATTTGACTTTGTAAAGTCAATATTGCAAAACCATTACTAAAATATTTGTTTTGAAGTGTAATGATAATTTGACATGTTTTAGAAGTTTGACTTAACAAAGTCAAACTTCTAATGGTTTTACGGAAGTTGGCAACTTGAGGGACCAATTGTGTATCCTAAAGTGAATATTGGGCGGGAGTTTTAAGTGTGACAAATTGACAACGGCAACCAACACAAATTCAGGGACCGAGTGTGAAATAAAGGAAACTATTAAACCCTTCACCGTCTCTTACCAGAGACGATATTAACTAGTGCACAACTAACGAGATACTCATCTACCACTTTTTCCACACACACACAACTTTCCAATGGCAGATTTCCCTATTTTAAACAAACTCATGGAGGTGGCTGATTCGCCAAATCTTAATGATCGGATGGCTGTCTGGTTTGAAGATGAGGCTGCCCGAGAAGGGATTCTAAGGAAGCTACTTCTTCAGTGATGCCAGCATCTAAAGACAGGAATCATCAACCGTAGGGAGCTGATACAAGAGAATCAAGCTCTGGGACCTCGTGGAATCGCGCTTGACTGTGTGGATGCGCTGAACAAAATCCAGTCTAGGCAGACAAACCAGCTTGCCCAACTCATACAGATAGTTGGTCAAACAGATGAAGGTATTCGGTTCAACCAAGAGTATGTTAAGAAAATGGCTGAACATAATGCCTGAATTTTTGGTTTTCCATGGGGTAGATAAAGGCGTCTTTTAGGTGATAGTTTTGCTAAAAATGGTATGTAAATTAGATTTGATGTAGTTGGTTATGATGTTTAACAGAATTTATTAATGATAAAATATCATTTGGGTTATGTGTTGTTTAATCTGTTGTATTGTGATATGGGTTGTATTTTAGTGTTATTAGTATAAGCAAAACCAAACAGGCCCTTGTATCAGCAAAACCAAACAGGCCCTTGTATCAGCAAAACTTTAATCAGTAGAACCAAACACCCCCTTGTATCAGCAACAACAAAGGCAATGGTTTAAAAAGATGTGGTGAAAATACAAAATCCTTGGCAATAAATCATAATGTATCAAATAAAACATCCGGTTGTATCAGCTAAACCAAACGGCCCCTTTTATCAGCAAAAGCTGTTACAGCAAAACCAAACACCCCCGTATCAGAAAAATTAGAGGCAGTGGTTTCAAAACACGGGTTCAAAAGGCAAACGCTTTAGCAGTAAACAACAATGTATTGACAATTGTGTATTGTAACATCTTGAATTTTGACTTACCAAAGTCAAACAAACTTATGAAAACCAACAAATTGTAACTTGGGTAAGTCAAACCTATTAAGATATGCAAAACGATTTCAAACACAATGATTAAATAAGATCACAAAATTTTATTCATCGATTTCAATAACTACAAATGTTTACTATCATCTAAACATACACTTAGCTAGACCCACAACTCTCCCTATCATCGTTTTCCTTCTTTTCCTTCCTTTCCTTAAGATATTTAAACAAAATTTCCAGTTTTGTAATCCTTTCTCCCAAATCGTTAAACTTTGATAACAAGATGTCATCCTCTTCCTTCTCCTTCTTAACACCCAAACGCTTTTCATTTGTGCAGTCTGCTTTCCTCAACGAACTCAACAAACCCTTCCCCTTATCGTTTTGTGCCATTATTGTTTTTCTTTTTGCTTTGGGAAGAATATGTGTTGATTGTATTTTAGGGTTCACTCTTGCTCGTTCATACATATATGGTTGAAGGTTGGGTTACATTTTAACTAGCTTGGGTCAAAAAAGTGAATGGTCTATAATACCCTCGGTTTGACTGTCCCAATTCTGGTCAAGGGACCAATCTGGCATTTAATGGGTACTGTTTGGACCGGTAGCGATGAAAAGTGCGTGGTTCGTCCCATCGCGATCCTCAGCTACAAGTTTAGGGACCAACGGTGTATTTTAGTCTAAAACTAATGATTAATGCTTAAAAAACCATTGATCAATATATTTACTACATATAAAAGAAAATGGTTTAGGCCGTAAAATAGACGTGTACTTTTTGAAATGTACCGTTTTGGTACGTGAACTAAAATCCGTTCCATTTTATGTTGCGTACTTTTATGTTTTGTACCATTTTGAACGCATGTTTACAGGCAACCAGTTGGGTATGTATAAAACCGGCAAAAATGCCTATGTGGCATATTTTTTGAGTAAATTACATAGATAGTCATTCTTGTTTGTCCCAAATTGCATCTACTGTCCCTGGTCGTTTTCGTCCCTTTTTTTTACGTTTTTGTCCGTTGTTTTTACGTTTTCATCTGTTTCTTTACGTTTTCGCCCGTTTTTTACGTTTTCATCCATTACTTTATAAAAATTTTGTCATTTTTTTACGTTTTCGTCTGTTTCTTTACGTTTTTGTCCCTTTTTTTTGGTTTTCGTATGTTTTTTACGTTTTTGTCCGTTTCGTTACGTTTTCATCATTTTTTTCTTTTACGTTTCTTTTTTTTCAATTTCGTCTGTTTTTTTCATTTTCGTCTGTTTTTTTTACGTTTTCTTCCCGTTTTTTACGTTTTCGTCTGTTTTTTAGGTTTTCGTCCGTATCTTTACGTTTTTGTCCCTTTTGTTCAGTTTCGTCCGTCTTTTACAAACGAATACGTCAAAAAAAACATAAAAAATGAATGAAAACATAAAAACGTAAAGACACAAGAACAAAAAAAAATGGACGAATACGTAAAAAATGGACGAAAACATAAAAACGTAAAGAAACAGACGAAAACGAAAAAACAGACAAAAACGTAAAAAACGAACGAAAACGTATAAAAACGGGTAATAACATAAGAAAACGTATAAAGTGGGGGTAAAACATTTGAAATCGTAAGAAAAATGTACAAAAAGGGACGAAAACGTATAAAAACAGGTAAAAATGTAAGAAAAACGGAAGAAAACGGACGAAAACGTATAAAAACGGAGAAAAACTTATACACGTACCAAAACGGTATATTTGAAAAAGTACGTAGCTATTTAGCGGCCAAAACCCTATTATTTAACTTATTTTTGTTAGTGGAAATCTGACGTGGCGTGCACACGTGGCAATAGTGATTATGGTTTCGGTAAAACAAGTTTAACCGTGCAAAATGGTACAAAACATAAAAATACGCAACATAAAATGGAATAGATTTTAGTTCACGTACCAAAACGGTACATTTTGAAAAGTACACGTCTATTTTACGACCTAAACCCAAAAGAAAATGGTAAAACTTTTGTCTTAGCTTAAAAACTTAATAACTTATAACACGAGTATTCTTGTTTGACTAATATACCATTACTTGTAAACTCAATACAATCAATTAATTATTTAAATGTTTAATTATAAAAAAAATAATACTTACATCCTTATAAAACGAGTATTCTTGTTTGACTAATATAAGTAACAGAATCACCCAACATACACAATTAAATATTAAAAGTAAATCGAACATAATAAAAAAGCTCAACTTGAAGCGTACACATTTAAATAATCCCATTCTCCCCCTTCATTATTCTTTACCATTTTGTATGTGAAAGAAAACATATTTGTCTTCCGTCAATTTTTTGAAACTCTTGCTACATTTTGTTACTAGGAATTTCATGTTAACAATTCACTCAAAAGATATTGAAATGACAATGGGCAGAGAATGGTTTTCTCTTGGTCGCGGATTCAAATGTAACACACAATTGTGGCTCTACCACTATCGCAAATTCACAACTTTATGAAGGTCTTCATTGCTAATAATGTAACCTGAAACTCGAGGGATATGACCATGTAAAGACGGGACACAAATAGATCCCTTACGAACAATTACCTTGACAATTAAACGTTCAAATGTTACATTATATAATAATTACTGTAGCTAACACTTGGTTAAATGTTGTTTGACTAAGGGCCCGTTTGGTTGGGGTGTATGAGTATGGATCTATGACTTTGAAAGTCATGAATGTTGTTTGGTTGGTTATGAGGCCCACCACAATGGAATGAGGATATCCAAATATGAAGGTTTCCTCATATACTATGTGTGTGGGTGGTTTCTTCATACCCTCCATTATCATTCAACTTTATACCAACACCCATACCCATTGTGATTTATAGCGACAAACCAAATGCACTCTTACTAATAAAAAACAATACTATATGTTAATTATTTAAATAGTTTATTTTAGTTTAATATACAAACTTTTTCTACTCTCATTTACATCCATATATACAAAAAATAAAATAGATATACACAAATAAATTAACACTATTATACATTGTCACCGCTATAACTTGATAATTAACACTACTATAGTAATCATCTAGTTTTATGAGATAATAATATATACAACATTTGGAACTATTTCATAATTAGCAAGGCTTAAAAATTCAGACTTTTAAACTTATTTGTTATGAAAGGATTTCAAAACTTGATCAATACTTGTAACTAAGGGTGTCAATAGGGTCGGGTTGACCCGACCCGAACCCGAACCCGAACCCGAACCCGAACCCTATAAGGCTTATCGGGTCGGGTTGAATCGGGTTAAAATATCTTATCGGGTTTTGTGACCCGAACCCGATAACCCGACATCATTATCGGGTCGGGTTAGGGTTGAATTATTTTTTGATAAGACCCGAAATTTCTTTTCTATATTGTTTTCCCTTAAATGTATTTATAAGCCATCAGTTTTTACAATTAAATGAGACATTTTATTTGATACTTAACACATAATTGTGCACTGGTTCACTTGCATGATACTTATTTTTGCCTAGTACTACTATTTGTTTTCTATTCTTTATACAATGTTTACTGATGTGTTCAATATAACTAGCGTGAGACAATGTCCCATTCACTTAGAGGCGGAGCCAGTGGGGTGGCTAGCAGGTGCTCAGCCACCCCCAACCGGCCTAACTTCTTCGGTTAATTATTTAAATTTCATGCCATGTTTCATCTATTTTGGCATGAGTCACCCCCAACACTCAGAGGCGAACCTACCTTGGTTTCACGTCAGGTACCACCTTGTGTAAGTTGACAACGTGGAGTCTGTGGTCATGTTGTTCGATATTACAGCGACACTGTAAGCATGGTGTGCCATGACTGTAAATTTTTATTGTAGAAGATGAGGAAGAGAAATAGAGAAAAACTTGGAAGAAAGAGAAAAGCAATATAAAAAGCTCATAGGTGTAGGCTTATTGAAAGACTTGTGCAACCTTTTTTTTTAAATCTTGTTTGCTATTCCAGTTTTCAAGACAAATTTTATTTTCTTTTTTCTTTAACTTGTATTTAAATATATTAGAAACCAACTATATGTGAAATATTTAACATGGTGAAATTAATAGTTAATTAAAAGGAGCTAAAATTGTGAATATGTACTCTAGGCATATTATACGAAATTTCTAAGGTACTTTGTTAAATATGTTAGCAATTTTTGTAATTTAAAAGTTACTTGTGACATTAGTCTTTTTGCAATTAATTTAGTCGGTTTACTTGATTTGATTCGACCCGACTTTCTGACCTACTAAATATCTTGGCTTTGTCGAGTAAAGGAACCACCTTGAGTTTTAGGCTAGGTCCGCCACTGCCAACAAAGCGACTATTATGTCATTTGGTTTTTGGAAATGTTTTCTCGTTCGAACATTAAAAGCCTACTTGATACATCATTTGCACACTCATATTTTTTATAACGATAAAGACATACTTTTGATTATGCAAGTCTATCATTTGACTTCAAACATGTTTACCGGTCCGATCATTGGTTCAGAAAAAAAATAAATAAAACATTATTACTGTCTCGAAATTTTCGGCCCCCCCTAATAGAAATTCCTGGCTCCGCCCCTGCACTTAGGTTGCTCTTTTATATAAAAAGAACCACCAAATACCAGATACACCCTAGTTGACGACGACATACCATATTGCGAGCAGATTACTCATTTCTGCCTAGTGTTTACAATGCACTTTTGAACTTAATTTTCACATGCATGCAATTATTCATTGTTTTTCACTTGTACAAGTTGCATTATTAAAAGACATAAGTTGAATTAAGTAGTGAAATGTTTTTTATGTTGTAACACATTTTATGGATAAAGAAACTTAGGAACCCGATTAACCCGACCCGAAATAACCCGAACCGATAACAACCCGAACAAGATAACCCGATTACTTATCGGGTCGGGTTGCGGGTCACTTCCCTATAATCGAAAACCCGAATCAACCCGACCCGATACACCCGATAACCCGACAACACGACCCGATAACACCGCTACTTGTAACTATCATATCAATGATCAAATAGGTGATTTAATATGAAACAGAATGTGTAACCACCATATCAATACTTGTAACATATAAAACTGAAAAGTTGTTGATATGCATTAAAATATCAATTATGAAATATTAATATAAAAAAACTCGTGGTTTATGAAATAATAAAAAAAACTACAATACAAACTAATCATAAATTCATGCAGACTCAGCTCGTAATGGCGAAGCACTATCTGTTAATTATGTACGTATTTTGTATTCATATATAAAAGGAAACACAAAAACCCTTTGATGCAGGGTCGAGATATCCACTTAAGGTTATTTTGATTTATATTTAAATATAAAATATTTTGCATTTTTATTATTTAAGGTTATTTTAATTTAAGTTATCATTCATTTATACTTGTTAGAAAAATATGTAACCAAATAACATTTGATCGCTACAAAATATAGTCACAAGGTAACCCGCGTCACATTACACAAATACCCTGCTAGTAATGATAAAAAAATGTAAAATTTTAAACTTTTAGTTGGTTGATACTAATTTTGATATTTTATACGTCATAGTCACAAGGTAACCCACGTCACATTACACAAATACCTTGCTAGTAATGATAAAAAAATGAAAAATTTTAAACTTTTAGTTGGTTGATACTAATTTTGATCTTTTATACGTCATACTTGCGATCTTTGGTGTATTTTTTTTAGATATACACCAAACACTGCAAATATACACTATTAAATATTAAAACTAATAATTGTAGTCAGACAAATACAAGCTAATATTGCATGTATTGAATGTGATAAGTTTAGGAACATGAAGTGTAACCTCTTCAATTTATAGTGATATAAGTTATGTCCATTTAGTTCTATCTAACGATGTGGGAATGTGGGATGTGAACACCTATTCAAAAAATCCCATTCTCTTCCATTATTCTTTACCTTTTTGACTTTTTGTATATATAAAAAAAAAAAACATAAGTATGTATCTTGAGTCAAGTTTTTGAAACTATTACTACATTTTCCTGCATATTAATAGGAATTTCATGTTACCAATTCGCTCAAAAGATATTGAAATGACAACGGGGTAGCGAATGGTTTTCTCTTGGCCAATGGGATTCAAATGTAGGACACATTTGTGGCTCTACCACTATCGCAACTTCACAACTTCATAAAGGTCTCCGTTGTTGACAATGTAGCTTGAAACTTGAGGAATATGACCTCAAACACGGGACTCAAATAGATCCCTCATGAAAAATTACCTTGACAAATTAAATGTTAAAATGTTATATAATACGTACTAGCTAACATTAGCAAGAGTTAATTGATATGATCCAACCATCGAACTTCCAATGATTTCAGAGTTTAACCGCTAAACCTTTTCTGTAATGTTTTACCTCGACTTCTTCAAAGTAATGTTTGAACCCTAGTCTTTTTGTTTAACAAAGTAAATAAATAAACATGTTAGTATCGTGTAATGGTATGTAGTCGTTTTAACTCTTTCAACTTTCATTATTCGATACTCTGATTAATTTTTTATTTAACTAATCCTTGATGATAAGTTAAAGCACTCTTTGTTGAAAACATACAAGAAAAAGGGATTTAAAGTTTGTCTAGTCTAATAAAAAAGAGGCCAACAATAGAAGTTGTTCCTTTTGGCTTTTGTCTAACCAAGATAAAGCGATGTAATATGTGAGCATGTTATATGATAAGTGGGTCAAAAGAAAATACCTTTCTTGTCAAAAGTAAATTGCAAACTCTAGAGATTTGTTATTTATATTTTAAACTTAACAACCTTAAATTTTGGATGGCATTTTTTTAATGAGGGGGCTACTTCGTTCGTATGGACATTACCTTCTTCAATATTGTGGATCGATAGTTTAGACTTTAGAGATTGGAATCATCATTATGTAACGGATTGATTAGTTAAATGCCATGTCATAGAATAGCAACGATTTTTTTTTAATGTCTTGTTTTGATATGAAAACTTTAAAAAAGTTGTGTAAATGTATCAAATTTTTATAAAGTGTTTTAATATGAACATTTTGATGACGTGTCACGTCATAAATGTTGTCACGTGTTAAACGATCACTTTATGAAAGTTTGTTACATTTATATAATTTTTTTAGTGTTCACATACCATATATATTTAAAAAGGGGATTTTCATATATCCCCACATACACACTCATATTTACATATTTTTTCAAACACAAGTTTTTTATGCATGATGTACAAGTCTATTAAAGCACTATTTGAAGAAATATGTAAATAAGAGTATGTATGTGAGGATATATGAAAATGGCCCTATTTAAAAATGTTCATTACTATTTAATGACCAAAGTCCGTTAGTTAAAAAGAAAAAGTATAATAGCCAAAATCAAATTGAAGTATCCTCTTGGATCAAAAAGCAATAATGACAAAAGCACTCAAAAGAGATGATGATCATGGGCCATATATTCTCTCTTCATGTTCATACTAATGTCTTTTTCTTCAAGGTAATTACTTTTACGCTTGATCCTGATCCCCAAATAAACAATATGATCATTAGATATTAGTATATTACTATTGTTTTTTATATGTTGCATTTTACTTAGAGCGTGAGGTATGGTAGCTTAGCCACTTCTCTTCACTTCGGTCTCACATGTGCCAAATCGCTTCAACACACCCATTTAAAAATACCCCCATTCCCAACTAACTTAAACTTCTTCACTTGGGCCTCACCCACTCTCATTGTATCCAACGGTTATGTAATTTTTTTTTTGTAGTTTTCATTTCGTGGGGGCGACGAAAGGCAAAGTGGCGAGGGGTTGTGGTGTGGTGGCGAGGGGTGACGGACAACGGCGGAGGTGACACCTCAAATCGGCGAGCCTCCCTCATTGCCATCCCTCATACTCTTACTAGATAATTATATACCATTATTAAGAATGACAATTTAATAGTCACCCGTCAACCTTATTTCACTTCAATCCTTGTCTAATATAGTATCCATGGTCCCATGAATGAGTATCCCAAATATATTTTCATGTTTTTTTATGGAACATGTCAAGTGTTTATATTTTATCTTCATTCATAGGCCAATGTGTTTGCATGTTTACTAATATATCACTTGGTTAAAGCCAAAATTCTTCAAAAGTTTTATAAGTTATATCGGTCTTCGGTGAAGGGTCGGTCAACACTAAAAGGTGTACGGAGTTGGAGTTTCTCTACCACCGATTTAAACCTTTAGGACAAGTTAAGTTATATAGGTCTTTGGTGAAGGGTTAGTCAACACTAAAAGGTGTACGGAGTTGGAGTTTCTCTGCCGATTTAGACCTTTACGACAAGTTAAGTCATATAATCATGTAATAACAAGTGTAAGTTAAAAATTAATCAAATGCACAAGTCATGGAAACATGAAATATATTACAGACTCGATGCTATGCAAAATTGGTGCCTTTACACGATGTAGTACCGAATGATAGTACAGTAATTTATTATTGCGCGATACAAAAGAGTGAAATTACATCGTCGTATATTGTCCAACGACAATAACAAGATAATCTTTTGTCCTTCGTTTAACTCGTCCAACTGGTTGCGACTATCTCAGTATAATCTAAAGATCTTAAACTTGAATCCCACTCGGGCTTCTGCCCGCTATGTACTAAGTGTGCATCACAACCATGGACGACGAAAGACATACTTCTCGTACGAAATTTCCATTTGAACATATGTATATGATACTCGGCCTAGCTTTGCAAAACAGAACAAAACTCAAATGTTCCATAATCAAGCAACTCCTCAATCATTTGCTCAATATGTTCATCTTCAGCAGACTTATAATGCTGGACATTCTCTATTTTCATATTCCCGGAGCTACCCCTATGATCATTAAACTCCCCTGAATCCGAACTCGAAGACTGCTGCTGTGTTTCATGATCATCTTTGCTACTAACTACTGTTTTCTTCGCAACTTCAAGTGACGTCATGTGGCATTTATGTAACTTAGCTCTCAAAGTTGCAGACAATAGCTTAGAAGCAGATGACTGAGACCTGTCAGCATCATACGGGAAATTCGTTCGCGCCCTTGCGCCGCACATTAGCCTAGCCGCTTCATCGTAAGCTCGTGCCGCGTCCTCTGCTGTCTCAAATGTGCCTAACCATATCCTTGTTTTCCTGTTCACACAAACATAAAAACATTAGAAAACAAACTTATGCTTATGGGGTGTTTGTTTAAGCTTATTTGATGAGCTTATAATAAGCATGTTGAAAATTTGAGAAGCTCATAAGCTCATTTTTGCAGGCTTATGAGCTCATCCACTTAAGCTTATGAGCTTGTAAAGCTCATAAGCTCATTTTCATAAGCTCATAAGCCGCAAAAATTGAGCTTACAAGCTTATCAAGTTTTCAATATGCTTATTATAAGCCCATCAAATATTTTATAAATTTATTCTTTGAGGCATTTTATCAAACGGTTGGTGTTTTTTATAAAAATGAGCTAAAAAAAGTGGGAATTACAGTAACGGGTGGCGAATTTCGGAGACCCAAGAACCCCAATGTCTTTGGCGAACACCTCTGTATCGTTGTTGGGATCTAGCCATGATGGTTTGATGTGTTTCAAGTGGGGGTTGTAGTCAAGGTGTTTGTGAAAATGTCTGAATGAGAATAGTGATGATAGGATGCTTTTGTGTTGGGTTTTGGGAGTGGGAGTGACGGATTTATATGGTTTCTTTAGCCGTGGATTAGTGTGGAATAAATTATTGTTTTTTTTAAATAAAAAATAATTGTTTTCTTGAACTTTTTTTTTTTTTTTTTTTTTTTTTTTAATTAATACATAAGAGAAATGATAGTTTCCGGCTAATCATCATACTCACAGGATTTTAATACGTGACGTAACTGATGATTTAAATGAAAAAAGATAATGAGCTGAATACACATGTTAAATTTATAAGTGTATAAGTGGGTACGAGGATAATAAAAATATCCAGTAATACGGTAAAACTCAATTTTAAAAACAATAATTAATAGTGCTCACTTATTTTTAACTTTTTTAATTTTAAAAACAATAACTATTATTGCTCAAAAAAAAATTTTTCACTCTTTCATAATATCAATCTTACTTTTAAATAATTGATCATTGTATCTTTCAAATTTTGTAAATAACAATTTCGAATAAGAAAATTATGAAATACTCGATCAAATATTTTTATCTATTTTTAGTAGTGAACAATTATTATGAGATAATCTGAAAAAAGAAAATGGCCAAATATTTTAAAACAAAAGAGTATTGTATACGAGTTTTTTTCTAAAAGCTAATCAAGCATCTAAGAAAATAAAAATTATCCTAGACATGACTTACAATTACTTGGGTAGAGATTATTATTGGATTTGCTATGCAATGTCCACTGGGCAATCGTTAAGTGCATTTAATGTAGTAACTCTTTACATATTTAAAAGAGTTTTACATACAGTGACTTAACCATTGACAAGTGGGCATTGTATAGCAAATCCTTAATAATATTCGCCCAAAAGTGATTATCCATGTTTAAAACAAGAAGAAAAAGCAAGTTCAAACACCGTTTGGAAATAATATTCAATTTTGCTTCTTTATGAATCTTTTCACATTAATGAAAAGGTTTTAAGGAGAACATTTAAGTCATTAATGGTGGAACATAAAATCAAAATTCCTTAACAATCATTGTCACAAGTGTTATTTAGTAGGACAAGAATCAACATATCACCAAGTATAATGTTTGGTTTGATGTGATTTAAAATAATCATATATTTATGTTTTTAGAATAAAATCAAGAGAATGTAGTTTGACCCAATTATCAACTTATGTGATTTGTACATTACATTAAAAAGTACATGTTACATGCCTCACGTTAAACTTCCTAATTATAGGAAACAACCCATGTGCCTAATTGATAAGATCAAAATACAAAAAATGATATATACCATATTCGATGCACATTGTAATCTTATTTTTCAATTATATATCTTTCAGATTATGGCTTGATATGGAAATAATACTAGTATAACCATCATCTTTAGTGATCAAGTACTCCAATGTCATCATAAGATACTAGTTACAATACCCGTGCACGCATCAGGTTTTGACCAAAAAAATAATTATTTTGTATTAATATTGAATATTGTGTCTTTAAAGGTAATTGCATATAATTATATAGTTATAAGTTTCGTGCATGCACGAAGTTTAGACATAAATCAAATTTATTTTAACATTTTTGTTCATTATATACACATATAAGAATTTGTCCATGAAAATTGAGATATAAGTACAACTAATACTTATGCACGAGTTCTTCATTATGCTATAATATCCATTAAAATTTGGTAAAATATTTGTAAAACTTTATTTTAGGTAACTCAAGATTTATTTTTTTTAGTTGACAAAGATGTTGATTTTGTTATTTAAATTTCACTACTGATATTATGTTGTCCACATGATGCAAGTTTAATAGCACATAATAAACATTGATAAAGTTAAAATATACTCCTTAAAGTTTTTAAAAAATGTTTTTCTATATATCCTTATATAAATAAATAAGAATTACTTGAGTCATTTTTTTAAGTACAATCGCGTATATTTATTTTTATATTAAAGTAACCCGTGCTTACAGTTTGATAATTATATTTCCGTTTTCAGTAATTTAGCCGTATTTAAAATGTAATTCGCGTTCACATAGGTTAAACTTTTAAAAATGAAATAAATGAGTTCTTATTGAACGTATATAGTAAAAAAAATTGATACTTATAATCTTATGCAAATTTATATGTTGTTATTTTAAAACAACATATACATTGTATTTTTTAAGATATAAAGTATAAAGGGGTATTTGTTTATAATCAAAAGTTATTAAAAAACATGGAGGTTTATAATGTTACACTTTAACTCTATATAATTTTTAAAAATTCAACCACTAAAGTTTTATTAATTACCTCATCTTTTTTTAAGTTTTTGTTTTCACAAATTTGACACATATATTTTTATGTGTTTTTTTATCAATCAAATTTCTTCACCAAATTTATTAAAGTTTGACCAAAATCAATTTAATTTTGATTTTTATTAACCAATCACATCACATGATTTTGCTTACGTGGCAAAATGGAGCTCTCCTATTGGTCCAATTATTTTTTCAATAAGAATGAACTGATAAAATCACTCCGAAATGATGTAATTCCTTTATTATATAAAAGATTTCATGGACAAAACTCATCGGATACTCATTTTAATGTTGGCAGAGTAAGGGTTGGAAACAATCACGAGATATCCTAGCTAAAAACTGCGTACATCTGAGTTAAAACTCCTGACCTCCTCAAATAGCACGAACAAGGAAAAATCTCATTCATTTACCCGTTTTGTTACCACAAACATACAAGGCCGCGGTTGTTCAAGATACCTTTTTACTTGATATTATTGTTATTCAAGTGACTTGAGGTATAGTCGAGTCGTGTCAAGCATAGAACACGGTCCCATGGATGTCGTGTAACATATTGATAATTACATGATACGACCATTCAATGGTACATGTAATTTGAGTCCTTGATAAAATTATGTATCTGCATGATTAAATTTTGTAATTATTAAGTGAGTTTAAGTGAGAAACATATAACATGAATGTCATACAACATATTATTCTACATGATATGATTGTCTTGCATATGATTAGATTATTGTTGCTAAAATATAATTCATATATAATTGTTGATCAATAGAAAATTAATAAAGAGGTATCTTGTGGTTGATAATATAAGTAGTTTTTGTGTCTTTTTATATGTTACAATGTTTAAACTTGTTTTGAAAATCCATTAGTGATATGTTTAATTGGCTTGTTTGGAGTTGCACTATAATCAGGGAATTTTGTGATTATACGTGGTGGACTAAATTATTGTAGTTATAATACAAAATTGATTAGTTGACAATATAATAAAAGTTAAAATATAAAGATTTTTTTTGGTTATTTAAAAGAAAAAATTCCAATTTTACTAATAAAACTCCAAGTTGATCTACTCTCTAATTAAAAAAAATATATTCTAAATTTAGTTTTGTGCGACCGCTGAACTGTGCGTGTCTATTGAAAAATTGACAAGTATCCCAAAAGTTTATGAGATTTTTTGCAAAATCGAAGTGACATTTTGTGCCACCAATGTGATGTTTTTGCTAGAATAATTTCTCTTATTCGAAAAGTCTCACTTTAAAAATAAATATCTTCGTGGGTCACAGATTTGCAAATTTCCATACTTAAACTCAAAGAGGATAAAAACAATGATGAGTCCTATTATCTAATTTAACTATTTTAATCACCAAATCATCAAATAGTAATCACCAAGACATCTATTCTTCTTTTGAACAGAACCAAAACATCTATTCAATGACATGTATAAATATAGAATTTTTTTTGCATGTTATACTGTTTAAGCATGTTTTGAAAATTGTTTGGAGTTGCAATATATTCATGGAATATTGTGATTAATGTAGTTAACACAAAGTTAATTAGTTAACAAAATAATAAAAATAAAATAAAAAATGAATATTATATACTTTTTGAAAACTCAAAGTATGAATGACCATGACATGTTTTGTGTACATGTTTTTCACACAGTGGGATCTGATATACTAGATTTAGTAGGCGTGATGCAGTCGAAATGTTTGACCATGGCCCCTCCTGTTCAAAGACTTCCCGTTACGTATTGTCTCCAGCTATGACACTGACACTCCCATTAACAACCATGCATGTTTTACTACTGTATCAAACTTCATCTTTACAGCTTTTCTTGTGGTTAAATTGAATGTATACTGCTAATAAAACAGGACATCGTATAAGCTTTAGACAGAATCCGTATTAGAGTATGACTTAATTGGCGCAGGCCCTATAAGTTAAGACCAGTGGGCACCAATTAATTTTATTGGTACATGGAACCAGAAGCGGAGCTAGTGGGTTAACTAGTGAATGCTGAACCATCTGACCATCTCTAATCAACCCAATTTATACATTAGCTAGTTATTCGGTCTAATAGATAGTTTCTTAATAACTTTTGAAACCAACCCTCCTTAATGATATAGTTATGTTGATTAAAGTTCACAAACTAACAACTTAAACAATAAAATGCAATACTAAAACGAATTTACTTGTCAAACTATGCTCGTTGAATCATAATTTGAAAGAAAAAATATCATTTATACATCATTTGAGCATTTTTCACTATAACTTTTATGTTCAGCTCGACATCTCTTAAATTAAAATTTTGGCTCCAACCCTGCATGCAAGGGCGGAGCTTAGTGAGGACCGGGAAGGGTCCCGGCCCCCCTAGGCCTAAGTCCGTTAGTTTATCTTTTCGCGATTTCATGTGTTAAAAAAATTTTGTTTCATCTCGGCCCTCCCATCTAATGTTTTTCCGGAAAAATTTTTGTTTCGGCCCTCCCACAAAATTTTTTCTAGCTCCGCCACTGCCTGCATGGAGCATAGTATGAATCCTAATAAATCTTAAACCACTGTTAAGCTTGAGCCAAGTCTATTCTCAGATAGATAGATGTGAAAACAGCGACTAATAGTTTGGGGCAACCACAACTCGAATGCGGTAAAATGGTACAGCTGAATCATAACAGTAGTACAAAAAATAGCTAAGTCGTGACCAAGTGACCAACTAAAAGTCTAAAATGGTTCATTCCTTTGAATATCGTTTTATTCAAGTGACACGTTGTTTTGCAATCTATAAATTTAACATGGCTATGAAGGCTACGTGAGAATTTCATGACAAATAAAGAAGAAAAAGGCAAGATCACGCGTGCTATGAGAATCCTATTTTTCATCTTTTTGTATTTTTAAAAAGAATAGAGATAATTTCCAAAAATGAAAAATAAAAAGTACCTTGCTTGAAGTTTACTCAAACTCAATTACTCAAAGTGACTTTGGATTTGCCATTCATTCGAAATTTCATAAAGTTGTGCCACACAACTACTTAATCAACACAAAATTATTACAACTTGTTTATTTTTATATGAGCAATATATATTAGCTGATGTAAGCGAGGTCTTATAAACCAAGTGATGGTTATGGATTTCTTTTATTATAATATAATTCTAGCTGAAATATGTTTTACCGATGTTGCAAGTAAATTCAAGCAATAGTAGTCTCTAGCTAAGAGCGTCTATGGTAACACTTCATTACTTTGAACAATAACAACAACAAAAATACTCTATCCTGCCTGAGCATATGAAAAAATGAGATGTAAACAATCCCACACCTATCCGAAGGCAAAAAAAGTAAGGTTGTCAAGATCGGGATCCTACCCAGGATCGTTTTCGTCTTTGCAAGATCGTGATCGTAAGATCGGATCGGGATCTTAAGATCCTACTCTAATGTTATTTCTTAATAGTTTATGTAATTTTATACAAATCTACAAATTCTAATACATTATAACCACAAAATACTATGAATGTTTCATATAAATGTTGTCATAAATTATGATTATAAAATGTTTAAAAAGATTAACATGCTGTTTTTTGAATTATACAAACAATCAACCCATAAATTTGTAGTTTTTTAGTTTGTAATCTGAGAAAAGTAAGATCGGATCGGATTAGATCGTAAGATCGTATGGTCAAGATCGGGATCCTATAAGATCTTAAGCTTGCAAAGACCCTATGTAGGATCCGGATCGTTTTTGCTTTGCAGTATCGTAAAATCGTAAGATCCTAAAATCAGGATCGGGATCCTGACAACTATGAAAAAAACTGCTTCCACAAAAACTGTTTCATTACTTTGAAGTTTTTACCTAAAGATAAACTTGTCATGACTTTATAAAGGGAAAATTCTCTAAATGCCCCAGTTGCCCAACTTTATTACCCCAAATGTCTCACTTTTTTTTTCACTTCTCAAAATGCCCCATGGGCAACTCTCCCATGGGCAACTCTATCAAATATTTGGGCCCACGTTGTACTTACATAGTACAAAACTAACACTTTGTCTGTTGGCAACTTTGACCTATTATATTGGGCAACTGTCAATTTTTGTCTTTTAGTGAAAAATCAAAATTTATATTTTTAACTTTATAAATACAAATAAGTTGGGCAACTTGGCCCCACAAATATGTACTTTTGGGCAACTATCTATAAAACCCAATTTTTAAATGCAAATAAGTTGGGCAACTTGGCCCCACACATATGTACTTTCGGGCAACTCTCTATAAATACCACTCTATACCATACAAATACACCTTTAATAAACCAAATTACATATCTCAAAAAATTATTTATTATCCTAATACACCTAAATACAAAACACAAAATACCCAAATCATCCCAAACACACACTCCTTTACCCCACACACACCTTCCCTCTCAAAGCCGAAAAATCATCCACAACTTGAAACAGATATCCTTCCCTCTCAAACTCAATAATCCAACGCCCTAATCCTACTCCCTGAATAGTTCTTCTTCCATACGACGCATATTCGTACATTCAAAGCAATCCGACGCATATTCCTACAGTCAATCGCAGTTCTTCAACATCTCAAGAATCCAACCACGAACATGTTTGATGCAAAGCTAACTGTCAGATCTAGATTAGAACATATTGCTACTATTAAAGGTGCACTGAATGTTAATAGAACCAAATTGTTTAGAGAAACTGTCTTTGGCCCTTGGTTAGATTTTCCTAAGTATTCCCCTGACAACCACTTATACCATTATTTATATCAAAATGCAGTTGAGGTGTCAAAAGTTACTGATTGTTGTCCACCTTTAACTTTTGTACTAGGTGATAATGTTTTTGATTTTGGCCGTGAACAAATTTAGTCTTCTAACTGGGTTTCGTTTAGGACCAGTAGATAATAGTGAAAGTGATCACGGCCATGTTGTTAAGGGTTTAACATATAGTCCTTTTTTTGATCGGTTGTTTCCCGATAAAAAGAAAACTAAGAACAAAAAAGTTAAGGGTGATGACCTTTTGGCGTTTGTAAAGTCGGCGGAAAGGTGGGAATTGTTATCCGATGAAGATGCTGTGAGGGTTGCTTTGTTGGTGATTGCAACATTTGTCTTTATCGGTCGGGAAGGAAGGTTTAATGTTCCTGACCATTTGCTAAGGAATGTTGAGGATTTTTGTGTATGGAATGAGTATCCATGGGGCGAATACATGTGGGCTCATCTGTATAAAAGAACGGTGAATGTTGTTCCTAGGCATCTTGAGGCAAAATCAAAGAAGCCCGTTCCAAAAGATCCAAAAAAAGAACAAACATACAGTCTGTATGGATTTACATGGGTGTTGAAGGTTAGATTTTACTTGTAACATACATTATTTGTGCTTGTATATATTCTGATGGTTAATCTTAATAATGTGTTGGCATTGTTCATTAGCCATTGGCTTGGTTCCCTAGGCATTGTTCTGTAGTCAGTGTAAGTGTTTGTGTAGATTTAAGGATGTTATGGTTGATGGTTTGGCAGTAGATAAATACATAGAAATGATTTGTAAACAGTTGGTTGAAACCACTGACAATGTGTCTTCATCAACTGCTAGTTCAGAAGAACCCACTGCTGCAACAACACGTTATGTAATTGTATCCCCTGTTACTACATATACAACCACTGGTATCCTAACCACTGCAACCATAATCACAACCACTATAATCACAATCACTAACTCTTAATTCAATGTATTTGTTTTTTCAGATTTGGATTATGGAGACATTCCCAAACAGCTCCCAGTTCTGGACCAAAGACCCAGAGAAGATCCCACGTTGTCTAGCGATAAGGTTTTAAAAGGTACCTTTTTAAGGGGTCATTTAAGCCCTTATTCGATCACTTCTGTATCCGTTATTGCTTAATATCGTTCCTTTTCACTTTTTAGGTCTCTTGAAGGCAAAATGCTGGAATGATGCTTATTTGGACGAAAAGGCGCGAATATACGAAGAAAATGGCCAAAGTCAGAATCGAGACACTCAAAGCTGCTGAAACATAAGGCGACGGCGTCACTGCATATCTGCGACGCCGTCGGGAAGGAATTTTGCGACGGGTCAGAAGCGAAATTGCATGTTTTCAAGGGACGACGTCAGGTTCTAAAGGAGTAGGCCGTCGCTACTCAGACGGCCTAGATGCAGCCAAGACGGCGTCAGAGCTGAAGGGGACGGCGTCACAGTCATAAGGTGACGACGTCGCAAGGTTTACGTGGCCAAGACGAAACCCTAATGACGGCGACACGACGGCGTCACGAAACATAAGGTGACGCCGTCGCAGATGTAATCTTATATATAGAATCCGAATTTTTCAGTTTTTGTGTGTAGTCTTTTGGAGTAAAAACCTAAAACCGAACCAAGGCTTTCTTGTGCAGTATTTTAGGGTTCTAAACCCTATTATACATCAAGATAAGTATTTACTTCATTAATTTAATTATGTCTTTGATTATTTGTGTGTATGCTTGCATGTTCTCCATGTCCGGCTAATTTATTTATGTGTTTGCTTAGGGAATATGAAACTTAATTATTGAATATTGATTGGTTGATACTTATCTTAGTTGACTAATGATCTAGAGTGCGCTAGATTATTCGTTGTGTACTTAATGCTTGACTTTTCTTTGTGAACTTTAGAATATAATTATCTAGGTAATTGTAGGATAAAGTATTCAAGGACAACCGTAGAGTAGGCGTCTATAAATCACTAGAGGATTTGTAAACAAGACCCTTTGGTAATTTCAAAGAGTTAGGGAAACAAGCACGCCCTATAGCCTTAGAATCACAACGCAACTAGGAATAAGGACGTGACAAATCAACCATCAATAGGAGATAATTAAGGAGTAGTAAAACCTAAGTAAACACATCTTTAAACTATCATACGAGTACACATCAATTAGACATAGACTATCACAACCTTAGCTTAGATAATTAGATAATAGTAGAGTAATCGGTAGCAATACCAACCCCCCAAATTCAATACCCGAGATTCGTACCTTTTCATTTTCTAAAAAATATAAAAAGATAAAAAAATAATCTTCCTCAACCTCAACCTTAGCGTAGTAACTTCTCACTAGCATTCCTATTCCCCTAGAGAACGATATCAATACCCGTGGCTTACCCTAATTACTACACTACAACGATTAGGTTCACTGCCTAGGGTGTTATAAAACTTGCTCGAAGAAAAGGAAGTTTCCTTGACCCCGAACGACGCGTGTAGCGTTATCAAGTTTTTGGCGCCGCTGCCGGGGAATAGAATAGCTAGTTAGTAGTCCACCTCGTTTAGGTTTCTTTGCTTGATTCCTATCAAGTAAATTTTTCTCATTTTTTAGCTTTCTCTTAGTCTATCCCCCTTCTTCGTGACCTTTGTTCGTAACACCCATCACTTTTCACCATGGAAGGTGACAACCAACCACCACTCATCAACCCACCACCAAACGACCCGCCAAGAGCCCGTACTCTTGGTGAGTACTCGAGACCAAACCACCTAGGTTATAGGAACACCATTGAGCTTCCCGACCAAGCCCAAACTACGGCCCTGCGATCCGACACCATCCGGTTGGTGCAAAACGGATGTGCATTCCATGGACTTCGTTCCGAAGATCCAAATCAGCATCTGAGGGATTTCCTCAAAATTGTCGATTCCATCGACCTTGATGCTACTACTCGGGAGACCACGCGCTTGCGTCTCTTCCAATTCTCTCTACGGGACCAAGCTAGTAATTGGCTTGAGCGACTTCCCGCCGGCTCCATCTCAAGTTGGGATGATCTTACTTCTCGCTTCCTTGCTCAATTTTTCCCACCGGGGAGAACCACTAAGCTTAGGAATGACATCTTGATGTTCCAACAACGTCAAGGTGAATCTCTCTACGAAGCATGGACCCGATTCAAGGACTTACTTCATAAAGTCCCTCATCACGGCATTGATCTTTGGCTCCAAGTCCAAATCTTTTATGATCATGTCAACTTTCCCACTAAGCGATCCATTGACCAAGCGGCCGGTGGAAAACTTAGTGATCTAACCGCGGAAGAATCATGGGAAATAATAGAGGACCTTGCCCTCTATGACAACGAAAGTTGGGATGACCCCCGTGAACTTCCCAAAACCGTCAAGGCAATCTCCTTGCCTCCTCCCGACCGTAGGATGATCGAACTTGAAGATCAAGTCAAATTCCTCATGAGTTCCTACGAGAATCCTAAGTCCTCACGCCATATAAACAGAGTCCCCTCTTCGTGCGAGCCGTTTTGTGATCCTCATAACACGCGCACTAGCACCCGATCCCCCGAACATGCTTCCGTTGAATACGCATCCTCGCGTAATAATGGAACGGGAGGAAGATTCCCTACAACGCCCGGACCTAGGAATTTCAATGAAACCCGGGAGGCATGGAAAAACAAGCCCGACTTTTACTGGGGACAAACCAAAGAATTCACCTCCAATGATTTCTCGTGGCCCCCACCTAACGGTCCTAACCAACAGAGTATCGAAGGGATGTTGCAAAACATAGTTGCGTCCCAAGAAACCTAAATGGCTAAGCTCTCGGACCGCTTTAACCATCAACAAGCCGAGATGGATAGGAAGATAGACAACCTATTGAAAGCCATAAATGGTGATAGGAAGGTTAGTGCTATCTCGACTCCCGAGCCTCCAGGTGTTGAAATTAAGGATCCAAGCAAGCTTATTAAGCACGTTCAATTCGTCAATGCCATCGCCTTAGTGGAACCGGATGAAACCGATGACGAAGAAGACCAAACATTTGTTGATGATGAGACACCCGAGGAAGAAGATGAAGTAGACAATGACTATTTCAACAAATTTCCTACGGAAGAGGAATTATCCCGCCACCCTCATTTAGTGTGTGACCTCCGTCACATGTATGTTAGAAAAAGCCCTAGAATCAAGTTTGGGAACCCTTGGAATCTTAACATACCATGTTGCATAGGACACCTTTTTGTGGCAAAGGCTTACATTGATCGTAAATCCCCAATTAACATAATGACTAGCACCTATTACAATTGGATAATGAAGAAGCCTATCCCAACTAGGCAAGACCTCGATAATCCTAGTGATAAGTGTAATTTTCTTGGTAGAGTTAAGGGATTGCCCGTCTATGTAGGTAGTTTCACATTCCCTACGGACTTCATAATTGTGGAAGATATTAGCACGGCCATAGACCCTAGCTTGTCCCACGTTATTCTAGGAAAACCTTTCGTAGAAAGCACCGGGATGACCTATGACCCATCGTTAGGAGTAGTGCGATTCAAGGATGAGACCGACGACGTAGCCTACCAAATGCCGTTTAAGATTGAGAAGTTTTCATCACTCTCCAATGATGAAAAGGAACTTAAACTGTCGGTCTATTACAGGAATGATGAGGATAGGGAAAAGGGAGTAGATTATGTTATGGCTAAGCTTTTCGGGTTCTATAAAGATTGTTTGAATTTAGGACCGAAATATAGGACCGAGTGGGGAGAGGGTGAACTCTTAGAAAGGAGTATCATGGGACACTTCTACAACATGGAACCCCCCGATAGAGACCGTCAAGAGGGCGGTGATGCAAAAACGTAGGGGTAGGACTACGAGTCTAGCTACAAGACTCTTAAATAAAGAAAAGCGCTTCGTGGGAGGCAACCCATGCTTAATTGTTTGCTTGTTAGTGTCATATATCTTTTATTAATTGTTTGTCCTCATGTTTGAATTTGTAAAAATGCTTTATTTTGTTTTTAACCTCGTCTTAATTACATATAAAGGTATTTTACATAAAGGATATGTGTAGGGAGGATTACACACGTTTTCATAAGAAACGTGAACATGAGAATAACAATTAATTAAAAGATATATATGTTTGTTTGTTCGAGTCAAATGCTTGTATCGAGTCATAATGGATGTTTTTGCAGAAATTTTTCCAGATTCTAAAGATGTAAATTTTCCAGAATTTTTTCCAGAAAATCGCAGACCAGTTTTTGTCAGGATAACCTGACGGCGTCAGGATTGCAACCTGACGGCGTCAGGAAGGAATAAAAACATCAGCTTACTTTTTCTCGTTTTCTGAGCTACTTGTAAAATTTTGGAATTTTCCAGATCTTAACTTTCAAAACAAATTCTGTAAGCATCCATTCCACAAGCATTATATCCTAGTTTAAATCGAGTCTTATGTATATTATTACCGCCGATTTTACGCGAAGGTTTCGTTTGTTTTCTTCTAGTGTGCAGGTTTAGTTTGTCAAGAAGAAGTTACACAAGTTTGGAAGGAGCCTTTCACGCAAAAACTCTTCTTGGAAAAGATTTAACCAACACTTTTCACGGATCCTACCGAGCTAATCAGGGGAGTATTAGTTTCTTTCGTTTTTAATTACCTTCTATTATCATAACTTTGATACTTTCGGGGAACATTGGGGACAATGTTCAGTTTAAGTGTAGGGAGGGAAAATAAACGGGAACTTTGAAACTATGCTTATCCTTGACTGTTTGCTTTGTCCAAGTGTATTTGTGTAATAAACCATGAGAAAATGTAGGTTAGGGTAATTTTAGCCAAATTTAAAATTTTTTCATGACGTATAGGAGTGGGCCATTAGTCTTAACAAAAGCGTCTCATGGATAGGAAGTTGCATGACTAGCACAAAAACCCTTTACCACCTAAATTCCACCCAAAATGTGAGGATCACCCTTAGATTAGTAGGAATTAAAGCATTCATCTTTAATGCTTAGAGTGTGAACCGGTAGTATATTAGATTCTAGAACTTGTTTTGTGATGCATTCCGAGATCGCTAGTGAGACTACACTTGTGTAGTTAGGAATAACTAAATGATAAGAGGCATTAGGATAAACCCTTGTTTAATACCTGTAATATAATTACTTCTTCCATATCGGTTGAGTAATTCCCCCACACCCTTTGCGTTGTACTCATCTTTAGTACACGATACCCCTAGTTAACCCCTCAGAGCCTATCCTTTTCGCGGTTCTCGTGATGTTTCGGTTTTTCCGGAATATCAATGAAGAGCATTGTTTACACCCCACCCCCAAATATACACCCAAATCGCCTTAGCCTACCCTTTATTGCACTCACTTTTAGTGCAAATTTATGTTATCACCTAAAACCCTTAGTTCAATTATCTGGTTGCTTGCATGAGTTGCTAAGTCGAGTCATATCCTTTGTATACAGTTTTGGGATGATTGGGATTCATGGGAAAAGTTAAAGTTTATGAAATATAGGGAAGAGAACGTTAAACTCAAATTCCCTTTGTTTGCATAATAATGTACTCCAAGTGTTTTGATCTTTTCAATTCGGGTCAAATTAGTGTTAGAGTAATAAAAACTCAAGTGTAGGGATGTGTCTATAAATCCCTATCATTTTGATGTACCGTAGAGGATGGTAGAGTAAAAGTGTATGCAAAAAAAAAATAAAAAAAAAATAATAAAAAAAATTTTCGAGAAAAAAAAAAAAAAAAAAAAAAAAAAAAAAAAAAAAAAAAAAAAACCATACGGGCTACCATCCTACATCTATCTTTTAAATTATGTTTGTTTATTTTCGTTGCCTAGAGTTTTAGAGTGTCGAGTCTTGGCTTAGCAACGCCATTCTTCGTATACTTGCAACATAGAGATTTTTGACTATCCACCACTAAATAGCCTATCCCACCAAACCCTTCATTTCCTTACCGTAAACCTAACATTACAACCCTTTAAAAGACCTCTTTGATAGTCTTTCCTAGGTGCTTACGCCAAAGCGACGGAGGTTTGATCTATTCTCAAGCCTATGGTAATCTATGTACTAGGACCGGTTAATGAGTGTTTATCTTCCATTTCCGATTTGTTATATTTCATATATACACCCGAGAGAGATGTGAGTATCCAAACACCCCATGTGAGGTGCTAGTATGTAATTTCCGTGCTTGTTATGACTTTTGCGGGGCTTATATGTGTTGTGGACCGTTTTGAATGAATGCTTCATGACCCCTAACTTATAAATTAATTGGCTAAGAGCACATTTGCTTGAGGACAAGCAAATACCAAGTGTAGGGATATTTGATAAGGTTTTAAAAGGTACCTTTTTAAGGGGTCATTTAAGCCCTTATTCGATCACTTCTGTATCCGTTATTGCTTAATATCGTTCCTTTTCACTTTTTAGGTCTCTTGAAGGCAAAATGCTGGAATGATGCTTATTTGGACGAAAAGGCGCGAATATACGAAGAAAATGGCCAAAGTCAGAATCGAGACACTCAAAGCTGCTGAAACATAAGACGACGGCGTCACTGCATATATGCGACGCCGTCGGGAAGGAATTTTGCGACGGGTCAGAAGCGAAATTGCATGTTTTCAAGGGACGACGTCAGGTTCTAAAGGAGTAGGCCGTCGCTACTCAGACGGCCTAGATGCAGCCAAGACGGCGTCAGAGCTGAAGGGGACGGCGTCACAGTCATAAGGTGACGCCGTCGCAAGGTTTACGTGGCCAAGACGAAACCCTAATGACGGCGACACGACGGCGTCACGAAACATAAGGTGACGCCGTCGCAGATGTAATCTTATATATAGAATCCGAATTTTTCAGTTTTTGTGTGTAGTCTTTTGGAGTAAAAACCTAAAACCGAACCAAGGCTTTCTTGTGCAGTATTTTAGGGTTCTAAACCCTATTATACATCAAGATAAGTATTTACTTCATTAATTTAATTATGTCTTTGATTATTTGTGTGTATGCTTGCATGTTCTCCATGTCCGGCTAATTTATTTATGTGTTTGCTTAGGGAATATGAAACTTAATTATTGAATATTGATTGGTTGATACTTATCTTAGTTGACTAATGATCTAGAGTGCGCTAGATTATTCGTTGTGTACTTAATGCTTGACTTTTCTTTGTGAACTTTAGAATATAATTATCTAGGTAATTGTAGGATAAAGTATTCAAGGACAACCGTAGAGTAGGCGTCTATAAATCACTAGAGGATTTGTAAACAAGACCCTTTGGTAATTTCAAAGAGTTAGGGAAACAAGCACGCCCTATAGCCTTAGAATCACAACGCAACTAGGAATAAGGACGTGACAAATCAACCATCAATAGGAGATAATTAAGGAGTAGTAAAACCTAAGTAAACACATCTTTAAACTATCATGCGAGTACACATCAATTAGACATAGACTATCACAACCTTAGCTTAGATAATTAGATAATAGTAGAGTAATCGGTAGCAATACCAACCCCCCAAATTCAATACCCGAGATTCGTACCTTTTCATTTTCTAAAAAATATAAAAAGATAAAAAAATAATCTTCCTCAACCTCAACCTTAGCGTAGTAACTTCTCACTAGCATTCCTATTCCCCTAGAGAACGATATCAATACCCGTGGCTTACCCTAATTACTACACTACAACGATTAGGTTCACTGCCTAGGGTGTTATAAAACTTGCTCGAAGAAAAGGAAGTTTCCTTGACCCCGAACGACGCGTGTAGCGTTATCATCTAGCTTGGTCCAAAGTAAAAAACTTTGAAAAAAAACATTATACAATTTTATTTGATCCGGTAAGTAAAAACCCAAAATTAGTTAACTGTTGTATGTTTTTATTGCATTTAGCATATCAGCTTATCTCCTTTGTTATTCAGGCTTTCAGACCACTACAGAAGATTGTACCGACAAATGCCGAGCTGAGTTGTCCGTGGTACATTCGCAGTATGGAGTACATCCGTCAACTAGATTCCCAACTTGTTGAAAGAAGAGAAGAGTTGGCTGACCAACTGATGGTGGAAGAAGAGGCAGGTATGGCTGGTCTGGATGTATGCGGTGGAATTCAAGCCGATTTAAATGTCCCTTTCTGTGACGCCGATGAAGTAGTTACAGAAGGTCAAACGTCTAGTGTCAATGACAAAGCTGTTGAAGAAGAGATTGTTGTTGGGCTTGGTGAAATGTTGAATATGAATGAGCCTGAGAAGGTTGAAGATGTTGTAGCCGGTAATGTTGAGGTTGCAGATGGGATCAAATGTGACAAAGCGGAATCGTCACATACCTTAGATAAAGATGACTTTCGTGCCGAGCTTAAATCCCTTAAGTCCTGGGTTGGTACTATAGAAGAACGTGTAGGAGTAGTTGGTGTATCACAGCTCTTATGTGAGTTACACAGCGTACAAAAGAGAATTGTGGTAATTGAGGATGCTTTAGGAATAAAGTCACAAGATGATGTTGGTGAGATTAAGGTAAAAACATGTTATTTGAATTTTTGTTACTTCATTCCACCAAAATGGTGTCTTTGATTGCCTAAGTAAGTTAACTTTTTTACAGGTGGATACTGTTGATGGCAACAAACCGTTGGCTACTACCGATGAACACACCCCAATCAGGAGCAACGTAGGATCCGATGACAAGCAGAAGCTGTTGTATGCCGATTCCGATGAGTTTACCGGGCCTATGTCCCAACTTATGAAAGCTGCTTTATCGGGAGGTCTTGACGATGCTCATCATTCCAACAATATAATGCAGGTGGATAACAAATTTGATTTTGCTACCTTACCAAATTTAAATGATGAGTTCTCAGACATTGCTTATGATGGGTTTGATCCAACTTCTGTTGACGTACGCATATATATATATATATATATATATATATATATATATATATATATATATATATATATATATATATATATATATATATATATATATATATATATATATATATATATATATATATATATTGTTTTTTTTTCCTTCTTTTATTTTATTCTATTTCAAAATTAAACCCACATACCCTTTATCTAGGAATCGATGGATGTGAATGGTGCGGTAAAAGATAATGACAGTGCCAAGGGTAAAGAAATTGTTGTTTGGCGGCCACCTCTTTGGTGGGAATGGTTTGTGCAGTTTACGCTTACATTGTTAGACCCGTGGCTGCAGCAGGGGGCTTTACCGGTAGACAACGTTTATGATCCCGCTGCGCAAGGTGCTCCACAATTAGACACATTGGATATGGATGTTGAGGAAACGGTTATGGAAGGGGCAGATACACAACCTGTTGAAGTGATATGCATTGATGATGAGGATGGGCAGGATGTTGTCAAGGTACATTTAATTATCTTATCAACAAACAAGTCCCTGCTTTTCATTTGATTACTATATACATTAATACATTTGCATAGATAGCACATAAACATACATTAAAACAGTTTTCGACACCTAAAAAACAAATATGATACTAAATACATAAATGACCATCATCATAATCTACATTTTAGTTCCAGAGCTCTCTCCCTTGCTTTTCTTAATTGCTTTGAGTCGTTGAAACAGTATTTCAAGACTAGTAATCCTATTTTCCAAATTATAAATATTTTCAAATAATGTAGGATTATTCACATGTTGCTCCACTGGGTTGTTATCATCTTCCTGCGTTTGTTGCACCACCTCCCTTTGCTGCATCACCTCACTTTGAAACTCTTCCTCTACCTCATTTTGCTGCACTATCTGACCTTGCTGCACCAGCTCAGTTTCAGCCTCCTCCTCATTCTCTAGATCTTCCTCATCTTCATATTCTTCCTCCTCTTCCTCATCAACTCCATAAATCTCATCCCGGTCTCTTTCCAGACCCTTTAGGTGTTCCCACTTGTGGTTTGATACAACATCTAGTATCTGGTCGTACAAGTGCCTCCAAATGTGCTCCCCTCATGGAAAGGAATTCCATGCTTCTAGGTCTTCGACCAAACGAAGGAGTGAATCATCCACCTCTTCAACCAATAAGCGACCCATAAAAATAACCTCTAACGATAACAATAGACACACACGGACTGTGTCTTCATCAGTTAATTTACCGAACAACTCTTCATCCTCAATAACACCAACAAGATCTAAGTTGGAAAGTTTTACCCCTAATTTTTTTGGAAATACCCTCAACTTAAATGTTAAATCCCCTGAACTATATAAATCAAAACTTGCTGTCCCAAAATGAAAGCCTGTTATAAGAGAAAACTCCGGTCGACCAAAATGTAGACAACGACCACCAACAGTATATATAAGGGGCATGTCATAGCTTGTTTTATCCACGAAACCCTGTTTTTGTAAAACATAATCTAACAAATGTGGTTCATGGTCAAAGAAGAACATATCCAGCCACCCTCCAAAACAGGTTGTCCTAAACAATTTCTTTCTATTATGATTCAGCTTTTCTTTAATTATTGGAAAGTATTTCAATTTGCTCCTTACAATGACATTGGCTTCGTATTCCTAAGAAAAAAAAATAATAAAAAACAGTTAACAATAATTAACAAGTATCTTACGAAAACTTCAATCAATAAAAAAACGTATACTGACTTCCTGATACTGCGATCATATTTAACAAATGAAACATTACTATCATACTCACACCAAATAAACAATGGGCCAATAATACACAACTATTTAAACTTTTAAAAACCTAGCAATAGTATATTACGAAAACTATCAAACTCATATAAACTTCCAAAGCGAGTGCGCAATGTAATATGCATTAACAAGCCTCAGATCTGTAAAAAAGTTGGATAAACACCAGAACATCAGGATATAACCGCCATGGCTGCAAAATAATGAAATTAAATTGCCATGACAACATACGGTAAATCACATCATTTGCGTATAGTATAAGATAATCTGTCATCACAGCCTCTTGCATATCACAAATACACACATGTGTCCCAAAATAAACCAACTACTTCAAACAATTACCTATGTAAAGGAGTTGGTTAACATAGTTGATTGTCAATATGTTATAAACAAGTGGATAAACGTTAGTACTTTGACCCTCCACTCGAAATCCCATTGCCATGTCAAAACCCATTGCTATGACAGTGACATAGGAATGGGTTTTCGTGGGGAAGCTCAAAGTACCAACGTCCTTTCTACAATTCGTGGATTCTAGAAAAGCATTTCAGTTGGATAATCATGAAGTGTGGCGTGTCATGAACATTACACACTATCGTGATCATTTAGATATTCAAAGACAATTTGAATGTATGAAGTTGCGTATGGCCACATTCTTACTTTCAACTTGACTTTCAATCCACAAGTATATCATATCCTTTCCTTCTTTGTTAAGTAACTCCTTTACATATATAAACTAATTTTTTATAAAAATCTATCAACAGTCTATAACAATTATATGACACTCATTGCAAATTACTGGAAATATTATGATATGTAAAGACAATTTATTGTTCCGGTTACCTGATGATGAGGGCTGAATATTTAAGGCTAGAAAGGTGGTGCAAAAGGGTTTAGCTTCCTCTCAGAGTTCATAACTGTGTATGTGATGTTAGTGTGTAATTTTTGGTGTCAAACTCTATATGTGTGTCAGAGAGAGAGAGCAGATATGATAAGAAGAGAGATGAAAGGGTTTGTAATGATAGTGCTAGAATAGTGCAGAGTGAAATAGGGTTAATGAGGCACCCTCACAAACCCTTTGATATCTCTCGCCACCATTCCACCACTATCCTTACCATGACCTTGACATCTCTTTTCTTATCATCTCTGACCTCTCTTTCTGACATAGTGACAAAGAGTTTCACACCAAAAATTACACACTAAAAACACCCACACAGTTATGAACTCTGAGAGTAAGCTAAACCCTTTTGAACCACCATTCTACCCTCATCATCAGTAACAAAATATCAAGATAATATAAAGTGATAATATCAAGATATGAAAAAATTAACTTCCCTAAATGGCCCATGGGCAACAGTCGGCTTTGACATTGGTCTAAAACTCCTCCATATACTTGTTTGTTCACGTGCAATCCAGGTTTGGTGATTGAATAGCATGTCAGATCTAGGTTGATTTATGATTCACACAAATTATCCCAGGTCTGACATGCCATTCAATCAACAAAGCTGAATTGTAAGTAAACAAACTATCTGCATTTGATTAACGTGCCTCCATCTAAGATATAACCGCCATGGCTGCAAACAGTAATGAATAATCAAACATGGATGAACGACACCATATTCAAAAGGGTTTCGTAATATAATACGGTGGTGCCGTAGATCCATCTTTGATCATTCATGTGTTAGTTTCGTAACATAATACGGAGGCTCAGATCTGTATAAATCAATAGATTACATAACATCAGGATACAACCGTCATGGCTGCAATAGTATAGAATTGCCGCGCCATGAAACGGAATATCGCATCATTTGCATGATTTAATAAGATACTTCTCATCACAGCCTCTTACCAATTAACACCATATATACATAATGTGTTGCCATAGGATGCCACCCACAATGAAACATGATTGACCAGAAGATGTTAATCATCTATGTGAGTATACCAATCAGGAGTTTGTATTTATATGCATTAGCAAGGCTCAGATCTGTAAAAGGTTTGTTAAACACAAAAACATCAGGATATAACCGCCGTGGCTGCAAAATAATGTATTAAAATTGCCATGCCAACATACGGTAAATCATATCATTTGCATATCAAATAAGATAATCATCATCACAACCTCTTGCATGTACTAAATACAAAATACATTTCAAACCTTCCTTCTGAAACACACATTGGAAATAAATAAGCAAACGTTGCCCAATAAATCAGGTAAGTAACTACAATGTGGGCCCATGTCAAGTATATTGGAGAGGTTCCACCTGCACCACATTTATTGACATATTCAGGGGTAATAAATTTTCAAACTTACCCACCTTATATGTGTGAATTTAAATTCAAGTGGTGTTGCTAAATAGGTTACAAAATTCTATCAAAAATGTCTACAAAAGACTTCAGCCAACAATTTCCGGAACTGTTTCCGCACCACAAAGACTTCGGCCAACAGTTTCCGGAACAAAAAGACTTTTGCCAACAGTTTCCGGAACAAAAAGACTTTGGCCAACAAATTGATGAAGAACAACTTTTAATAGAAATGGAGGAGGCTGCTATTAAGGAGGAAGAAGAATGGGAGATAGCAGAAAGACAAGTGCTGTTAGAGATGGAAGCCGAAAGGGAGCGACTTATGCTCCAAGATGAAGAAGTGCTGTTAGAGATGGAGGAAGCTGCTCGGGACAGAGAATTCAATGCATTGTATGCAGAGTGGGATGAGCGCAGATTTGAAGGTTGCTCTCAGTATCTTTACGACGATGGTTACGACTCTAACAACTCTCAAACTTGGGATCACCCGGATTATATTTAGTTGTGTCGCAATTTAATTTTCTGTGTATTTTGTTTCGTTAACCCAACCAGTTTGCACCATCATTAGAGTGCTTTATTCACTTACTACCACTTATCTTACAGTGGTTTGTCAAACTTAATAAGTAGCAACAAATCACTAAAACCACAAGAACAATTAATCACCCAATAGGTTACCAGTTATCTTACAGAAACAATTAATCACCCAATAAGTTAACCCTAAATTATCGAAACCCAAAATCAAACAAGAACAATTACGTTAAAGTTAACCCTAAATTAGCGAAACCATAAATTATCGAAACCCTAAACTAGCGAAAACATAAATTAAGAAAACCATAAATCAATAGATGAAAATACGTAAAATTACTTACCCTAGCCCTAAAAGTTTTTCTGATAGACATTAGATCGGACAGTGTCGTGCCGATGTACTGCCGATGTGATTGGACACTGTGTTCGCTCTAGCTGATAATTGTGTTGAGGAAGATTGTGTTGAGGAACTGTGTGGTGGCGATGTGGTGGTTTCAAATAAAAAGTGTGTTGAGGAAGTTTATCTTCTCTGTATAAATGTATAAAGGTATAAAGGTTAAACTACTTATACATTTTTTTAAATTTTTTTATATATTCAATACATTCAACACTTAAATACATCATAAGTTGCCCAAAGTACAACCTTGTGGGACTCAGTTGCCTAATATTTATGTACTTTTTAATAATAAAAAAAGGCATTACTTTTTGGCTAAAAAACAAAAATTGTCAGTTGCCCAACATTAAAAGTCAAAGTTGCCCAACTGAAACTATAGTACACTTGTACTATATAAGTACAAGGTTGCCCCACAAAATGGGACACATGTCATGTATTTAAGATAGTTGCCCAATTATTCAGTTGGGAGAGTTGCCCATGAGGCATTTTGAGAAGTGAAAAAAAAGTGGAACATTTGGAGTAATAAAGTTGGACAACTGGGGCATTTAGAGAATTTTCCCTTTTATAAACAACTCTTTTGTTTGAACTTTGTTACTCAGCAGTATTACTTTAATGTACTTTCGTCATAATTTATATGTGAAACTTTACTGGCATCTTTTCAGTTTAGCAGGTAATATCATCTTTGCTTGGTTTGGCGCTATCAACAGTAACGTTTGTTGACTTTAGCTGCCAAGATTTTGATTAGAAATGTACTAAGCTCTCTGTTCGCATAATCGTTGATCGCTCATTAAGAGCCTTGATTTATCCAAATCAGCCTATTTAATCGGTTTGGTCAAATATTGCTTAATAATCCGTCAACAAACCGATGAATCGGACAAAATAAGTCTAATCGGATAAAAGCGCTTAAAAATTGGTCAACAAAATCGCTTAAAAATCACTTAAAAATTGGTCAACAAACAGATTAATCGGACAAAATTGGTCAAAGGTCGCTTAAAAATGGTCAACAAACCGAGTAATATTTATGTTTGACTTTGAACTTGGAAGAATTATGTATTATGTCTATATTTGAACACTTGAAATATTTAAACTTTGATGCAATACGCATATCCCGTACATATAAAATAATATAATATCTAAAATTACATTTTTGTGCATAAAAATTCCAATCCGGTTAATCCTTGATTAATCCCTGCCTAACCGATTAATTGCTAGGCACTACCTAACCGCCTCACTAGCGCCTAGCGATTTTTACAACATTGTCTAAGCTAGTATTGGCCATCATTGTATGAGTAGTATCAGTATCTCACCTCAAACGTTTAATTAACCGGCTAAATAAAGCTTCGAGGAACTAGGTTGCGAGTTTAAATCGAAACTTTTGACTAAAAGTGTCTTTGGAACATGTACTCATGCTTATGATAAAATCATTTGAAGAAGAGTAACGTTTATAAGTTATAACAATATCTTTACTTATACACACTTTGTTCTTCTACAATACGCAATCCACATGGGTCTTCATGAGATTATTGCTATTGAGTTCAAATTGTGAGAAGTAACTAGGCCAGTATTTACGAGCCACTTTGTAATATGCGTTATGATTCCTTAAGGGCATCTACTATGGTAAAATTTTATAAAGCTTTATACATTTAATATTTCTTGCCACCTCAACAATTTATAAACCTTTTGAGTTAATAAACATATTTCCCCTATGGTATAAATATATTAAAGCTTTATACTTGTTTCTCATAACACATACTAGGGGTGAGCAAAACCGACCGAAACCCGAATCCCGTCCCGATCCCGAGTCCCGAATCATGTTAGTCGGGCTTGTCGGGGTCGGAAGTCGGTTTCGGTTTTTCGGTTAGTCGGGTTTCGGGCTTGTCGGGATCGGGTCGGGACGGGCCGAAAACCAAAAAACAACAAGCAAAACCGATCAAATCCCGAATCCCGTCCCGATCCCGAGTCCCGAATCATGTTAGTCGGGCTTGTCGGGGTCGGGAGTCGGTTTGTGTTTGTCGGCTTGTCGGGATTCGGGCTTGTCGGGATTCGGGTCGGGTCGGGTTTGACCCGATGCACAGCCCTAACACATACATTAAATGTTCTAAGATTATAAAGAGGTCTAAGATTTAGGACCTTTTCATGCCATGTAATCATGAAATGAAAATCCACTGTGGTTGAAACAAAACATGAACCTATTCAAGTTTCATAAACCTATTCTTAAACCTCCCATAGTTGATGCTCTAAGTATACTCATTCAACATTCGAAAAATTTTAACAATTGCATGGATTATTACTTAAAGTGAACAACAAACTCTTATCAAGTTTCTCAAATTAGTGAAAATTCAAGAAGTACAATGCTAATAAGTTATACATGCCGAATCTGAGAGAAAAAACAAATCTGCTAATACGGAGTTTATTCCCTTTCTATGCTTGTTTTTTTGGGTGTATTCCCAAAGTATGCTTGTTTTTTGGGTCTATTCCCAAAGTATGCTTGTTATATTAAAATAAAAAAAAATTACACGTTTGGTCCTTATAGTTTGCCCAAAATAATAACGTTAGTCCCTAAGTCACTTTTATTACACCAGCAGTATCTAATTTTAAAACTATGCACGCTTTTGGTCCCTATTTTGGATGGGCGTTAGTTAAGTCCGTTAAGTATTTTGCGCTGTTAGTCCTTCGTTAATAATTTTTACACCGTTAGTCCTTATTTTTTAAAATATAGTTTTCCCCAGTTAATCCCTCCGTTAATAATAGTTATCGCCCGATTTTTTGGTTCGTTTTTATCCGTTTTCGTTCGTTTTTATCCGTTTTCCCCCTTTCTTTTTTTCGTTTTTCGTATGTTTTTTACGTTTTCGCCCATTTTTTACGTTTTTGTCTGTTTTTATCCGTTTTTCTTCGTTGTTTATTCGTTTTCGCCAGTTTTTTTATGTTTTTGTCCCTTTTTTTTCGTTTTCGCCCGTTGTTTTACGTTTTCGTCTGTTTTTATATGTTTTCGTCCATATTTTTAACCTTTTTTTAATGACAAAACGTTAAAAAAACGGACGAAAACATATAAAAACAGACGAAAACGTAAAACAACGGGCGAAAACGGAAAAAAATGGACAAAAACATAAAAAAACTGGCGAAAACGAATAAACAACAAAGGAAAACGGATAAAAACAGACAAAAACGTAAAAAAATGGACAAAAACATAAAAAAAACTGGCGAAAACGAATAAACAACAAAGGAAAACGGATAAAAACAGACAAAAACGTAAAAAAGGGGCGAAAACGTAAAAAACAGACGAAAAACGAAAAAAAGAAAGGGGGAAAACGGATAAAAACGAACCAAAAAATCGGGCGATAACTATTATTAACGGAGGGATTAACTGGGGAAAACTATATTTTAAAAAATAAGGACTAACGGTGTAAAAATTATTAACGAAGGACTAACAGCGCAAAATACTTAACGGACTTAACTAACGCCCATCCAAAATAGGGACCAAAAGCGTGCATAGTTTCAAAATTAGATATTGCTGGTGTAATAAAAGTGACTTAGGGACTAAAGTTGTTATTTTGGGCAAACTATAGGGACCAAACGTGTAATTTTTTCTTATTTTAATATAACAAGCATACTTTTGGAATAGACCCAAAAAACAAGCATACTTTGGGAATAGACCCAAAAAACAAGCATAGAAAGGGAATAAACTCGCTAATACGTGACAATTGGTTACATATTTGATCCATATTTTGATGCCTTCAATAAACATGTGTTTTCCTTCTGTATTAAAAAATAACTTTAATGATAGCTTATTAAACTTGCAAATTACTTTAAGTAAATATTATTTCGATATCATGTACTAGAACTTTAGTTTTGCTTGGAGATACCCCGATACAAACATTAATACAAATTTTCAAGTTTATGGCCATGTTTGTAACGGAGTATATGAATTTTGCCCTTCATGAATGGAATGAGCCCAAATAAGTTGGTTTAGTATATGTCATTTGTAATCACGCGATAAAATGAATTATAAAAACCAATGTTTTGAAAACCGGGTTTTTAATCGATTCGGTTGAGTCATCAGGTTACCGATTCGACTATCGGTCAAATCAGTTTTCTATTAAAAAATATTTTTCTTCAACCGGATTAACCAGTTCGACCACCGGGTCAATCTGATTTTCTATAAAAAAAAATAAAAAAAACCAAACCCGGCCGGGTTTCGAGAACCTGGTTGACCCGGCGGGTCATTTAAAACCCGGCGGGTCTAACCAGCTAACCCATTTAAGAAAACCCGAGTTTTTTTTATCCGTTTTAGAAAACCCGAGTTTCATTGTATATGTAGTATGAGTATCTCACCGCAAACGTTTAATAACCGGCTAAATAAAGCTTAGAGAAACTAGGTTGTCAGTTTAAACGAAACTTTTAACTAAAAGTGTGTTTGGAACATGGGTCTTCATGAGATTATTACTGTTGAGTTCGAATTGTGAGAAGTTATTCAACATCGAACGATTTTGTCAACAATTGAGGTGACATGTTAGAGGAGAGCTTTATATAACTTGTCTTGGTACAAATCATTTAATCGTATTCTTGTTGCATTGATTATATTATTATTTGAAGTGAACAACAAACTCTTATCAAGTTTCTCAAATTAGTAACAATTCAAGAAGTACAATGCTAATAAGTTATAGTTATACATGCCGAATCTGAGATAGAAAAAAAATAATTTGCTAATGCGTGACAATTGGTTACATATTTGATCATATTTTGATGTCTTCAATAAACATGTGTGTTCCTTCCGAAAGGTTTATGCATATTTTTAATATGCATATGACCGGACTCGAACTCAAGACTTCGGGATTGCACACATTACGTATGAGAGTTGATGTTAAAATAATCAATATATATAAACGTTATTATTATTAATTATTTGTCACGAAATAAAACTTAACGTAGTTAATATTTAACGAGTTTAGACGTCGTTAAATGTAAGCTACAAGGACTAGAGATGAAATTAGTGGACAAGAAAGATCTAGAACTCCCTCTTGGGTCCTATGGCCAGTCGTGGGTTTTCAAGACCAAGAGAGGATCTTTTCTTGGTCACCAAGTTATTAGAAACCTATAAATACAAACCCCTTGTATTCATAATTCTTAACCTTTGATCACTTAGAAACCTAATTTCTTTCTCCTCTCCTTCCCTCTTGGTTTGGCCGATCGTGTACCACCCTTCCCAAGGGTTTCGATTTTTCCAACTCCAAGTAACAAGTGTTTGGTTTTATTTGTGATTCAAGAACCTAGCTTTTCACGTCAAATCGATATTAGTACGTGTGTACAAGAACGAAGGACAAATACAATTGTGTTTGTGGTTATTTTTGGGTGTCGACTTCTTTGGGTCGAATTGATATAAACCCTAAGTTAGGGTTTGGGTTTTGTTCCTTGTTCTCGATATTATGTGTTTCATGAATTGCTAAAAGGTACGCATATTCTTTTATTCGGTTAATTCAATTACAAGTATTTTTCCTATTACTTCCGCTGCATGCTTTGATGATGTTTACTTGTCTTTAATAATTGTTATGATTAGTAAAACCCAACAGTGGCATCACGAGCCGTTAATATGTTGTAATTAATTATCGAAACACATAAAAATTGAATCTTTGTGATTATTACATGGTTTTATTGGTTTCTAGGGTTTTGAAAATTGAAACCCTAATTTCATATAAGGGTCGATTACCCTTTAATATTTTTAATTAGGTTTTATTTTTTGTAAAACTTGTAGAAACCCTAGGATTGCATGTATATTTTTATGTGGTTTTAATGAATAATTGCTATGTGCCATGTATATGCGTATCTTGGGATTATAATTGTTATGAGGAATCCATGGTGGAACATGCATGTTTTGCCATGGATTATTGTTTATTGTTTGTTTTGATTAATTGTTAAGTAAAATTCACATGGTAATTAGTTTGATAAATATAAAATTGGGGAAAACCTCAATATATCTAATAATAATTCGTTATGTGCAATATGGTATATCATTAACTTTGGCTTACGCAATCGACTTGTCGATGTATGTGGCTCACTTGCACTGGTAGGTGAAAGCCCTAGTTAATATATGCATGGTTTTATGCCTAGAATTGTTTATTAGGTTTTATCGAACAAATTATGCATGTGGCTAATTGTTTTTTACATATGTTAATTGTTAAGTTATATGTATATTATTTGTGTTTGTTATAATTTTTATTAAAGTGCCTTTTGTTTATATTGTATGACATGTTAGTAAGCAAAAAGGGTTTTTGAGAATAGAAATTTAAATGGACTAAATAATGGCAAAATTTGATTTGTTTTCTAAGTATTAAATCTTGAACTTTTAATCGACTGATGCGACTGTACTAAATGGTTAGAACGGCTCACCCATTATAATAAACTGTGTGAGTGGTTTAAGGAGGGTTCGACATTAAATTGCGACTCAAAAGAAGAAGGGTTATTCATAATATGCTTCGCGCTGACCAGCTTCTCTGCCACTTTGTACGTTATATTTGGAGCTACCTAGTATAACTATTCTATGTATGAAGCATCTTAGTGCAAAGTTGTAAGTTTCTCAATGCATCGATTAAAACTTTGTAGAATTTAATCTTAGCAATTTAAAACTATGAGTAAGGTTTTGAAATTTTTTATGTTATGAAGATGTATGCATGCTTCTTCATACATAAGTTTTGATTACACATTAAAATTGTACCCTTTATAATTTAAGTTTATGCCATCTAATTAGGGGTGGCAATTCTCGACAAGACGTGAACCCGACACGAAGTTAAACAGATTTTGGTTGAGGATAAACAAGTTTGGGTCAAAAACAGGTCAACCCGTCTAACCCGTTTAATAAACGGGTCGTGTTTGGGTTGAGCAAATGTTAAACAGGTCAACACGTGAACCCCGTTTAAGTATATAAGCCTCTAAAAATAAAATATATAACTTGGTTTTAATGTTGGATATGGATTAAATGTATTTTGTTATGTACTTAATATGAGCGAATTACGATTATAACTCAGATTTTATTGAAATTGACGCTTATAACTCAGATATCTATCATTGAAATTGTCGTATAGTTATTTGTATGTAGTTATTTGTATGGTATTTTTATCATATTTTAAATGCTTATATCATTTTTGCATTTAAGCTAGTTAAATCAACAAACCACCAACCTTATTCACTGCTTGACCTATTTATTTAAACAGGTTAAACGGGTCACAAACGGGGTTACGCGTGTTATGCAGGTATGGGTTAGGGTTGAGCTTCTTGACATGATTAATAAACGGGTTGTGTTTGGGTAGAGGTTATTTCAACCCGCCAACCCGCGAACCCGAATAGGTCAACATGAACACGACTCGATTGCCACCCCTACATCTAATGATATGAAACACTTGAAGTTGTAATTTACGTTATGTGAGACCTTGAACTAGATTACAATAACAAGGTGAATCTTTATGTTGTGTAAGACCTCAGCTTAAATAATTTTCAGTTTCTAAATTAGACAACTTAATTAAGTTAGTTAGTGAGACCTATAACTTAAGGCATAAGATGGGATAAAACATGCTTACGTTTTGCATAATTGTTTGGCAAAATTGTAAATCCCATATTTTCTAGGAATTGAAAACTTGTTTGTCAATTATTGTTTTTCGACAATTACCTATTCTATGCTTTCATCACTAGCAGATCAACTGATGTTGTGAAACTATGATAATGAGGGTCCTAGATTCAAGGAAAATTCTATTGTTAATATGAATATTGACCTAAGGGTATTTTATTTTCTTGAAAGATTTAATTATCGAAAATACTAAAAATTGAATTTTGTTAATTCTTTTGGTTGTATTAATGCAACATTAAACCGTAAACGTGGTTTGAGCTTTGGTAAATTGATCTAGTTCTGTTTTCAAACAAATGTTTGATCAAGAAAAATTTACTAAAAAGACAAACATAGACTCTTTTCCATGGAAGAAGAGTGAGACTTAATCCTATTCCTTTTTATGATTGAGAAATGTATGTTAGGAACATTAGAATTGTCTAAATTCTAATATAACTCATATCAACTTTAATAGTTAAGAAAATTGCACACCATGTTTTCCATAAGAGATTTCATTACCCTCTGTTGGTGATTGAATTCTTATATGACATTTTGGTCAACTAGAAAACATGTTTGACATTTTATGAGTTATTAAATTAGAAGCTAGACTAATTACCATAAAATTGGTAAAAGACAAACTAGTATATTGTATCTAGTTGTTTTGCTTTGACCAATTAAAAGAGCTACACACCATTGTGGGGATAGTAGACCTATTAAGAAAGAAATTGCATGCTCAATTTTCAAGTTAATAGCATTGATGGATGATTAATCATCTACAGAGTAGAATACATTCTTTTAGTACCTAAGTACTTGTTACGAATGGTCTTTAAAAGGGGTAACAACGTAATAGCACGTTATTTTCACTGGTTAATGAAACACTTACAATGTTGTCAAATCCAGTGGGAGTATGGTGTATTACTGAATAAGACATTATTGTAACGTTGTCTAATTCAGTGGGAGTTACACGATTTATTATCTTGGTAGTAACTCATATTATTTATAGATTTTCTTGAAATAATACATTACGTTCAAAAATGTAGACATTCATATTCTCAAGGATAGTCATGAACGTTTCCTTGATAATTAAGTGGTCCTACATCTACTTGTAATGCTTATATATCTATGACACTATCATATTGCTCACATAACCAAACGAATGTCATGGTGTTTATCTACTATATGATGTTGTTCTATGGACAAGTGGGAGAAGTATTTATTGTGTGCAAAGAAACAACACATACAAATATGATTAATGGATTCTCTTGATCGTGAGGTAAGAGATTAACGTTCTAATAATATTGTCTTGTTTAAAGAACATGTGCCAAGATTATAACATTAACTACTTTTTTGTCTTATGTCATTCAAATTATAGAAACACTTGAAGTTACATTTTAGGTTAAGTGAGATCTTAGCTAGATTGTAATCTCAAGGTAAATCTCCACTTGTCGTGGGATCGGGCATGGATGCTTTTGCAATTTCTTAAGCTGAACACTTCAAGGGATGACATAATTAAAATAAAGTAATCTAATTCTACTTTAAATATTTGTGTATTCTTGAAATGACATAAATAGTTTATTAACTTGAAAATTAATTAATTGAAACCATGGCGTGGTGTTCATAGTAACTTTAAATTATACATGGTTATGTGTTTCTGTATAAACTTACAAACATTAAGTCTTTTAAAGACTTATAATATAAAGTAAGATATTATAACTGTTATGTCTTTTGACTTGGTGAAAGAATAATTATGTTATAAAACATGCAATTGCCTTGAATATTCTATTATACCATTAAGTTGACTTAATTGGTAAATAGGTAGGCCAAAAGGAATAAATTTATCTTACATATTGTTAGATTGTCTTACAATATTAATTCTAATGAAATATTGTATGTATATGGTATGTTCAGTTAGAAGAATCAATCTTTTGTCATATTGTTTGATTCAAGATAACTATATCCTCTTTTCTTCCAAAAGTTATCAAGGTTAGAAATTGGGTATTGATTGGATATACTTAATAAAACTCAAACTTAGAAGATTAATAAGACACCATTTTAGTATGGAATGTGATGAATCACATTGAGTCTTATATTGAAGTTCTGATTTGTTAAAACTACTTATGGAGTAGGTTATTAACGGACAAGATTTACGAACTGTTAATGTGATTTGTAATATCCCAAAAGAAAACAATTTAGTGTTGTTATAATTGCTAAAGTATTTATAGATAGTCTTTAAATTACAAAAGCAAGTGGGAGTTTTGTTTAGATCTTGAAGAGATTAAATTACAATTACAAAACACATAATCTTCTAAAACATACTAGTAAATATCATGATGAGGTCAAAACTGATAGACCTCAAGATGATGGAATTCTCATTCATAGATCCGCAAGGATATCTCAAATATTTGATATGATGAGAAATATGAATTACAAGATCATGGTAAACCTGTTAATCATAATGATATATTACCTAATATTGAATTGTGGTAAATTATTCATACTATGAATGTTAAGATGCTATCCAAAAAGATAGATGAGTTTCTTCAAAGGAAGGAAAACCCTAGTAGTTTAAATCTTTGTGTAGAAATCATATGAACAATATTGTACATGTGTTTAATGCATGACTTGTGAAAAGATTATTAATCACACTTAAGCTATTAACAGTAATTGAATATTCTTTCCTTGGCACATTAAATATACAATGATTATAATTGTCATACTTATTTTCATTGATATGAAAAATGACAACGAAATATTAAAACTATTTCTTGTGTGATTGCTTTTGCGAGGACGATAAGCAATCGAAAGGAGTTTTATGAATTCATATAATATTTGGAAATGTACAAACGGCAAGAATCCATGAATGGATATATGCATGCATCTATGAGATGATTCTTATGTTTAACTATTAAATTCAAGTTTTGATTTAAGATTAAAATAAGATAATTTCTCAGTATTCCTGAAAGCAAGTGGGAGTATTATGTTTATTTTCTTTAAATCTTATATGTTGTGGGTAGTAACATTCCATCTAAGCTAAATGTTAAGTTTTAGTTTGGAATGAAACTTCACTTGAAAGATTTTTAAAATAAGACAAACAACTTTGGAATATATGTTTACTATTAATAAACATGTGCGGTAAATAAATGAGTCTAATAGAACATGATATATCATTTGGAAAATAGATATGTAAAACATGAATGAAATCTTAGTTTGACACAAGGATTTTTCATGTACATCATGTTATTGTTGTATCATGCTTGAATATAAGATAATTTGACAACATTGATATTAATGAAGTTATTAGATAACTAGTGTAATGAATATTCTAAAAGAATATGTTTGAATCTAGAATTACAATCCTCATCCTAGAGTTGCTCTCAAAATTCTATGGATGAGAAATACAAAAATTGTTGCGTAATTGTCATAGCTAACAAACTTGAAAGTTTGAAGGCATCAAACATTACACAGTAGATATTGAAGTTTACGGAGATTATTTTAAAGAGCATATTGGTGTTTGTATACAATGATGTTGGTTTAATTGAGACGACACTCAATACTAGTCATGGGAGGATTTCATCCTTGTAAATAGCCATGTGAACTAGTTGTGCTCAACTAAGAGCATAGTTGCATTATACAATAAAGAATAAGAATACTTTAAACTTTAAAATGTTTGAAAGTTTGATTGTCATAAATTGGTGGTTGAGGATGTCACACACTTATGAAATATTATGTGGCAATATCAAGATGTTTTGAATGCATACATACAAGAACTTCACTAGTTGAATTCTTGAAATAAGTATTCTTAAAATTCCGATAGATCAAAGTTAGTTGAAGTTGTGCCATGTCAACAAGTATGATTGTCATTACTTGAGGCATAATTCATTAACAAGTATTATCATGCATTGATCTATTTAGTATTTGGATAAGGGATGTTGTGAACAAATATTATTTAAATGAAATAAAATATTGGTTATGTTTATTTTTCATTTTCTTAATATTATATCCTGTATTTGCATGTTTAATCAGTGAATAACTTATGTTATTCTAAAAGTCCATTGTCGATCAATGATATGGGAATGTCATTGAATTAAGACAAATCTGAGTTTTGGTAGAATATACTTTAAGTATATTGATGCGTGGGACATGCCAAATTCACATGATATTCAATGAATTGAATATAGGACAGATCCTAACTTAACATGATTGTACTTTATGGATCTTTGTCATTAAGTAAATCATGTATATTTATCCTCAGATTTGAGATACCAGATAACTGTTATGAATGTAGTACACTTGTGTGAAATAGTCTAACGCTATCCGTAAAAGGTAGTCATAAGAGCTATTTTCAGAAGTGTTGCAAAGTTCATGAGTTTTGCTTGTAGTCAAGAGAATTTGCTCATTTGAATTTGTTTCAAAGCATAATACTGTTTGGGCCCATCGTAGGATTGGCAAGATGTTTGTAAGGCCTTACCCAAGGTCTATCTGGAATACTTTCAGATGATTTGGTAATCTTGTTCAATCAGTTATAACGAGAAACAAAATATTAACTTGTAAAATGACTCGATCCATATTCACAGTTAATGAAGTATTAGAAGTAAAAGGATAAGTAAAAATGATGAATCATTAAATGGTTTTTTCAGGAGACCATACTCGATTCGGTCTGGGGGCATTGGCGTGTTAAGCTAGACTAAACCAATGTCATTACTATATTAAGTAATATCCAAGTGGGAGCTGAAAGGTTTATGGATATTTTTAATATACGTATGACCGAACTCGAACTCGAGACTTCGGGATTGCACACATTACGTATGAGAGTTGATGTTAAAATAATTAATATATATAAACGTTATTATTATTAATTATTTTTCACGAAATAAAACTTAACAACAACAACAACAACAACAACAAACCCAATCCCGCCAAGGCAGGGTATGGGGGAGGTAAAATGTAGACATATCCTACCCCTACACCAGGGTAAACCCGTGTGTAGAGAGACTGCTTTCAACGAGACCTCCGGCAAGTGCATGTGTGCGGGTGAGATAGAATAGAAATAAGCGCAAAAGTCGTAAAACAATATGCAAAACGCAGACAAAGAAAGCATACCGAACAAGCAAACATAGCAAAAAGGGAGGAAAGAGCTGCGCTCATGCACACGTAAAGAAGCCAACATCAAAACGCAAAAAAAATCAAAGAGCCAAGGCACACATAAAAGCAGACCAACTAAAGGGGGCAGCACAACGCAAAGTAAAACAACACAAGGGCCAAAAGCTAAAGCAAAAACATGAAGCACCTAAACAAAAATGCCTTGAGCAAGAAAAAGCAGGAAAACCTAAGGGGGACACAACAAAGCAACACAAACAACGCACGGGGCCTAAAGTTACCGCAAAGCAAAGAAGAGGCCACAAAACCAAAAAAGCAAGGGGCAAGGCAAGAGGGACGACTAAAAGCTACACACCCAAAAACAACCTAAAAAGAACCAGAGCACCTAGCAAAAACTATCCGCAAATCCTAATTCTATCCCTCCACCCCTTCCTATCTAAGATCATGTCCTCGGTCAAACGAAGCTCCATCAAGTCTAGCTTAAGTCTATCCTCCCACCTGAGATTGGGTCTACCCCTCCTTCTCACGCCATCAACTACTAGCGCTTCGACCCTTCTAACTGGCGCTGACTGTGGCCTCCTCCTGACATGACCGAACCACCTCAGCCTTCCTTCTCTCATTTTTAAAACAATATTCCCGACCTCAAGTTTTGCTCTGAAAACTCCGTTCTCATGTCAAGCAAGGTTTTACCACAAGTCCATCTTAGCATCCTCAGTTCTGCCACCTCTACCCTGTAGTTAATATTTAAAGAGTTTAGACTAACGATCGTTAAATGTAAACTACAAGGACTAGAGATGAAATTAGTGGACAAGAAAGATCTAGAACTCCCTCTTGGGTCCTATGGCCGGTCGTGGGTTTTCAAGACCAAGGGAGGATCTTTTCTTTGTCACCAAGTTATTAGAAACCTATAAATACAAACCCCTTCTATTCACAATTCTTAACCTTGAATCACTTAGGGCTTGTTTGTTTAGTTTTTTTATTAAGTCCTGTTAAATTAAAGTGTCTGTCTAGAAATATGCTGTCTGTTTGTAGATGAATAAATAGTTGTTTGTTTTGTGTGCTGAATAAAGTGTCTGAATTAAAAAAATTACTGTTATACCCTTTTATTTGAAATAAAGTTAAGAAGTTGGAGGGTAAATACGTAAAATTAAGAAAAAATGGATGACTTAATTTGTGGACCCTCATCTCCATGGCTTTTTCTAGAAGGTCACATGTTAGTTTTAAGCACTAAACAAACATTCATTTTGTGACTTAATTAACTTACCTATTTTTCAATTAAGACACATTAAGTTGTTATCAAACACCACCTTAGAAACCTAATTTCTTTCTCCTCTCCTTCCCTCTTGGTTTGGCCGATCGTGTACCACCCTCCCCAAGGGTTTCGATTTTTCCAACTCCAAGAAACAAGTGTTTGGTTTTATTTGTGATTCAAGAACCTAGCTTTTCACATCAAATCGATATTAGTACGTGTGTACAAGAACGAAGGACAAATACAATTGTGTTTGTGGTTATTTTTGGGTGTCGACTTCTTTGGGTCGAATTGATATAAACCCTAAGTTAGGGTTTGGGTTTTGTTCATTGTTCTCGATATTATGTGTTTCTTGAATTGCTAAAAGGTACGCATATTTTTTTATTCGGTTAATTCAATTACAAGTATTTTTCCTATTACTTTCGCTGCATGCTTTGATGATGTTTACTTGTTTTTAATAATTGTTATGATTAGTAAAACCCAACATTTTCTGTATCAAAAAATAACTTAATGATAGCTTATTAAACTTGCAAATTAACTAAACATTATTTTGATATCATGTACTAGAACTTTGCTTTTGCTTAGAGATACACCGATGCAAACATTACTAGACTATAAATTTTCAAGTCATTATTCAACATATCCCTCCGGTAATAAAATGTCATTTTTTTAAATCTAAACACACGCGTAACAATGTATCAATAGCAATTACAAAAGATTATAACGGTTGGAGATGATATTTGATTGATTTTGCAGTGTAGAGCTTTAATTTTTTAAAACTATATGTGGTTTGTTAGGGACAATAATTTTGGAATGAAGAGAGTATTTTGAATCATATATAAATAACTTTACCTAATTAATAACTCTAATCGTCTACAAATGAGAAAAAATCAATTATGGAATATGGACTATCATTTTCTTGCATATCGAGAGACAAATCTCAACCACACATTTTGTAAAGGAAAAAAAAAGTAAGAGATTAATTAATATTTTTAAACTAAACTCACTTCACGTTCACTTAAAAAATGAGAGTTATTTTACATATCAAACTTTTTCTCACATAACAAAAAATAAATCTCAACAAATTATTTTTCTGTTGAGAAAAAATGAGGAATATTTGATAAATATTTAAATTTAAAACTCAAATGCACATATTTTTTATAATTTAAATATCTCATGAACAGTTTATCGTTAAACAAAATAAATTATACCGTTACGACGATCATTTAATTTCTTTCTATAAACGGACACTTTGATATACTTCGATAAACTTAATTTTGGTTGATTTTTTCACGTTTTACTTTCGGTATTGAAGTTCACATGACATATCACATGTGATTTAACACTAATATCGAAGTACGGACCTTTTCTTTACTTGTGATATGGCAAAGGACATGTGGGCTTTGTTGGCCAGATGGTGGGAGTTAGATATTCCTTTTTGTTTGAGTATTGCGGAATGGTTTGCGTGGCTTGATTCTTTGTCCTTCTCTCATAATGCGCGGGTGTTTCTTGAAGGAGTGGGAATGACTCTTTTGTGGTTTGTTTGGAGCTTTCGCAACCGGTTGATTTTTTCTAATACTCCTCCTAAGAAGGCGTTGGTTTGGGATGGTATTGTCTCTCAATCATTTTTATGGATTTCATCTAGAAATCCTAAATTTAAAAGAGAAAAGTACCAAAAAGTGCAAAATTCTTTTTGTTAGTCCCCTTTGTGGTCAAATTTTCTTCAATCTCCAAAATGGTCATGCGCAGCCACTCGACTGCGCAGCTCCACCAAAAATGTGACACGTGTCATAAGGAAAGTACACTTTTTACTTTTTAATCTACCCAAATAACCACCATATTTGCGCAACCGACGGCTACTCAACCTACTTTTACTCGACTTGCATTTATCCACGTGCAAAAAGTAAAAAAAAAAAAAAAAAAAAAAAAAAGGTACAAAACTACTTTTCACTGTACCTCTTTCTTTTCCAATGTACCTGGAAACCCGATCGGCAATAACCATCGGATCATACACAAGAATTAATCAATACATGATTATCAATCCAAATCTTATTATCATTCTCAAACTTAAACACAAACACAAACACAAAACAACATATATTGTCACCGATTGAGAGATAGGATTTTTGTTTATGTCCAATGGATTCATCGTTGCATCGTGTTGATGTAAGTATCATATTTAGATGTAATAAATGTTTAATCCTTTAGTTATGTTTGGGATTGTTACAGATCAGATTGTACTTTAATGATCAAGTCTTTTGGGTATTTGAATTTTGGTTAAAAATAGTTGGTATCTTGTATTTTTTGTACCAGTAACACAATATACCCATGAAGACTGAATAATCTTGTAGCTAGTATCATGTATAAATTAGTTTTATTTTTAATATTTTGTTTTTTGTTAACCTAGATTTATGATTCGAATGTTAGTTTGTGAACTAAGCTACACCTTCTGAAAACAATAGCAAAGAAGTTGGTTGAAAAAGAGGAAAGGTATAACAAGTTTAAAAGTAGTGTTTTTGGCCCTTGGTTGGATATTAGAACGGAGGACCATGATAATCTTGTCCTGAACTTTTTGCTTCAACACCAAAGGATTATCAAAGATGCTAGTACTGATATGCCTTTTATTTTCGATATTGGTCACAATACAGTAGAGTTTGGTAGGAGGGAATTTTGTTTGTTAACTGGTTTCAAATTTGGAAATCCTTCTTTAGACCATTTGAGTAACATCGTCTCAAATTTCCATAACCGTGTATTTTCTACTCTACCAAGAATAAAGGGTGATGATCTTAAAGGACTTCTTGAGACGGATAAGGATTTTAAAAAGCTATCTCATGATGATTCGGTCAGTGTTTGTCTGTTGTTGGCTTTAGAGTATGTATTCATGGGTAACGAGCTTAGGCACGTTATACCCGATGAGATTTTGGCTCTAGTGGATGATTTGTCTGCTTTTGATGCTTTCCCTTGGGGACAATATATTTGGCACGAGCTTCACATAAGGGTGTATAATGTTGATTCAAGACACCGTAAGGATATCTTGAAAAAAATTGCAACACACGGGAAAAAAATTCAAGCCTCAATATTCTTTGAACGGATTTGTTTTCGTTTTTAAGGTTTGCAAGCTTTTCTCATTTATTGCTTGTCTCATGTATTGCTTGTCTCATTTATGTCATTGCAGTGTAAATGTTGACCCAACCCACCCATACCATAAATGTTGACCCAACCCAGCCTTTAGTATCTAAATGCTATGTTTGACTCCCCAAATCTACTTTTAAGTTTGGTTTTAATCAACTCTATAGTGCAACTGCATTGTTATCAGAATATGTGGTCATATTGAATAGAATACCTCATTTATTGTGACGTTTATATGAATCTAATAACATAATACAGTGACGCACTTTTGTCTGACTTTTGAAGTACACAGATTTTATCCGAAACTCTTAGATTAGAAACAGATGCGTGACTAATAGTTGCTGAAACACAACATGTTCATATTAAGCGCAAACTTGTAGCTGAAGTATGATATATCTTTGTTACGTTGGCATATACAACTTGCTACAGATCTGGTTTTAAAAACTTTACAGATATGGTTATTGGACATTAATTTAGTTTACAACTAGCCATTAAGTTAGTTTATTTATTTAACATTAATGGTTTTAAAATTTATACAGATCTGGTTATTGGAACTTTTTCCGAATGCTACAAATTGGTGGCACAAAGTCGATGATGTTGTACCCCGTTGTGCTTCGTGGAGTAATGGTATAACATTTACAAAAGGTGATTGTGAGAGGCTATTCTATTCTAAAGAGTTAATTAATACACTTGTCCCCACAGAAAAGGAGATCAATACATCATGGTGGACATGTAGTTTAGACTATTTCAAGAATGGGTCAACAGAAGATGCATCTCATAGACCTTTGAAAAAGAGGAAGGTTATTCCGCGTAAACATGTTCACACGGAGGTTCACCGTGAGGTACATGTTCGCACTGAGGTGCATGGCTATGAAGGATTGGATGACCCAGCGCTTGCAAAGAAGGTTGAGGATATTGAGCGTGCATTTGGGAGTCGTTTAAGTGCACTTGAGAAATGTGTGAAACCTCCCAAGGATGCATCTTTTATGCAGATGTCGAGTGTATCTGATAATCCTAGTGAAGTTGATCAAGACTCAAAGGTTTGTTGTTTATAAACAAATTTTTATTTTTACATTGAATGTGTAAATAAGATTATTATATATTACCTTATTTTTGCAGTCCTCTAGTAGATTATCAGAAAATTCTGAACCTCGAGGTGAGCTTATAAAGAAGATTGAGTATATTGAAGCATTCTATGGGAGACTTTTAACAGCACTTGAGCAACTTGTTAAGAATGGCACTAACGAGACTATGGAGCCTTGTAGTGTACATGATGATGAACCAAATGTTGTTAATACTGCAAATCAAGAAAAGGTAAGTTCTTGAATTTTGTTTCCTTATCAACATGGCGTATATTATTACAAGAAGATTGTTAAGGGCTAAGATTAGTTGAATTTTTGCAGCCTTCTGTGAACGAGACTTTGGAGCCCTCTGTCAACAAGACTTTGGAGCCCACTAGTGTGAAGGTCGATAACAGGTTTAATGATAGTGTGGAGCCCACTAGTGGAAAGGTTGAGAACAGCTTTAACGATAATGTGGAGCCCACTGCAAATGAAGAAAAGGTAATATTACTTTAATTTTGTTTCTTTCTCTTATTTATATGTATGCAGCCCTCTCATGAACCTGACAATGCAAATGAAGAAAAGGTAATATTATTACATAACGAGACTATGGATATTATTACATAACACTCGTCATACAATAACGTTATATTTTATTTATACTTCTTACGCAGCCCTCAAATGCATTTGATAATGATGTCAAATTGCATCCTGGCATGGATATTCAACATGATCCAAAGGAAATAGAATATTATAACGGTGGAATCAACGAAGCTGAACCTGAAATATTGGATTCAGAATATAAAAACATGTTTGGCACACCGTTTGATAATCAGGTAGTCAGTTTTAACCATATTCACCGTTTGTATGACCGAAACATGTTTATTTGATCATATATCAGTTTACTTAAATAGAATGGCTTGATTACTTGTATTTCTACAGGTAGTAGAGGAACAAGAGGAAGAAGGGGCATTGAAGAATACGGGTTATCCGCTTCAGGAACAAGATTTAATGGTAGTGGAGACTCTTATGCAAATATATGTATTTAATACTCCTGAAAAGGTAAATTTAACATTAAGTTTTTTGGTTTTAAAATCAAATAACCCAATCTTTTTATTCTAATTTTTTTTAAATATAGGAAAAAGACAATGATTTGCAGTCTCCTTCAATGAAGGATCGAGATTCTGTTCCTAGTAATGATGATATGGAGAAATTAGAAACGAAGCATCCCGATTCTGTTCCTAGCAATGATGATCAGGATAAATCATCAATGAATGTTCCAGATTGTACCCCTAGCAATGACGATAATGAGAATTTAGTTGATATCTACTGTTATGGTGACGGGCAGGCATCTATTAAAAAGATACCGGTTAATTTTGCCCGAGAGACTAGAGCGAGCAGGTATCTTCAAGACCCGTACATGAACCAGCCTTCAACCACTCCACAGAAGCCAAAAGTCCGTGCTAGGAAGAAGAAATGTGTAAAGCGTTTTCAGCCGTTGGTTTCACATGGTGGTGAAGAGATTCCCCCGTGGAATGAGGTAACTTATTTTACTTATTATTTATTTCAGATTTTGTAACGTTGGTTAAGTACTATGGACTAGACAATTCTGTATGATATATCTGCAGGATCTAACTTGTCCTACAGGTTCGCGACAACTAAGAGTGATTGTGCCAAAAGAAATTATGGGTTTTTTGAATCAAAAGGAGGACATGAGATTTTATTTTCCATGGGGAGGAGATGGCATATATGCATATCATGATTTTTGGGAAAGGTTGGTGGGCATCAGGAAGTATAGAAATGGATGGCTTTCTGATACGGTAAATTTCATGTTAACAATTTTTAAGATTTATGGATAATGTTAACTACTTAGGTAATTTATTATTTTTATTTTTATTTTTTTTCGCAGCATCTTGATCCATGGATAATGTTTCTATGGCATTTTAGAGCTGCCGATGCTGATTGGGCAATGGCAGGTCCATTTTATAGCTCCATGATTCTTACCAACAGGATGCCGGGTTTTTTTGCTGACGGTGTAACTTATGGTCTCCCCTGGTTTGCTCAATCTGTGGAAAAGGTGTGTTTAAGAAATTTTTGATAGTCGTATAGTAGTATTTCATGGTTCTAATTGATATGTAATATTTCTTAGATCACAATCAGGCATGACCATAATAACTAACCATTAGTTTTCGCGATGATCACACATAAGCTGTTACTATATATGGTTGAAAAGTCATTTTCTAGTAGTGTAAGGAAATTCCTAAAAAAGGTAATGTGAGGCTGGTTTTGGAGCTTATTTTCTAGCTGAAAAAAGACTTTCAAAACCAAAAGCAAACTACAACAAAGTTAGAATAGTGGTAATCCTAAAAAAGTAACTTGGTGATGGAAAGGGCATCTACACAGATTAAAAATAAGTCGTTGCTGTGTGTTTTAGGACCATTTTCTTACTGATGCAGAACAGGAAGTTGTGCAAAAACAGATTTTTAACTCGACTTTTTACCAAATCCTACCAAAACTTATGCAAAAGGGTTAAAAACAATTATTTGGTTTGCCTTTCACAGCCTTGACCCAAACAGCCCCTTGTGTGAGTTTCTTTGGAGAGAGAAATGGAGCTTGCGAGTTAAGTGTGCTTCTTTTGAGCAAATCTGAGCCCTTTGATACAAAATTTTAAATACATTATCGTTTTTGTTGTCTTATGTTTGTTCACCAATATTGTAGGTCTATTTTCCTATAAATGAAGATAATGTACATTGGGTTCTGGGAGAACTCCATCTACGCTCCGGTGTCATAACAATCTATGACAGCCTATCCTGGCCTCTAGTTGAAAATCGAGAATGGTGGGTCAACATGTAAGATGGTTTGAATATAAAATTCCAAAGTTTTTACAACAAACCGAAGTAATGGAAAAAAAGGGAATTGATCCAAAACATTACTCCATCACCTTCCGATATGCGGATAATGTGCCAAAGCAAGGCCCTCTTTATGGTGACTGCGGTATATGGGTGATGATAAACTTGTATAGGTTGTCGAATAATCTTCCATTAGCGGTCGATAATACTACTTTGGCAGCTTTGGCATATAGGGAGCGTTTGGTAGATTTCTTTTGGAAGTACAAGATTGAAGTACCTTTGGCACAAATTGATTGAAGCTGGGGTTGAAATGTGGCGCTGAAAGGTGAGAAGCTGTAGTAGTTGGTAGAAATAACTCATTGATGTACAAGTTCAAATAACTCAACTGGTAGTTGCAAATGTATTTTGTAGTTTGGCAAAACTTTGGTACTTTGGTTGTAGTTTGGTACTTTGGTAGTTGAAACTGTACTGGTAGTTGCAAATGTATGTTGAAATTGTAGTAGTTGGTAGTAGTTGAAACTGATCATAATCTATTGTAAACGAATGTTGTATGTTTTGTAAACCCATGTGACATATGTATTGTTGAAAACAATTTTGTTTAATCATCTCATCCAGTTAAATCTGTTTACTCGAACTCAGTTGTAGAGGATAATGTTGTGGTTTAACTTAATGTGAAGTTAATTAAGAAGTTACTTTATAGTGAACAAAAAATATAACCTGCAACATTTGTGTGCAGTCTATAGCAGATTTGTACAAAAGTTTTGCCGTCCGACAAAAGATTCTTAACTATGGTATGCAAGTGAAATGTCTGTCTTTAGTTCTGAAAATATTGCTAACCATATTAACAAGCTGTATTTTTTATTAATGTATGATCAATACATGACCCACAAGTTCCTAAAAGTGACCCACTTTAGGCACTTTAGAACAAAATCTAAAAACTTACCCACAAGTTCCTAAAAGTGACCCACTTTAGGCACAAGAACAACAACATGTCATTTCTAAAAGTGACCCTTAAACGACATAAAAATACAAGACTTTCTAAAATTGACCAACTCCGTATATTAATCCATGTTGTCAAACCAACTTTCAAAAATTGACCCACAACTGCCTAAAATTGACCATTAAAACCAAATTCCATTACAATGTGATTAACAAAACTTAAACAACATCTACACTAGAATTGCATATACAAAATGGCAACAAAATGAATAAGGATAAACTAAATAGCATAACGATTCATTACCAGCATAATCATTTAAGTACATAACTTCAGTCGACTAATTATCATCCAAATAAGTACATAACTTCATTACCAGAATATTCAGAAATCATAACCCAAACTATATTTACATAAGACATTCACATAGTTAGACATTCAGTAACCAAACCAAATTACTTACTAATGATCCATACCCAAAAGACATTCACATAGTTAGACTACTTGAAAACCAAAAAGCTTCAACACAAAAGTGACGATGTCACTAAACACCAGTCAAGTCTTCATCAATCTCCATGAGGGTCACACCATCTTGCTTCTGCTCAATCCCATCACGAATCAAATCAATAGAAGCTTCAAGGCCTTGCAAAATATCACGATCATCTACATTCATCTTCACCAGACATGATAAAGCATCCACCCCTTTCTCATGGTTTGGTCAAAGATAATGGAGCTCCCTAACTGTCCCTTCACGCTTCGCAAGCACATCGCCTAGTTCTCTGCATATTACTTCCAATTTCACTAGGCGAGCTTGAGCTTCCATCGCTTCACTGTTAAAGAGATGCTTGAACATGGTTGCAATATCATCGGAACCACAAACGCGACTCAACTCATCTAGATTTGGGGTTTGGTTTGCCATTGATTTTGCAAGGCGGTGATTTGGGATTTGGGGTTATGTGTACAGTAAAAATAGATGAAAATTAAGAGATTAGGTAGGGGTTCAATTATTATTACGCTTATAAATAGACAAATCCAAAACATTTTTACTCTCCCCAAAATTAATTAAAGCATAAAACCGTGATCGAAGAGAATGATTACAAAAGATAAATGAAACCACAACATTTGATTTGAAAAAAAAAATGAAACTTACAATAGAAAATCTTTACACTATGAAGTATGAACTAAATACAAAAATAAAAGAATTACACAAATAACCTTATATTTCAATTACTTTCAAACCACCCCCTCCCCCTCCCCTCCTACCCAAATTTGCTATATACAACCAAAAAAGAAAAAAAAAAGTATAATGTCCGCTTCAATGTTTTTTTGACTATAATCCTTGTTAGAGACCATAATATACGGATAACATTAAATACCAACTAATACATTACACGATCTTGGATGACCCACAAGAATTAACACATGTTAACTAAAAGCACTAGAACCTAAATTACAACAAACAAGGCAATGAAACATAACCATCATAAATTACAATAAAAAAAATGCCCATCATAAGTTATTGTTATCACCGTTATTGGACACATAAGGAAGAGCACTAGAACCTTCATCAAATTCATCATGAGCTGCATCCTCAAAATCATCAAAAAGCATCCTTGGTGTAAATAGACTAGCTTCTTTAAACGGCTTTTCATGAGGTGATCTTAAGTAAGCCGGTGATTGAGATTCTTCATTTTCCCATGCACTAACCTCTTCCAACGACATACAATCAAAATCTTTCTTTCTCTTATCATGGTTTTTTAATTGTGTTGTCACCTCCTCATCAAACTCATCTTTACACAAGTTTTTGTGATAGTAATCAACTAGGAATGATTGAGGAGTATGGGAAACATATACCTCAATTTTCCCGTGTAGTTGAGCCAATTCATACATCTTCTTAACATCTCTATCACTTTCCACTATAGTCAAACCTTCTTCCAAGCTACATTTTGGTATACAATAAAACCAAGCCCAAATGTCCTCTTTTATTTTTTCTAACAACATGTCACACATTTGGGAATACGACAACGTTTTAGACATAGATAGTTTAATTTCAATAATTTTTCCACCTGCGTACCTTAGGGGAATGACGTAGAAAATGATTTTATTAAAAACTTCGAATACAATATCATTAGAAATATTAGACATTTTGTTTTTAATTGACAAAATCAGAATAAACAAAAAAAACAAAATTCATCCAAAAATAAATGCGTAAATGTTACCGAAATATTAGTGAAGTGTACACAAATTCTTCTAGTATTAGTGAACAAACACAAATGAAGTGTGTAAAATGTAAATAACAAAAAAATGATTAATATAGTGATCTGAATGGATATTACCTAATAGATAATAGATATAATTCAAAGTCGAGTGGTCGAGTAGCTGATGGTCGAGTATCCTAACATGTATTAATTACAACAACTAAAACCTATTAATTGATTACATTAATATTGATGTATTAATTACAACAACTAACCTTTTTCAAACTAACTAGGGGTGAGCACAAAAACCGAAAAACCGAATCGAAACTGAAAAAACCAAAAAAGCCAAACCGAAAAAACCGCCCCATTTGACAAACCGATGGCGGTGGTTTTGAATTTTACAAAAACCAAATGTTTAGGGCGATTTTTGGTTTCATAAGAAAAACCGAACCGAGAAAACCGCACCGCCCCACATTTTTATATGTTTTTATATAATTTTATCCATACAAAAGATTTGCTACTTAATTTTAAAGATTTAAGTATAAAACTTTATCTATTAAAAAAATGTGTTGTTTACTATCTATACATTAAAATTTCTTTTATTTATAGATATTATATCTTTGTTTTCGAACAATAGTGTTCTTTGAAAATTTTCCCTACAATTCTCGTAAGCGAACGAAAAGTGCAAAGCCGCAAAGACGTGCATTTTATATTTTAGATTGATGTTTGGTTGTTTTGTACGTTTTTTCGACACTTTGGATTGCTAGATAATATGCTATTATTGATATTTGTTTAAATATTTTTGCTTGAAAACTTAGAATTGTAAACTTCATATAAGATTAAAACTTGCTTGTTTTCAAGTAAGAAAAAACGAATAAAAACCGAAACCGAACCAATTCAATGTCAAAAATGGAAAAACCGAAACCGAAAAAACCGAAACCAAACGGTTTGTAGTTTCCAAAAACCGATATATACGGTTCGGTTTTTTGTTTTACCATAAAACCGCCCCACCCCGCCCCATGCTCACCCCTACAACTAACACATAATATAATTAATGTGATGGGGTATATGATAATTATATAAATAGAGGTGAGAAACATGTGATAAGGTTACCAAACCTTAAAAGCTACGCAATGAATTCACCACCAAATTACGAGTGGGAAGAAATACTTGATATAGACGATTCTGATCTCTGATTATCCGCCACAACACAAAACACAATATCCTCTCAAGTTGATAATTATATTGAAAACCCTGTTAGAAAAATACCCGGTCCTGCAGGTATTCGGGATGGTGTGGACGATGGTGTAATGATCACACAGGAGTTTATTAGGAAATTTGTTGACGATTTGGTTGAGGATTCGGATTTTAAAACTGGTCCATGGGTTAACGCGGTTGAGTTTATGAATGCTGATGGCGGGATAATTGTTGGTTGTTTTGGCGATATCGAAAAATTTCTTAAAAAAGGGAAACTTGAAAAGGTTGTTGCTATAATCAAGTCTTGTACTCCGAATGTTTTGGGTGATCTAACAGTAACATTGAAAGACGTTTCAGGGTTTATGTCAGGTACAATACATCACAAAGTTGTTAATGATGAGAGGTTTAAAAACCAATTTACCGTCGGAACTGTCTTGATACTTCAAAATGTTTCTGTATTTTCTCCCAAACAATCTGGCAATCATTATCTTAACAACACAATAAAAAATTTGGTCAAGGTTTTATCCAAGGATGAGGTTCTTGAAAGTGGCAACGGTGATGGTGGTACTGGAAGTGAAATATTTATGTAACCATTGGTGTTTTATCGAATGTATTTTCACTTAACGAATGTAGTTTGTTATGTGTCTAGTTACTAGTTTGGTTGTAGTATAACTTATGTTGTAGTAAATCAATTAATTCGAAATTTTAGTTTTTACATATAACAAATGTACTCGTTAATTCGAAATGTGCATCAACTATACATTAATTCGAAATTTTGGTTTAATAATTAATGTAGTAATTAATGCACTGGATACTCGACTACTCGACCGACGGCTACTCGACCTATGGTAATTAAATGTTCACATAAATATGCATTTAGTATTGCACCTACTACATGTATGTGTTAGCTTTGATATTAAGTGATATGAATAAATATGTGTTTGGTTTAAAAATTAATGTAGTAATTAATGCACTGGATACTCGACTACTCGACCGGCGGCTACTCGACCCACTTGTATTCAAATATTTCTCACAAACACTAACAATTTATTTAATAACGAGATTAACGGACATGAAATTAGATGATAGCACATGAAATACATTGTTCTCAAAATAAAACAACAAATTAAAAAAAGGAATCATCCGAGACCCAACCCTCGTCACTTGAAGTATATGATTGCTCAGGTCCAAGCCCCATTTCCCATCGGTATTCAAATTCTCGTTGTTCCCGCTCCCTACGAGCAGCTTCCTCACGTTCCTCGGCTAGTTCAAACTCAATGAGTACTTCCATATCTTGTTCAAGTAGTCGAAGTTGATCCTCAGTTAACCCAAACGGATTGGGATCGTATTCCAAAGGTGGGTTATTTGCCGCTTCATTTTCATTTGGGATTACCGGTAACGGAACTTGCGGTTGAACGTTTCCTACTTCATTTTCATTTGTGAATACCGGGAAGAGATATTCAGGTGAAGCCTCAAAAACATGCTCATTTTGTGGTGGACTAGGGAATTGTTGAGAGAAATCTTTGTGTGACAGTTTTTAAAATACGTGTTTGAGTTGAGTATATGAGTTGTGTATGTCACATGAATGGGTATTTATAGGCTAGGTTTTTAAATTTGAACTTGAACCATAGGTCGAGTAGCCGTCGGTCGAGTATCAAGTGCATCAATTACTACATTAAGTTTTACATTTATTCATATCATTTAAATTCACAACTAACACACGTATGTTGTAGATGCAATATTAAATGCATATTAATGTGTACAATTAATTACTATAGGTCGAGTAACCGTCGGTCGAATAGTCGAGTATTCAGTGCATTAATTACTACATTAATTTTTAAACCAAACACATATTTATTCATATCATTTAAATTCACAACTAACACACATATGTAGTAGATGAAATATTAAATGCATATTAATGTGTACAATTAATTACCACAACTTCCCAACCATAGGTCGAGTAGCCGTCGGTCGAGTAGTCGAGTATCCAGTGCATTAATTACTACATTAAGTTTTAAACCAAACACATATTTATTCATATCATTTAAATTCACAACTAACACACATATGTAGTAGATGCAATATTAAATGCATATTAATGTGTACAATTAATTATCACAACTTCCCAACCATAGGTCGAGTAGCCGTCGGTCGAGTAGTCAAGTATCCAGTGCATTAATTACTACATTAATTTTAAACCAAACACATATTTATTCATATCATTTAAATTCACAACTAACACACATATGTAGTAGATGCAATATTAAATGCATATTAATCTGTACAATTAATTACCACAACTTCCCAACCGTCGGTCGAGTAGCCGTCGGTCGAGTAGTCGAGTATCCAGTGCATTAATTACTACATTAAGTTTTAAACCAAACACATATTTATTCATATCATTTAAATTCACAAATAACACACATATGTAGTAGATGCAATATTAAATGCATATTAATGTGTACAATTAATTACCACAACTCACCAACCATAGGTCGAGTAGTCGAGTATCCAGTGCATTAATTACTACATTAATTTTTAAACCAAACACATATTTATTCATATCATTTAAATTCACAACTAACACACATATGTAGTAAATGCAATATTAAATGCATATTAATGTGTACAATTAATTACCACAACTTCCCAACCGTCGGTCGAGTAGCCGTCGGTCGAGTAGCCGTCGGTCGAGTAGTCGAGTATCCAGTGCATTATATACTACATTAAGTTTTAAACCAAACACATATTTATTCATATCATTTAAATTCACAACTAACACACATATGTAGTAGATGCAATATTAAATGCATATTAATGTGTACAATTAATTACCACAACTTCCCAACCATAGGTCGAGTATCCGTCGGTCGAGTAGTCGAGTATCCAGTGCATTAATTACTACATTAATTTTTAAATCAAACACATATTTATTCATATCATTTAAATTCACAAATAACACACATATGTAGTAGATGCAATATTAAATGCATATTAATGTGTACAATTAATTACCACAACTTTCCAACCATAGGTCGAGTAGCCGTCGGTCGAGTAGTCGAGTATCCAGTGCATTAATTACTACATTAATTTTTAAACCAAACACATATTTATTCATATCATTTAAAATCACAACTAACACACATATGTAGTAGATGCAATATTAAATGCATATTAATGTGTACAATTAAATACCACAACTTTCCAACCATAGGTCGAGTAGCCGTCGGTCGAGTAGTCGAGTATCCAGTGCATTAATTACTACATTAATTTTTAAACCAAACACATATTATTCATATCATTTAAATTCACAACTAACACACATATGTAGTAGATGCAATATTAAATGCATATTAATGTGTACAATTAATTACCACAACCTCCCAACCATAGGTCGAGTAGCCGTCGGTCGAGTAGTCGAGTATCCAGTGCATTAATTACTACATTAAGTTTTAAACCAAACACATATTTATTCATATAATTTAAATTCACAATTAACACACATATGTAGTAGATGCAATATTAAATGCATATTAATGTGTACAATTAATTACTATAGGTCGAGTAGTCGAGTATCTACTAACTTAAATACTACATTTATTTTACGTCATACAACTATAAAATTACATACTTTACACCAAAGAGCTATATATATTAATGTACTTATTAGAAAGAATTAGATTGTTCACTCAAAAGAAATGGGAGAATCGGGTACTGAATTTAGTGTATATTTGGTTAACGGAGATGTGACTTTTGGTGTTTGCCTTAAAAGAAATATTACTTACAATCAACTGGTAGCTATTGTGAAGAAAAAGTACAAGTTTAACGATACGTGCAACCTCATCGTTACGTACAAAGTTGGTACAAAGTGTGTCCACATTGTAGACGATGATGATGTGAGATTTTACACAAACGAAATTTGCAAAGGAAAAGGTACGCCACATACTATTTTTATTGCAAAGATTGAGCAATCATCCGTGGGAAATCCTTCTTCTTCTAATTCTTTGGGTATAGATCTTAACGTTCCTTTATCTCCTTCCGATTTAAACCCACAATACACTGTTTACAATGATGCCCGAATACCAAAACAAGAATATTTCGAAAATCACCGTAATTTAAACCAACAATACAATATTTACAATGATTCAAAATTAACCAAAAAAGAAAATTTTGATTGCCATAATGATTTTATGGCAAGAGAAAAGTTTGAGCATAATTGGCAAATGAATACTTTAAACAACATTCACAATCCACCAGATCCAGAACCTATTATAAAAACTCCAAAAGGAAAAATTGATCATGCTAGATGTATTTTGGAAAAGGGTAAAAGATTTGATAATAAAAAATGTGTTATGAATAAAATTGGTTATAAAGCTCTTTTAGATGGTTATGAATTTAAGGTTAGAAAATCAGATCCGGTAAGGTATGATGTAATTTGTGTGCATGAGGGTTGTGAATGGAAAATAATTTCAAGTAAATGCAAATTTAGTAGTGAATGGAAATTAGGAATGGTGAACGACCATCACACTTGTTCAAAAACAAAAATAGGTATGCATCACCGTAACGCTACGAAAAACTTGTTGGGTCATTTACTAGTACCTAAGTTCAAAGACAACAGCCGTATATATACGGCAAAGGACATACAAAACGACATAAACCTAGAATTCAACATCGATATTAGTTACAAACAAGCATGGAGATCGAAGAATGTGGCATTGGATACGCTTGAAGGTTGCCCGAAAGCATCTTTTGAACAGCTACCAGTTTATTGTCATAATTTAGAATTGACAAATGACGGTACTGTAACACATATTGATACTGATGATGAAGACCGGTTTAAGATGGTTTTCATAGCTTTTGGTGTAACGGTAAGCATATATATATATATATATATATATATATATATATATATATATATATATATATATATATATATATATATATATATATATATTACTATTAAATTTATTTTTGTTGAGTATTATTATCATATAACTAATCGTTTAATAATTAATTAGATTCGAAGCTTTCTGCACCATATGCGACCATTGTTAATAATTGATGCAGCTCATCTTAAAGGTACTTACCTTGGAACAAATCTGCTGGCAGTTGGAATGGACGGGAATAATCAAATTATACCTGTTGCAGCGGGTGTGTCTCAGGGTGAGACTGGTGAATCGTGGACATGGTTTTTGTCAAAATTAACAGAATGCATTGGTGAAGTTCCAGATTTAACTATCATATCTGATCGACATTTAGCAATACAATATGCATATGAATCTGTTTTTCCGAATGCATTCCATGGGCATTGTTGTAGGCATTTGATGATGAATTGTAACTTGAAAAGTAAAAAGCATAAGGCTTTATATTGGAAGATGTGCAAAGCCTACTTAATCGATGATTTTAATAGAGCATTAGAAGAGGTTAAGGGCAAAAGAAAAGAAGCCTACGAAAAACTGATCGAAGTTGGGGTTGAAAGGTGGTCTAGGGCATATTCCGCTGGTAATCGTTACAATTACATGACATCTAATAGCGCTGAGTCAATCAATTCGTTAACAAGAGATGTCCGAAAAGTACCCATCACTAATCTAATGGAGTGGTATAGAGCCCTTGTCCAAAAGTGGTACTTCAATCGTCGAGAAAAATATAAAGGTACGCGGTTTATGTAATTTTTTCCTAAAAGTAAACTATTTACCTTATTTATTGTTTTCCAATCAAAAAATACTAACGATATTATAATTTAGATGCACAAATGGATGAACTAAGTGATTGGGCAACTGCAAAAATAATAGACCGAATGTTAAAGAGCACTCATTGGACTGTGGCCGGGATTGAGATGAACAAGATTTACCAGGTCGATGATCGACAAAAAATACATATAGTGGATTTAGGTCAACGTTCATGCACATGTAGAAAATGGCAAGTTTCTGCTTTGCCTTGTGGTCATGTTTTAGCGGTTTGTAGAGTTATGGGAATGACGGATTGTAATCATTTGGCAAAAGCATGGTTTAGGAAAATTAAGCTTAAAGCTACGTACCAAGACTTGGTATATCCTGTTGGAGAAGTTTCAAGTTGGCAGTGTCCTAGTTACTTGCAAGTTGTTAAGCCACCACTTATGGCTAGACCTCAATCTGGTAGACCCAAGAACAAAGATCGTATTAGATCCCAAGGAGAGGAACCGGTACCAGTTAAGTGTGGAAGGTGCGGTAATGTTGGACACACCCGACAAAGTTGCAGAGAAACATTGCCAAAGAAAAAAGTAAGTTATGTATTGTTATTTAAAGCTCATTATTTAGGATACAGATTTTTAACTCATAAATTGGTTTACACAATTTTTAGGCAAAGCTACCTGCTAGAAGAAGCTCACAGCAAGCAATGCCAAGCTCACAAGAAGAACAAGTCTATTCACAAGCTGTTAATTTGGATGACCCATAGAGTGGCATACTTTAGTTTTTTCTAGTGTGTATGGCAAACAACATTAGACTTTTAATGAAAGTTGCAAGTTTTGCGCTTTGAAAGCACAAACACAGTCATCAAACTTTCAATATCACAGTTAACAAACATAGCATAACCAAATTAAAAAACAAATAAGTTTTTTGCCCAAAAAGCAACAGTTAACAAACACAAAACACAATGTATCTTTTGCCCAAAGGTAACAGGTCACAACAGCAATCAAACCTACACAAATATCTTGTGCTTGAAATAGAAACGGGCCATCTGTTCTCGATATGCAAGGGCTGTCTGGACGGCATCTTCAACAACCAATGGCATCCCATGAGATAATCTATTTAGAGAACAAGAAACAACAAATTAAAATCATGCATAAAGATAACTTGTATTGGACTAACAAGTAACAGTTAAAATGACTGAAATATTTATGCAAAATTATTTGCAGTCATGAAAATGCAGTCATGATGCAGGCATTTATGATGCAAAAAAGCTGTTTTTTGACTAAAATAGTGACTAAAAACAATTTGATCATACAATATATAAGGCCAAAATCTCAATTGCATTTTCATCACACATCTATAACAAAAAACAAATAACAGAGAAAAATGAGTGGTAAAAGAGTTATGTTTGAGCATAATCATGATGATAGGGAGTGGTCAATAAAGGTAACAAGAGAGGTAATGTTTCCTGAGATATATGAATTGTATGGACCAAATGTTGAACCAAGTTACCGATTACCAGCTGAAGTGCTAGAAGAACTAAGAAGACAGATATACTGTCAGGAACAAGAAGAAGTTATACAACCAAGTGGCTGTGTTAAACTTAAGCAACCACATACGCAATTTGCGGGTCCTAGTAGCAGTAACACTATTGTTGGGAAGCAACCTAAAAAGAATGAGAATCTAAGAGGCAAGTCAACCATTTTGCACGAGTGTAATGATGATACAAAGAAAAAAGGAAAAAGAGACTAAATGTGATTTCCTAGTTCCTGAAAGTGATATGTCTGGTTACATGTATGAATATATGATGTATGTATGCAGTTGGTTTAAGTATCACTTAAACCAAATTTAATAAAACTGTTGTAACCAAATCTATCAATGAAATGTTTTATGCTTATGCAACACTGCTGGTTACATGTATAAATAAATGATGTATGTATGCAGTTGGTTTAAGTAACACTAGGTTAATCATGTAAAGGTTAGTGGTATACTATATCATTATACTTCTATGCAAGGACTCCTAGGCTAACATGCTTGTGTGTGAGTTAAGTACAGGTTATGAATACCAAACTAAGTAGGAAAAACACTAGCCTACATCATTTACCTAGACACTATTAAAGACAACATTAAAGAAATAAGTCTTAAAACTATGTAAAAAACAAATTGAAACAATCAGGCTTCAAAAAATCACTAACCTGTAATGAAATAAGCATACAAAGACTCCGCAATCACCAAATACCCCACCCTGCTTGGGGACGTTACGTGCATTCCTAAACTTAATGTTGTATTCTAGGGGATCGATTCCTTTGCTTGCAAACACATCAGTCTTCTCTAGAACTACCGGAAGCTTACACTCCAAACACCTCCTCATATTCAAATACCACGGACGAGTTTCAGGTTCTTGATATCCTTCACTGTCATAGAATGTAACAATTCCAGATTTAATGTCAAACTGCGCTAGGGACCAATGTTTCTTGGGTTCATTTATGGGTATGAAGACCTACAATGTTTAAAAACAAAATTGATATAATGCACATAATTAAACTATCATATTCTAAAAGATTGGTTACCAATGAATACCTCTTCCACATTCCTCCACGCAAATGGGTAAATATCATCGGTTTCATAAAACAATGGCATTGAGTCTTGAAGTAGAAGCGTTAAAAAATAGCAACTAACCATTGACCAATCTGCGGAAGATGGTCTGAAATACCACATATACCATACCCAAAGATCAATGTGCTGTAGGCAATAAAAAGACAGAATTCAACAAAAACTTTACATATAGCGAAAAATAGTTTTATCCAAAATATACTGTAAATGGTTATTTTAACGTACCTCGTCAAGTAACCAACCTACACGTTTATCGTCAAGCCCAACTAAAGCATCCCAGAAAGTACGATCAACAGTAACGTCACTATACCAAGGAAACTTGCAACGAGTCTGCCCAGGGGTAATAAGAAACTTCTCCAACTCAAAAGTACATGAAATTTTATCGATACATTTGAATGGACGGCTTCGTTCCTAAACAAAACAGGTTAAAGTTGAATTATAAGACTTAATTGAGCCAATATCTTATGCTGTAGTTCCAGATTCATAAAGGTAATACCTCTTTCCACGGTTTGAGATCTTCACACCTTTGAATCATGAATGCATCAAGGACATTTGTACGTTTCTTTAGTGCATCCATGCTAGGGACGTATAAAGGTAATAACTCCTCTCATGGTTCCATCTGCGGCCTGACCACGTTGACATACCTCCTCTTGAAAGTTCCACATCGCTGTAAAGCAAGTTTCATGTGACTGGAATTACTATGCTCTATACTCTTCATTCTTTTTTCTTCTTCCAAAATCAGTTTCGTCCTCTGTTTCCTCTGCTCTGCCACCCTATAAATCTCAGCAGCTTGCTTTTCAACCTTCACACAATCATCCTGCAATTACATAAAAAAATCGTTGTTATTACCTAAGATAATTCTTGAAAACAGTTAATATATTCTTGAAAACATGTCTGTGATCACCTCAGATAAATCTTCATCAGACAATTTCTCCACTTCAACCCCACCATTCTGTGTAAAGTGATGAAAGAAGTTATAATGAAAGGTACAAGACAAATAAGATAATTTGAAAGTTGTAGAAATCAATTACCACATAAACTTTCTGAGAGAAATTATCCAAACCATCTACAAATCCATTGGCAGTGTGTTTGTTGGATGTTCGAATAGGCGAATCAAATAATTCAAAAAAATCACCATCTAGATTACTACAATACTCGTCACCCAGATCACACTCCACGTTATCCTGTAACATGTGTGCACATACTTAACTAAGTAAATGACAAGAAAAGATAAATATATATGTATATATGTATACCTTTTGAACAGATGAGGTAACTTTGTGCTCGTGTCCGACTTTTGTTTTCCGAGTAATATACTGCATCACAAAGTTTTTTTGCAAAACATGATAATTAGACATTAGTTAAATTGGGGCATACGTAGAAAAGGGTTTTGTCAAGACTAACATGAATAATACTCTCCAGTTTGTAGACACGTTCTTTCAAACTCTTGATCTCTTTAGGTAGAATCAACAAACTGTCACATAAACGCTCCAAAGCCTTAACCCGAAGCATACAACTCTGCCTAAGTGGATGTGCCTCTCTATCTTTGTCCTTAGATGTGCGAGCTGATGACAATTTTTTTAGATAATCACCAAAAACCCCCTCATATTCAACAGGAGGAGGTGCTCTTGGTGTATACCACTTAAAAAAAATTTGACTTTGTCTAAACCATTCTGATTGGCCCTCAACAATATTGGGATATAGGTCATAATTTGGATTTTTGGCCTAAGGCATTTAAGATTACAAAACATCTTAAGTAAGGAAAAAAGTTGGCATATATGCAATTACATTTAGCAAAAAAATTGGCATATACGCATTAACTGACCTCAGGAAAAAGTTGGCTGTATAGCTCCCAATTTTGAAATGGAAAATGCTTCGACCAGGAACATCCTCTCGGGATCACATCAGGGTCATTAATCCACCAACGCTGTGTTTGAGATGAAGACTCTAGAATCCATATCTACAAAAAGTTAATGAATAAGTCAAATGACAAACAAAATATTAGCATAAAATAACTTGACAATGATGTGGACTAAAAATACAGACCTTGAAACACAGAATAAATCCAGACAATGAATACGATGGAACAAACTTTGGGTCTTTTTCCAATGCTTTATGGTGCTCATCCTTATGATTTGCGTTCACATTTCTAATGGCAGCGTATAACTCCCGCCAGATGTGCTATCCCCAAGCAAACTCATCCCAAGCATCCAGATTTTCTACCATCCTTAGATATACATCATCAACAACAGATCCTAACTCACGACCCATAAATATAACTTCCAAAGATAACAAAAGACAAACTCGTATTGAGTCTTCATCTGATAGTTTCGTGAAACGCTCTTCATCCTCAATCACAGATAGAAGATCTATGTTTTTAACATAGCGACCTATCTTCTCCGGAAATACACGATCACGAAAACTGATATCACCCTCCCTAAACTTGCGGAAACTGACCATCCCAAACTTGAATGCAGTTATGAGGCAAAATTCACGATGACCAAAGTGTAGCAAATGATTGTTAACATTATAAATGAGGAGTAAATCATAGTGATCATTATCAGAGAAGACTTGCTTCTGAAGCATAAAATGTATAAGACCCTCTTCATTGTCAACATAATCTAAATCCAGCCACCGCCCAAAACATGTCGACCTAAACAGTACAGATCGGTCGAAACCTAGTCTGTCTTTCATTAGTGGAAAGTAATTGAGTTTGCTTCTAACATGTACCCTCGCATGATATTCCTAAAGAGATTACAAGATACAAGAATTAGCATCGCTGGGTCCTAGTTAACAAGATTATGCAGACACGAAATAAGCTAAGAAGAACTTTTACTTATGGGCTTATACTTGCAATATGGGCTTCTCTAAACAATTCAAATATCAGTTTATATACATCAGAAATTCAGAATACTAAGCTTATAACTAGTTTCACACTTTTCAAATAGTCGACCTAAACAGTACACTTAAAACTATAATTTGAACCAGTTTATAAACACTGTAGAATAGCATTGAGCAATGTTAATATATTTGCATGCAGACATGATTATGCAGACATGTATAAGCACTTAACCCATTTTCAAGAATTGCTTATTTTCTTAAAAATTGCTTATTTTCTTAAAAATTAGCCAAAAACACTTCAAAACAGTTGATTTTCTTGTATAAAATACCAAATAAGCACTTTAATAAGCACTTCAAAACAGCTTATTTTCTTAAAAACGGCCAAAGAATAAATAGAAACTGATCAACAACAATAAAAGCAAGTAACCCATTTTCAGAAATACACAAAAGGTAAACACCCAGTTAGATCTAGCAATGAATAAAAAAAAAAGTTAGAAGAGTACCATCAGTTTCATGGTGGAATGAAACAATAAATTGAGTGTGTGATTATTGAGTGTGTGCAAAATCTAGAACGGATAGTAATTCAAAACCTAGATCGGATAATAATTCAAAATCTATAACGGATATCCAGAAAGTTAATCGGATATCAAGGAAAGTAAAAAAGTCAACGCACCTTTATGTCACATCTTGGCCGCCGGTTGCGCAAGCCACCGGTTGAGTAGCCGACGGTTGCTCAAACATAGAGGTTATCTTGGAAAAGAGAGAAGATAAAAGGTATGTTGGTAGTTGGGACACGTGTCACATTTTTGGTGGAGCTGCGCAGTCGAGTGGCTGCGCATGACCATTTTGGAGATTGAAGAAAAATTTGACCATAAAGGGACTACCAAAAAGATTTTGGCACTTTTTGGTACTTTTCTCAATTAAAAATTAGTTGGGTAGGTTGGTTGCAAAATAGCTACTATAGCTTCTTTGTAATTTTCTAGCTTTTGCTAGCTTTTATAATATGCCGCCGTTAAAAAAAAACATATGTACTAAAATTGATATAATTATTTGTTTATAAATCAAAAACTTTTCCCGCTTTTTGCAATAAAAAACACACATTCACGGCTTTCCAACCATATATCACATACCGTATTCGAATTATATATTATAACAGTTCATTTGTGAAACTTCTATAATCATATATGATAACAACACATGTAATAAAAATCACATGTGGTTAAAACCACATGTGATTTTATGTATTTAATCCAACTTTGATGAATTAACTGGATTAATCTATAATTCGAAATATACTGAGTTATGTATGGTTGGAAAGTTATGAATGTATAGTTTTCTAGGTAAAAACAGATGAAACTTTTAAAATATTGTAGAAAAAGTTGTGTTCATTTTATTACATGTTTAAATATTCGAATATTCACATTAGTGTTTAATCACGTGTGATTTCTCATGTAAGTTTCAACAACGAAAAAAACAAATACGAAAAACGTGAAAAAAGGAAGAAGAAAATTTTTTTTGTTGAAAGTATATCAAAATGTTCATCTATAGAAAGATAACTAGACAAGTACCCGCGCCTGGCGGCAGCGGTTCCTAACGGCAGACAATTAACGATATGCGATGATAGAGTGGTGCGGTGGTGTAGTGGTCCGGTGGTGGAGGGGTTTTGTGGTGGTGGAGGGGTTTTGATGAGATGTGTAGAAGAAGAGAGCATTTTGTATGTGTTTTTGAGTGAGTTGTGATAAGAGAGTATTAAATATGTTTTTTACATATCTCTCTCTCTCTCATTTGACCATTCAACTTTTTCACTTTTCTACTTTGACTGTTTTTCCATTTTATGTAGTATAGATTAAATGCTCGTCGCAATAGTGTATTTTTTTCACTTAACGATTAGTTGTTTAAGAGGTATTAATTTCTAAAACAAAATGAGGTGAAAGTTGGTTTGTTATCTAATCTAAAATATGAGTGGTTGTGATTGATCCATTGGGTATGTAAATAAATATTTGGTATGTAAATGAACTTTAATAAATAATAATAATAATAATAATAATAATAATAATAATAATAATAATAATAATAATAATAATAAGAAGTTAAATGTCTCAATAACCGTAAACCGTTAACCTACATAAATTACATCAACTTGACGAACATCTAATTATGTTTCAATAGAGAAGCACTTACATATACTTTCGACAAACTTTTTTCATTTTGTTTTATTTTTTGGTTTTTTCGGTACAATATTTTGCTTAATATATCACATGTGAAATAACACTAACCTCTAAGTTCGAACATACGTATTTGTGTAAAACTCCAAATGATGATTTGATTTGAAAGTTCTATGAATAAACTGTATTGATTTGAAAGTTCAAAAATCATGTGTGATATACATGGTTGAAAATCTAATAATTCGTAATTTTAAATGCAAAAAATGATTAATCATTTGAAGTTCTACACAAATACTCATGTTTATTTATGACATTGTGTTAAGTGTTCGAACGTACTGTTTAATATATCATGCAAACTCTTGTGCCAAAAAAACTAATAAAAAAGGTTCGTAAAAAATATATGAAAATGTCTATCTATTAAAAGATACTTAAATGCTTGTCGTAATAGTGTGATTTGTTTTACTTAACGATTAACGGTTTGAGATATATTATTTTTATAACCATGTGGAATTTGATTCAACTAAAATATAAGGGATAATAGGGGATGAAAATGACTGTTGTATTTTATTTAAAAATGAGTGGCCAGAATTCATTTCTCAATTTTCACGTTTTTTATGGCCCATAAAATATCTTATCTCGTTTGTAAATACTTATATTTACTATCTTGAGTATATAAAACTGTATACCTTATAAAAACTTTTGAATGTTTTTGTGTGTTAAAGACTTATATCACTAACGTATTTTTAAAAAATTTTAAATACAAATAATGTACTCTTTAAATTATCATTATCACCAATCAAACTTTTATATTCTTTAAAATGTTACCAACTTTCTTAAAGGTAACCGGTTATAGCCGATTACCAAGTACGAAATACGACCACGTCATCATTTGAAACGGTCATTTTTTATTATTTTTATTTTAACATTTCCACCCCATTAATTCAATTTCCACTTCATTTAATACCCACACCCACCCCCAATAAAAAATACACACACACACACATATAATCATGTTGTCTAAAATTCTCTCATACCCTAAAAATCCTATAACTTTAATTCACAAACAATGATGCCCAAAAACAAAAAATGTATTGTTATTTATGTTTTGATCTATCATTCAGTGTATTTAATTTAGCATCAAGAGACAAAAAAAAAAAAAAAAAAAAAAAAAAAAAAAAAAAAAAAAACGGGTGTTTTGGGTTAACATTTGACTGGTTAGTGATGCTCTGTTTTTCGGGGTTGTTTTGAGGTTTGTTATGGTCATGTGTTTGTGATGCCTTTTTTTTTTTTTTTTTTTTTTTTTTTTTTTTTTTTAATTTTTTAATTTTTTTATGCTTTGTTTTGTATATATGATGATTGTTATGTGTTTGATGATATGTTTACAAACTATTTTACAGTTAGAAATACTATATTCATAACATTATTTGTAAGAAAATGTAGTTATGTGTTTGATTATTTGTGGTGCTTGTAATGTGTTTGATAGGTAAATTACATATCATCTAAAGAGAGTACAAAGACTGCTTAATTCATTGACCCAGAACTTGTAGTTATCAAATTCCATATTCCTAGACAGTTTAGATACTGCATTTAGCCTGATAGCATAGTTAACAAACTTACTTTTCTATTCTACAATTCAGTCTCTATGTATCTCACCGTGAATATGTTCTTTTGAGACATGACTTGCACACATTCATGTTTGGGATTACACTGACATAACCAAATGATAGACCTCAATGGAACAATTTGTACTTACCCACCCAAGAGACCACCTTGGAACATTTTGTACTTACCCACCCAAAAGAATTTTATACACTGTAGCCTTATTTGGGATTACACTGAGAAGACCAAATAAGAGAATAATAGATTGAATGTTCTACACTGCAACCTTGTTTGGGATTATATTGAGATGACCAAATGAGTATTGAATTGAATTTCTACATTGGTATAACATTGATCCTTGTATACCTTGAAAAACTCCTTGTTAGATGGTGATATATCTTGACATTTTCATCAAACAAACTGATCAAACATTTCTTATTTGCAGAAATCATAGTCATTAACTATGATTCAAGCATTGATGATACAAGCATCCCACCCTAGTTGCTTTTTTAGTATTATCCATAAACTGAATTTACAAGCTATGAGTATGTCATTGGTGATTCAAGTTCCGATGATTACCAATTTACTATCCAAGGTAAAAAAGGTTCAAGCTTCACTCCTACTTTAGCTCAAAAGGCTAGCCCTTGCAAGAGATTTGACAGGGATATAGCGCTAAGGCTGCCAGCAAATCTAACTTGGGCTTCTATTGGTAACAAGACTTTTGGGATTAGAAAACCGAAATGTGCAGGAGCAATTGAAGGCAGTCAAGGCAAAGGAAAGAAGGAAGATGATGTAGGATCTGAAACTAAATCTTTTTTGGTATTTGGTAGGTTATGATAGTAGTTTGGACAATTAATCTTTTGGATAATTTCTAACTATTTATGATGGTAGTTCATGATGGTAGTATAACTCATATGTCTTTATCCTTTGTAATGATGATACAACTGTTGTATCCTTTGATTGGTATCAGATCAGTAGCAATGCAACAATTTATCCATATTTTAGTTTCTTTTGATTACCCTTGTTTCAGATCAGTTTATACATGCAACAAATTTTGTTTGAGAGCAATTTCTTTACCCAGATTTTGATATGGGTTGTTCATGATTTTTGCATATGTTTTAGTTGATTTACATGATTTCTGCATATGGTAATGAGTTATGAATATGTTCATGAGTTCTGCATATGTTCATGATTTATGCAAATTCCTGTTTTTTTACATGTTTAATTCATGTTTTTGATTTACATGTTGTTTAAGAGTATGAGAAAACATTTTCAAATGGGTGGTTATAAGTAAACCGGATGGAAAATAGGAAATTTCATGTGGGCTGGAAAAATGATGTGAAAAATAATATTGGTATACCGGTGTATTTACCGGTACCAACAAGTTTGGTTGGTGATAATAATATTTTAAAGAGTACATTACTCGTATTTAAAAAATTTTAAAAAGTACATTAATGTTTAACCTTTATCAAAAGTTATTTTATAAATTAAGTAAGAAATTTAGAAAAAGAAAAGAAAAAGAAATTTCAACATTCCAAGTGGGTTGTAGTAGTAACAAAGAGATCCATGTATCAAACTATCTCATCATCATCATCATCATCAACATCATCAGAGTCAGAGAGAGTTTGAGGTTGGATACTCGCTACTCCACCAACCAATAAACCGACCGACCATCGTATCGTATCCAACCAAATCACTCCGACTCAGACATCGTCATATGTTGTTGTTGTAATAAATAAATTGATAGAATAAAATAGAAGAATAAGTTGAGGATGCGACGGGGTTCATCAAAAAAAGCCCCATCAACTTCTTCATCCAATTCTTCTCCCATGGATCTATTTCGCTCTGGTAATTTTTTTATTATTCCTTTCAATTGATTATATGATTTCGTTTTAATTAATTGCTCTTATGTTGATTCTGACTTTACTATGTGTAAATTAATATTAAAAACGAAACTTAATAATGTAATTTCACAATAAACATGCTACTCAATTCTCATGCATCTTGATTGCTAGTGTTCAAGTACCTATGTAACATTATATGTATTGTTTTTACTAAGCACATTAGCCGATAAATTTTCTGTGCTGGTTTTCAATTTGAAAAGTATTCGTCCTCTAATTCTTCTCCTATGGATCTATTTCGCTCTGGTAATTTTTTATTATTATTTCTTTCAATTGATTATATGATTTCGTTTCATTTGACTTAATTAATTAATTGCTCTTATGTTGATTCTGACTTTACTATGTGTAAATTAATATTAAAAACGAAACTTAATAATGTAATTTCACAATAAACATGCTACTCAATTCTCATGCAGTCTTGATTGCTTTTGTTGAAGTACCTATGTAACATTATATGTTTTTTTTAATAAGCGCATTAGCCGATAAATTTTCTGTGCTTGTTTGCGCAATCTGAAAAGTATTCGCCTTTTCTTCAAGAGTTAGAAGTGAGCAGCAGCTACATTGGACACGGTGTTTTTTATTTGGGATAATTACCTAGAAATGTAACTAACTTGCCACTTTTCGCTTCGTGCGTAGTCAACTTTTTTTTCCCTTTATATGCCGAATTTCGACATTTGTGTGTATTTTGTTCATGTACAATGACCATTTTACCCCTCGATGTTAACAGGGTGGTTAAAAACGTAAGGGTGGAATGGTCACAAAATACACACAAAGGTCGAAACTTAAAGTTTGGGCATATAACGAAAAAACATAAAAAGAAGTGTAAAGTTAGTTACATTTTTAAGTAATTATCCCTTTTTATTTATGCACGATGTCTTATCTTGTTAGTTTATGAAGACTTGTTACGTAGTTTGAAGAGGTTGGGGGAGATTGAGAGAACTGGGTTGAAATGAAGAATTGCGGAACTTATAGATACTTTGAGCAGGACAAACTTGAAACAGTATCGCACTTTGGGGGTGTTTGTTTAAGCTTATTTTTGGGTTTATAAGCTTATGTGGTTTCGTACTTATTTTTGAAACTTCTAGACTTATATAAGCTTATTATGACATAATGAGTTTACATAGGCTCATAAGTTTCAAAATAAGTTGAAACCATATAAGCTCGTAAGCCCAAAAATAAGCTTAAACAAACACCCCCCTTGTTGAGAGTTTAATGTTGAGTAGGAATTAGGTTCAGTGAGGTTCTATAGTAAAAAACTTGGCCTTATTTATGTAATTATTTGTGAGAAGAGATATTGAAGGGCAACAAAGTATATGAGCTTAAACTAGTATGACAGGAACAGAACTATATCAAAGTTCACTTCATAGGTCATGATGCTGATTCCTTCCTCTTGGCGTATACATGGAAAAATAATACTACGTATTAGTTACATGCCCTGTTTAGTGGCGAAAGAATCTGTTTGGCAATAACTTAGATCCATTCTAGCTTTTTGGTATGAAGGTAGTCTGGCATTCTGTTGTTGCTAACTGCGGTTAAGTGAACTTTTTACTGTTTTTGGGTATAGATTACTGCACGTGTTACTCGATGGATGAAGCAAACTGTTGACTGGTAAACTCTACTCCTTTTGTGACTCTTGACTCGGGATGCCACATACTTGAGTCGTTGACACTGCTTACATGGACTTCCATCCCCAGTCCTATAAAAGCAAGACCTTTTGTTAAATGGTATCGCCCTTGTAAACATCTACACGTACAATTTGTCTGCCTTAAAATGGTGTGAATTAGTTCTTCTCCTCTGTCAGTCTTCTTGTAACCTGCAAGAAGATTCTAGAAGAAACAGAGCAAAAGATGCGATGAAGTAGTCCCTAGGTGCCTTAGTTATTGCTTGTTGATAAATTGTGACCTTCATATGTGGCTTAAGATAATCAAAACACTTATGAAAGCCTAATACAACTGTTATTAGAAGCAACACAATTTATGATCTTTATTAAGATAAGCTAGCTATATGGTGCTAAAGACTTAAAGCTAGCCATTTATAGTTAATCTTCTTTCAGAACTGCCATTCTTAAAGCGATATCCAGTTCCTGTTGAGTTCAACTTTTTCTTCAGCTACAGGTAAAGCTGCAACCAAGGAGTTGGAGCGTATTGATCAGCTATACTATACATATGCGAATGAGTCTTCTGGTATGATTGAGTAAGTGCAATCATTAATTTTTGGCAATAACTTCCGCCTTATGTTTAGTTTTTTTATTTAAGCTGGCAAGTTCTTTTTTTAGTTGTCAATTTGCTTCTTCATCTCTGATACATTCATGTTTCTGTAAACAGCCCAGAAGGAATAGAGTATCTCTGTTCTGACCTAGAAGTCGAACATACGGATGTCCGTATATTGATGCTTGCTTGGTATGTTGAATTGGAGCCATTTTCATTTGACTAAAACACGTTTTTTGTAATGTCCTGTGTCACTTCCGTTACTGACTGGTCTATAACTTCCAGGAAAATGCAGGCTGAAAAGCAGGGATACTTCACTCTGGTAAGGAAAAAATAGCATTTTTGATCTTAGTAGCATAATTTGAAATCTTGTTGCATGGCATAGCATTAGTTCACTGCGATAACAGTTGTATGTTTACCTTAGGTATAATGTAACATATGCATGTAACCTATGATGATTGTTATGAACATATTACGACCTAGGTCCATGCTACTAAAAGTATCATGATGTCATTGTTTCGCTTTTCTAATGTTATTCTTGTATACATAATATGCATGATATTATTTAAGCTTTATCTATGTGCTCTTTTACACTACATTTTATTGAAAAATGGACCATGGCTAAAATGTGCAAATGTGTTCTGATTTACAGGAGGAGTGGCGGAAAGGTCTTAAAGCCTTACGGGCAGATACTATAGCTAAATTAAAGAAGGCGCTTCCTGAGCTGGAGAACGAGGTATTTTGGCATATACCAGTTCATTTTCTAGAAGTCCTTTTATGTATAATGAGAAAAATGTTTGTGTTGCTAATCTGTTTGTTCTTTTTCTTTATAAGGTCCGTAGGCCATCAAATTATGTGGACTTCTATTCTTATGCATTTCGATATTGCCTAACAGGTATACTAAACCTATAACTTGCTATTTTGCTAGACTCTGCTATAGTCAATTGCTTATCGATTTTTTAAATGCTTATGTAGAGGAGAAACAAAAGAGCATAGATATTGAAAGCATATGTGAATTATTGGAGCTTGTTTTGGGGTCACAGTATCATCAGCAGGTGGATATGTTCATCCAGTATTTAAAGGTGAGCCTGAAGCTTTTCTCGGGATCTTACGCAACTATATGTGTTTTTTTTCCTCACATTAAACGCACTAGAGAAATGATATAGAAAATTGAAATTGTGAACATGACACCTATTGCATTTTTGGACTAATTTTGCAGACACAGATTGATTACAAGGTCATAAACATGGATCAATGGATGGGATTCTATAGATTCTGCAATGAGGTAATCAATCAAACTTTATATTACAGTTTGGTTATCTACAACCCGTTTTCGTGCTAATGCGTTGAAATCATGTGGAGCTTTAATTGTATCTAATGATTACTATGCTTGTACGATAACAAGTCGGTGTGGCATAATGGGCTGATTTGTTAACAGGTCAAAATGGGTTTTGGCACAAGTTGAATCAAATCGGGTTGACCCAAGACACTTTTTTCCAAAGAATTCGGACTTTATAAACAAATAGCGTGTCAAATTTGATTGCAAAAACGTATATCAATTATATAATCTTCTGAATTAAATGTGATAAAAGAGGTTTTCTGATAAAAATTTACACTTTAGACCCTTTTTCCCGTTTCATTTTCAACTTTTGAATTTGATTTACTCGTAAGAGATACTTCACCCAAATCAATCCATTTTTAAGTGGGTCAATAGTGCAATTTCTAAAAAAGATTACTTCTGAAGTTCTGATTTCTTTGGTATTAAGTTTTCTTTGTTCTTTACAGATAAGTTTTCCCGATTTCAACAATTATGACGAGGAACTTGCTTGGCCTTTAATCCTAGACAACTTTGTCGAGTGGGTGAAGTCAAAACAGAGCTAAACAAGTTTCATCTCAAATTCCTGAGCAGGTACTCGTGTTGTCGCCAAAAGAAGCTCACTTCTTCAAAGGCTTGGTTCATTTTATCGTGTCAATCATTGTGCAAGACTGCTGAAACACACATATGTTGCATTATATATTTTCCCCTCTGTTTAGAACAATCTATATATTGAAATTATAGAGGAACAAGATTGCTTTAGTTTTTTCTATACAAAAACCAAATTTAGTTTGTGAATGTATGTCTTGCAAGACCCCATGTGTAGGTCAATGCTTTTATTGACTTTTTTTTTAACTACTAGTTAGTATATAGTGATTCGAGTCGTGCAGTGACATCCAAGCGGGCATTATGCTTTCCCGAACCTTCGCCTTAGGGGAATAAACTCCACTCATTTTTTCCGCTTCGCCTAGGAAATCTAGACCAAGTGGTTAATGTTTTTATTGACTTGCCAATAATCATGGAGCATATGTACCAAAAGAATCCTATGGTGGAGGGTAGATGAAATGGTGGGACCTGTTTTGGGTCCAGTTACAGGTAGTCTTTGAATTTGCTAAAGAAAAAGGGAGACAAATGATTCAAGAGGGTGGGTAACCTAGAAAAGCTAGATTTTTTCCATCTTAAATGCTGTTTTTTTTGTACTATTATAATGTTCTTGGTCCAGCCTGAAAGGGCAACACATTCAGGGAATTATTTTTTTTCCAATAGTAGGTGAAACTTTGAATGCTAAAGTAGTAATTAGAAACAGGTTTTCACAAGACTCTTGTGGATCTCTTGGTCTTTTTTTTTTATGAGGATTTATCCTACCTGCATTTTGTATTCGTATTTTGTCGCAAAATTATTACCGGCATCAATGAAAAGATTTGGTTGCTTGAGAGGTCGTTTAGTTTGATTATAGGCTTGTCTTCATGAAGGAAATGTAGTCTATGCATACGAGCTTTAGGCCGTAACGAGACTTATTAATATTGTGTTTTATGTTATTCTTAACTGGAAATAGCATAACTCATAAGGTTGCTATATTGTGTTATAAGAAATGCAGTTGCTGCCAGAGTGAAATGATGTGAAGAATTAGATGTTAGGATTTATCAACTGTATGTTGGTTCAAGGGGTGATCCAGCGGTAAGAATACCAGCCTTCCAAAGAGGAGGTCGATGGTTCGAATCCAACAGAGAGAAAATTAATCCCCTTGTGGCCACGGAGGTTCACCTGCGCATAGTCGCTCTGGGATTAGTCGGCTCGCAATGTCGAATTAAAAACCTATGTTAAAAAAGACCCAAATCGTTCAACGAGGACTTTTTCTTTGAGGATCATGGACATGTTTATTGATTTTCTCTCTTAATCTTTGTAAACATTTATAAGTTTTGTGTTCACATTTAAAAAAATAAAAAGAAAAATATAAAAAAATGACCCAAATCGTTCAACGAGGACTTTTTCTTGTCGTTGGTTTATGTTACTATATATGGTGTATTGTCTTCTGAAAATTTCTTAGAACTTACTATAGCTAGAAAAGCCAAAATGTGTGACTAGAGATTTTAAATTGATGCTTTTGGACCTACATTTGTTTTCACATCATCAAAGGGGACCTAAGTATTCCATCACAATAATAATGCTTCATGATGCACCATGATCAAATAAATAGCTCGATGAAGCTAACGTAACGGACAATCTAGTCCATGTTACGCGTATTAGTCTTGTCCCGTCAATCATTTCATTATGTCTACTCGAAACGACAGTTTTCACATGTTTCGCTGAAAGTAGTGTATGTTCTTCTAGATTTTCTTGTCAATCTTATCGACTTATTATCGACACTAATGAAAACCAAAGTGGATTATAAGTTTTGTGATATACTGATATAAGTGTAAAACCCCTCTCCTTTGGACACAGAGGCGAGGGTTCAATCCTCACTCCTTGCATAAAAAGGCCGGAGGTCCTCTGAAACAGTCTCTCTCTACTTTCGGGTAGGGGTAAGTCTGTCTACATTTCACATTCTCCATACCCCATGAAAGACGAGATTGGATACCGTTGATTTTGATATAATTGTAAACAATATGAAGGGAAGAGTTATATTTAAGGTTCAACTCTTGTTAGCAGACCAAGTCAAAATGGAAGATAATTACACACAATTTTAAAAGCCTTAACCTTTGAGTAATCACCCATAAATCAATCATTAACTTGAAGAACATTAAAATAATCGAAACAAAAAAAGCAGTTTGATTACACAAATATAGCATCAAAACTCTGCTAAGAATGAGAACAATCCAAAATCAAAGGTGAAGGTGGAGGGAGAGAGACAGTGAGCCTATGACTTCTAGTCCGAGCATCAGTCGGTGATGCCAGCAACGACGATTTCTCAGTGGTGGGCGAGCAACTAGAAGACGAATGAGATGACCCACTCGAACGGCTCCTTAGCCTTTTCATCTCCCCTTCATTATGCACTTTGTTATCTTCAATTCCAACTTTAGTTGAACTTATACTCGCGGGTATGATACAATTGCACAAGAAACCTGCATAACCATCATGAAAACAGTTTATGTTAGCATAATAATCTCATTATCTCTCTTTATACATAGTTATCGGATTAAAAAAGTTTGCTTACCGATTCTGGCAAGCCGATTAATCCAACTAGGAATTGGATTTTCGGTTAGTCTAACACAAACATCATTGCAAAAGTGGTTGCAATTTTTGGTAATGAGATTATATGCAATTCCTTTGTAATCTTCGGCAAGCTCTTCCATAATCGCTCTCACTTCTCGTATATTCATTTCTGTCCAACCAATCAAAATCTGCTTCCTGAACGTAAATCCTTCACATTGTTTCGGTTCTCCCTCAAATATTCCTGTCGAATCTTGTTCATGACATCCAAATGCAAACTCAACTCCATGAACTAAAACCACAAAACAATAGACAAACATTTTTCAGTTAACTAATGTCTAGCTCAACTATTAAGTTGTTTTGAAAAAGCGGAAAACAAAACCTTGGACGCCAGAGTGATAGACACCAAGGCCGAGCCAATAAGCGTAGCCATTCATAGAAGTGAGATCATATACATTAAGGTATACAGGAACCGAGCCGTCCTTATGACACTTAATCGAGTTTCTTCTACACAACATTTTTTGATCACTTGAAACTGATCAAAACATTGGACAAAAATGTTGAAGACAAAGATATGCTAGAGAGAAAAACAAACAATATGTAAAAGGTGAAGGTATAATAAGGTTGTTGTCACCGTTAGAATATAAGTACCCGCATCAACTGTTTTATTGGTGGGACACTCTTTGTATTCCCGGGTTTTTTTATAGCCAAAAAAATGTTTTAAAAATTGAATATCAACCCAAAAAAGTAATAACAAATGTTTAATTTAATTGGATTATTGTATAAAATAAATTAGAGAAAAAGTGGGTTTTTAACAAAAAGTTGAGAGAAGCTCATTATCATGTATAGTGGAGAAGTGTGTTGTTAATGATTCATGGCAAGGTGGAGCTAACTCACTAAGTGGATTTGATTAATAATGGAGCATGTTATGATGATCTGTGATTCTCTTTAGAACTATATTCCACAAAAGTGTAGATTGGCGGGAACATCCTGATCCTGAGTGCCTTTTGGCACCAGCCATTGTCCACCCCACAAAGAATAGCTCCGGCAACTCTTCTGGCCTAGTAGGGCACCAACTGGAGTGAGCACGAGCCAAGACTCGGACCACTGAGCTCTTATTCCACAAAGTCTCTCCAGTGTGCCCATAGGTTTTGCGGAGGTGGGTACCTATATGAAACAAATGCCAATGATGGGACTTAAACTTGGGTCAATTGACTCAAGCACAAGTGCACTAACCATTGAACTAATGCTCCATTGGTTCTTTAGAACTATATACATTTGATATATTACATCTTTATCTTTATTATCTATAATGCGACATGTATTTTTTAAATTTAAAACGATTAAAATTTGAGTAATGTTAATTGCCTATAATACTCCTTAAACTTAAATGCTTAATGACAAGTTTGTTGAGTTTATAATATTTAAAATACAATAAAACATAAAGACATCAAGAGTACATAGCGGAAGACTAAAGATCATAACAAAAAAATTAATTAACTGAAAGTATGCGTAACGTACCTCTTGCGAATGTCAAATCCCTCGAGCAAAGCAAAACAACCCTCGAGCAAAGCAAAACAAAGAAGTACTTATTGGTGTAAGAATAATGTCTTACAACCACGTTCTTGTACACACGAATTAACCAAACGAATCAAGCGATTGGTAGATCTAACACAAGTCCTCGTTTAAGAAAAACGAAACCAAACTCCCTTACTTTGGGGTGTTCGGCCGATTATAGGACAAGAGAGAGGAGAGGAGAGATCTAGGGTTAATTCAATGCACAAGTGTATGAAACCCTAGAACCTAACCCTCCTTATATACTAGTAGGTAAACTTAGGGAACAAGTTAGGGATTTAGGCCTTGGAGAGGCCCTATGGCCGGCCATGTACACAAGCCCAAAGCCAAACCCATAACTTTCCAAGTTTTCCATTTCTAGTCCTTCTCTTTTCCATTTAACGGTCGTTAGTCATTTTTTCCGTTAAATACTTAACTATCGTTAACCGGACTTAATGTGCAATAATTAATCGTAAACATAAACATTAATTATTAACTTTAATTCTCATTCGCTAATGTGTGCAATCCCGTGGTCACGAGTTCGAATCCGGACATTCACATATTTGTAAATATATACATTTCCAACAACTCCCACTTGGATATGTTTACAAAACGTGAAATGACATTGGTTAGCGTCTAGCAACACGCCAATGCCCCCGGTACAACTCGTGTATGGTTTTCTGGAGAAAAACCTAGTTTGATGATTCATCATCATATTCATCCTTTTGTTTCTAATACCATGTTAATAAGAATATGGATCTCACTCATTTCTTAATTAACTATTCTGTTTCTCGCTTTAAATGATTTATTAAGATTACCAATTCTTCTGAACAGAAGACCTTGGGTATGGCCATACAAACATCTTAACAATCCTACGAGGGGCCCAGTAGTATTATACTTCAAAATAAATTTGAAGGAAACAAATCCCATTTTGACTACAAGCAGGATTCATAAACTTCGCAACACTTCTGAAAACAACCCTTATAACTACCAGTTACGTATAGCATTAGATTGCTTCACAAAAATGCACTACATCCATGACATATCTCTTGTATCTTAAGTCAGAGGATAAATATCCATGATATACTTAATGACAAAGATCCATAAAGTATTATCATGCGGGTGGGATAAGTCCTATATTCAATTCATTGAATATCATCTGAAATTAGTCATGCTACGCATCAAAATACTTTCAAGTATATTCTAACTTAATACTCAGATTTGTCTTAATTCAATATCATTCCCATGTTATTGATTGACAACGGACTATTTAGAATAACTTAAGTTATTCAAGGATTTAAACATGCAAATATAGGACAACATCATAATAAATGAATAATAAACATAACAAAAATACTTTATTTCATTTCAATAATAATGTTTACAATATCCTTTTATCTAAAATACTTAGTCACAGATGGGCATGAAACTACTAGGTAAACGAAGTCCAAACTTATCAGACAAATGATTAAGTTTTTCACCAGGCAAGGCCTTCGTTAACGGATCTGCTAGATTATCATCTGTGTGAACTTTGAGCAACTCAATTTCACCTATCTCGACTTGCTCTCGAACATAGTGATATTGTCTAGGATAGTGTCTGGTGCCCTTCATGACTCCAGGTTCATGGGCAAAAGTAATTGCAGCTGAATTGTCACAATATACTTTAATAGGATTTTCAATCGACGGCATAACACCAAGCCCCGAAACAAACTTCCTTATCCAAACAGCTCCCATGGCAGCCTCAAACGCCGCTATGTACTCACTTTCTGTAGCAGACATCGCAAGTGTTGTCTGTTTCTTACTCTTCCAATCCACAGCACCTCCATTGATGACAAAAATGTAACCCGTTTGAGACTTCGTATCATCTTTGTCACACTTCCAGGATGCATCGCAGTAACCTGTAACAGACATTTCTGCTTCTGGATTTCCTCCATACACTATGAACATATCTCTTGTAGCCCTAAGGTACTTGAGAATATGCTTAACAGCAGTCCAGTGAATTTCACCCGGATTATGTTGATACCGACTGGTCAAGTTTTGAGCAAACGCCACATCAGGCCTTGTGCATCGTACCGCGTACATGATAGATCCTACAGCCGAAGCATAAGGAACTTTCTTCATACGCGCCACCTCAGCAGGTGTTGAAGCACAGCCTTGGCTGCTCAAACCATGATTCACTTGCATTGGCAAAAATCCCTTCTTGGAATTTTGCATATTGAATCTCTTCAATATTTTGTCAATGTAAGCACTTTGGCTTAAACCAATTAGCCGCCTTGATCTATCCCTGTAGATCTTGATTCCAAGGATATATGCTGCTTCCCCTAAGTCCTTCATTGAAAAACATTTACCAAGATAGGCTTTCACCTCATTCAGACTTGGTATATGATTTCCCATGATTAATATGTCATCGACATACAGAACAAAGGAAAGTAACATGACTCCCACTAGCTTTGTGATATACACATGGCTCATCAAGATTTTGAGTAAATCCAAAACTTTTGATTTCCCCATCGAATCTTTTATTCCATTGCCTTGATGCTTGCTTCAGTCCATAAATGGACCTCTTAAGCTTGCATACACGGTTAGGAAATAATGGATTCACAAACCCCTCCGGTTGTGCCATATAGATGTCTTCATCTAGACGGCCATTCAGAAAAGCAGTTTTGACATCCATTTGCCAAATCTCATAGTCATAGTGTGCAGCTATAGCTATGAGAATCCTAATAGCTCTTATGTCCGCTACAGGAGAGAATGTCTCCTCGTAGTCAATGCCATAGGTTTGAGTAAAACCTTTAGCCACTAGACGAGCCTTGTAGGTGTGTACATTGCCATCCATGTCAGTTTTCTTTTTGAAGATCCACTTACTCCCAACGACCTTAGCCTTGGGAGGAAGGTCAACTTCAATCCAGACATCATTATCTTTCATGGATTGCATTTCCTCATTCATAGCAATCTGCCATTTATCCTTCTCAGGATCAGCCATGGCAGCCTTATAGTTGGCAGGTTCATTAAGATCCCCAACCATATTTTCCTCCACCTCTACGTTTAAACATAGACGGTCAGGTGCACGTATAGTCCTTTCAGACCTACGAATGGGAACAACTTCAGGAGGAGCACCTAAGCTTTCAGGTTCTTCTTGAAGTTGGCTAGTATTTTCAGAAGGTGTTGTATCTTCTTGATCATATTCCAGATCATATACTCTCCCACTGAGTTCTTGAGATATGAGATTCCTTTCAAGGAAATCTCCATACCTAGCCACGATGACTTTGTTCTCAGCTGGGTAGTAAAAGTAGTAACCCATAGTTTCCTTAGGGTATCCTACAAAGATACACTTAACAGATCTGGCTTGGAGCTTATCAGGTGTGTCACGTTTAACAAACGCTTCACATCCCCAGACCTTTAAGTAAGAAAAATTGGGAGCTTTTCCTGTCCATATTTCATATGGAGTTTTAACAACCTTCTTTGTTGGAACCATATTCAAAATGCGAATAGCAGTTTCAAGGGCATAATACCAAAAAGTAAAAGGTAGAGTCGTAAGTTCAAACATTGATCGTACCATGTCAAGTAAGGTATGATTTCTCCTTTCAGATACACCATTTTGCTGTGGAGTATAAGGAGATGTGAGCTGCTGGATAATTCCACACTCAGCTAAGTAATCTTTGAACTCTTGACTTATATACTCACCACCTCTATCGGATCGAAGAGCTTTAATCTTCTTACCGAGTTGTAATTCTACTTCACTTTTGAAAACCTTAAATGTTTCAAAGACTTCATGTTTATGTTTAAGTAAATAAACATAACCATAACGACTGAAATCGTTCGTAAATGTTAAGAAGTAGACAGCACCACGTTTTGACACATGTCTAAGTGGACCACACACATCAGTGTGTATCAATCCAAGTAGATCAGAAGCCATTTCCACTTGTGGTGAAAAAGGTTTCCTTGTCATCTTCCCAGCAATGCAAGACTCGCATTTGTCAAATGATTCATTATTGACCGTTTGTAAAAGCCCATCGTGTTACAACTTTTCCATGCGTTTCTTGCCAATATGGGCAAGGCGACAATGCCAAAGATAAGAAGAGTCACAGTTCGACTTGCTCTTCTTATTGCTAATGCTATACAACGAATTATTTTCATTGGATACACAACCATCCATATCAATTTCAAACACACCAAGCATAGGAATTGCATTAAAGTAAAAAACATTATTTAAAGAAACTGAAATTCCATAACTGGTAAAAGTGTGCACAAAACCAATATCTTTTAACAAAGAAACTGAAATGACACCCCTAACAATGGAGGGTGCATAATGACAATTATTTAGTTCTAAAATTAAGCCCGAAGGCAATACTAAATCAAAAGTCCCTATGGCTTCGACAGCTGCACGCTTTCCATTTCCAACGTACAAGTATCTTTCTCCACAGGTCAGCTTCTTCGCCCCTCTAAGTCCCTTCGATGTATTACAGATGTGAGTACCACATCCTGTATCATATATCCAGGAATTTAACTTATGAGGAAAAGAAAATAATTCAAACATAAAAATACCTGATGAGCTAGGCACCATCTTATTTTTATTCTGAAGGCACTCATTCAGATAAACTGGACAGTTCCGCTTCCAGTGACCCGGTGAGTTGCAGTGGTGGCAAGACAAATCCTTCTTAGGATTCTCCTTTTTCTTTCCAGGGTTCTTTTTAGGAGCTGGTGGGATGACAACTTGCTTCCCCTTTCCTTTTCCTTTCCCTTTCTTATCTGCTTGCGGCTTAGGCTTATTTACCCTACCACCCTGTATTGCGAGTACAACAGGTGTAGGAGCCTTCTTTGGCAATCTCTTCTCGTAGTCTACAAGCATTGCATGTAACTCATTCACTGTCTTCCCCGTGCAATGCATGTTAAAATTGTGGACAAAATCACCAAATCGTTCCTGATTAAGGGAATGATTGATGAGGCCGACACATACATCATTCGAGTAACCACAGCCGAGCTTCTCCAATTGGTCCAAGTGATGTTTCATCTCTAGGACGTGGTCGGAGATAGACTTGCCAACCTCCTGCTTGCAGCTGTGAACCTTTTCAATAAGTTCATACAGTTCAGCTGCTGGTGGCCTCTCCTCTCTCTTGTCCTATAATCGGCCGAACACCCCAAAGTAAGGAGTTTGGTGTTCGGCCGATTATAGGACAAGAGAGAGGAGAGGAGAGATCTAGGGTTAATTCAATGCACAAGTGTATGAAACCCTAGAACCTAACCCTCCTTATATACTAGTAGGTAAACTTAAGGAACAAGTTAGGGATTTAGGCCTTGGAGAGGCCCTATGGCCGGCCATGTACACAAGCCTAAAGCCAAACCCATAACTTTCCAAGTTTTCCATTTCTAGTCCTTCTCTTTTCCATTTAACGGTCGTTAGTCATTTTTTCCGTTAAATACTTAACGATCGTTAACCGGATTTAATGTGCAATAATTAATCGTAAACATAAACATTAATTATTAACTTTAATTCTCATTCGCTAATGTGTGCAATCCCGTGGTCACGAGTTCGAATCCGGACATTCACATATTTGTAAATATATACATTTCCAACAAAGTTTTACTATTTTATTTGTCGTTTCAAAACAAATTTAAGTTACATGATTGTTCTATCAATAGTTCAATACCAATCTCTACTACTTTTAAAATATCAAAATTTTAAATGGCAAATTTTTAGTATTGGTTAGTCTCTACGTGTTTATCAATTAAAAAAATTGGTTACTTTATCTATATTACATATAATATTTTTTAAAACTTAAAAAACTTAAAATTAAACAATGCATTATACCTAAAATACTATTTTATTATTATTTCGTCATAAAAAATAATTTGACTTATTTTTAAATATGTTGTCTTATAATCAGGGTTCTAAAAGGTGCATCATGGTGGATCCAAGGCGCGAAAGTTACGAAATACACCAAAACGTTGACTCAAGGCGTGACGTGAGTTGAGGCGTGAAAAGACGCGCAAAGGCGCAACACGTGGTGAGTTTTTTTGAAGCGTTTAGGGGATTTATTAATTTTTGGGATTTAGGCTTGCATTTACTAATGTCTACCACTCATATAATTATGAAATGTGGTATAAATCTATAAACGCTTTTTTTCGCCTTAAAAACGCCTTACTATCACGCCTCGCGCTAAGGCTTGAGGTTTGGCCATGCCGCCACACCATACCTCACGCTATTTATACCCTTGCTTATAACTATCATTAAAAAGTTTATAAATCACATTTAATACATACTCTATATATTTATCATTTCAACTATATATATATAACACATTATTTGAAGAAAAAGTTAAAAATCTTTTTTGGTAGAAGACAATAAATGTTTCAACTAATTGTTGTCATGTTTCCTTTTCAGTTGAAGAGTTGAGATCCATATATAACTCAAATTTGTCATAGAACCAATTAATCAATCACATCCATCCATTTTTTTTTTATCTAAATTAATAAAAAGTCATTTTCCAAATTTTTTTTAAAACAACATATTTTGCAAACGGTAAATCTTCAAGCTACAAAAATACACCATCGTGACGAGAATTAAATTACCTTTCTATAGATATGCATTGTTATATACTTTCTACGATTTTTTTTTTAAAAGTTTGACCAGAAAAATCACATGTGATTTGTAAAAATCACATGTGATTCGTAAAAATCAAATTACATAGGGGCTTTTGCATATATATCACATATGATTTTAAGAAATCACATGTGATTTTTCTGAACGAAATTTTTAAAAAAAAGTTCGTCGAAATTATATTATAATGCATATCTATAGAAAGATAATTTAATTCTCGTCGAGATGGTATGATTTTTTTGGCGTAACGATTAACGGTTTGTGAGATATTTAATTTTTAAAAAAAGGGTGAAAGTTTATTCTTTATATTTTAATAAAAAAATGAGAGACTATGATTGGTTCATTGGTTTTATGGCAAATATGAGTTCTATATTGAACTTTTCTCTTCAGTTGAATTGTCGTATGCTAAAAAGTTTTCAATTACATTTTGATTATCTTACGTTGTATGCATAAACGTTACCTAAAACATTACAAAATATCCAAACTATAATTATCTGCCGCTATAAAATCTCGTCACTATACGGGTACTCGTCTAGTTACACTAAATGTATTTTAATTGTTTTAAACAGCCTAAGTGAAAATTATTATATGCCTTTCTATATCACTCTTTATTTATGAAATGTCGATCAGCAATAAACTTTACATATACCAACCATCTTAACTAATATGATATCCAAGCATAGGTGAAGTTATCATTTCTTTTGGTTCGGCTGATCATGATATATTAATTTTGGATGGTAAAAGCTTTCAAATAATCTACAATCGAACACCACTTACACTCTAGCCATGTTCCTAATCAAAATGCAAATACGGCTTTTTTTTTTTTTTTTTTTTTTTTTTTTTTTTTTTTTTTTTTTTTTATGAGACTGAAACCGTAGCGACTAGCGAGCATATGTGACTTAAGTCATCGTTGCTCGAGTTTACTTACTCAAAAGTGTTAGCGATAGTTTATATGGGCTTAGCCCAGTCATGTATTTGCATTGTATTATCAGCCCAGTAAATCATTATATATGTCATCTCATGTAATCAGTATTCATTCATTAATCAATATACGGTTATACCTTTAATAAAAAGCAAATGAGAAACTCCAAGCACTTTGGGACCTCTTGTGAAGAAGTTTATTAACCTAGCTAGCTGTTATTTTCTGGTTATATACCACGCAATGTATGTCTCGAATAGTTTTTCTAGCATTTAGAAACAAAAATGTTGTTGGATCTTTATAATCAGCAATCTTCAACATCAACTAGATTTTCTTTTGTTCTAGTTTCGATTCTTGTGATTGTATGATTCTTCTTGCCTAGCTCTTCAATCACAGTACAAAGAAAGAAAAGAAATGCACATAACAATGTGGCCTCATGAATAATTTTTGTTCAATGCAGATATTTATTGGGCTTATTATTTATTAATGGGCCTTGCAAGACATGTGGCCTTGTTAAAATTTAACCTCGTAACCCATCAAATCTTCTAAAAACTGTCTAAAAAACGTAGACCATGTAAGATTCTATACTTCTATAGTATGGTGTTAATACCATGCAACATTCTATAGTTTTGTTAAGGTTTTGGTGTTTCTATATAAACCCTGCTACTTACCACCATGTTTGAATCAAATTATCATTATATTATAGCTTTTAGCTTCAACTTTTAACGTACATAACCACATCCAATGGCTGCAACCCACCACGTTCTCGTCGTTCTTGTCCTCCTCCTTCTTACCTTCACCGGTACCACCACCAAAGTGACATCTTTGGCTCACAAAAACATCTCAAACCCCACTGTTGCCATGGTTCCTGTTCCACGGAAGCTGTTATATGAAGAAGCTGGGCCGGGTAGGTCTTCAAAAACTAAATCATTGTGTATATACAATAAAACCTCTATAAATTAATACTCTATAAAGCTAATAATTTGTCCGGTCCCAACTCGAGACTAATATAAATTTGGACTCCAATCGATAAAATAATAAGATAATAATAATTTTGAAACCCAAATGTATATATATTTGTCTTAACGAAACTATATAGACTCACTTGTTTTTGGTTTAACTTCAAATCTATATTGAGTTCATCTTTAAATGTTAATTGGAACTTGACAAATTCAATTGACTTGTGAATGTTAATTGTAACTTGTTTTTATAATTCATTTTTCATCTCTAACCAGTATAAATTGTAACTAGTATATTGGACATGGAAATTTAAAAGTTATACGGAAAACTTATTTAAATTAATAAATTATTAATTTATCGATATAATAATTTCTCGCTAAACTAATAAAAGTTAAAATATAGTATTTTTGTCGTATACTTAAATTTATAGACGTTTTACCGTATACTTAAATTTTTATAGAGGTTTTGTCGTCCTCCTCCTTCTTACCTTCACCGGTCCCAACACTATTAATTTATAGAGGTTTTATCATATACTTCATTTTTTATAGTATTTTTGTCACAAAAAGTTAAAATATAAAATGTGATGATTTTTGTGTGATATATTATGCATGGGTTAAAAGTTTGACGTGTTTGATTGTCAAAAACATACAGTGGCATCCGCAGTGGACTATGGAGGTGCTGCTGGTAATACACGACACACAGTCGACAATGGAGGTGTTGTTGGTAATACACGACACACAGTCGACAATGGAGGTGCCGTTGATAATACACGACACACATTGCAAATCATCTCAGTCCGTCTTATTGTATTATTTGTATGTATGATTGTGTTTATGGCTTTATGTTGTTCATGCTTGTCAGGATGATTGGTTTAACTTTTTCTACACCGGAAACGACATCGGGGGCTATACCAATTGTATCAAAGGATAATATGTCTAAAACTATTATTCAGTTAATGGGAAAATATTCAGTTTAGCATGGTATAAGAGGAATACCTAAACTAAAACTCTAATATATTTGCTATGGAATATGAATGTCATGGTTTTGTTAATAGATTGTGATTTTGTTGTTGTTTTTGCCTTTTGAATGTATGATAAATTATCGTGAAAATATAATTAGATGCAAATAAACTGATTGTGTTATTGTTCACGTGCTCCAAAAATTTATTTTAATGTTATGATAATTATGGTTATATTGTTTACCAAGCATATTTGCAAATTAGAAGTATCGCGTTTTCCAAATGGTTTACATGATTTAATAGTTACAAGACCCATTTTAATATATCCCACTTAAAAAAAACTGATATAAGTGTAAGCAAATAAAATTGACTTAGAGACCTCTTGTTTACTAAACTGCGAGTTTATCAAAACGCTTGTGTCCCAACGATACCACTTGTTGTGTGAGAAGCTCTCTAACTAAATGTTTATGGGTTTAAGTCATGCTTAGAATATGTGAAATAGTTAATTGCCGTTCTAAAAAATGAGTTTACCACCAAGCTATCACAACAATTGCTAAAAAAAGAGTATAAACATGTTCTCGCTTCGCTGCGGATTTACATCATCCGTTCAATTTTATGGTTGTTTTATTGATTAATCATAGTATACTTTTTGATGTTTTTTGACGGGTTACTTAAAGTATGCTTTTCGAAATGGATCAGTTTATTTTACCATTGTTCGTTATCTTTTTACATATTATGTTTATCTTGATCTTAACTACATATCTATACTACATATAATAGAAAACCAGTCAAAGTTGAAAAGTTGAATTGTTGAAATTAATCAAATGAGAGAAAAAAAACAAACTTACAAATAAACACACACCGCATATTCTCTAACCTAAAACAGACCACATCTCTCTCACTAACCTAAAACACACCACATATCTCTCTCACTAAACCAACAGCAGTTGCCACTGCCATCATAACTTTATCTCAGCCACCATCTGCCGAAATTGCCACAATCTTTCAATGGTTTAGGTAGTTTCAGGTAGTCGGGGCTGGATTTTTGTTGTTATTAGTGGTTTTGGTTCTCCATAGCCACCGAAAATAGTTTATGCCGTGGTCGCCGGAAATATCTGCTACCGCCGTAATTAATTGTTGTCGCGGCTGTCTCGCCAAAAACCACACGACCGAGACCCACCACCACCCTACTTTTCTTGAGGTTTTTCAAGTTTTGATGTTTTCTTTTTGAAGACTTTTTTTCTTCTTAATGTTTTGAAGGTTTTTTTTTAGGATCTAAGATATTAGTTATAACATTCTTCACATTTTTGTGTAGAACAGTTGCTATCGTCGCCGACCTCTTACGGCATCTCGAATGAGGATATTAAGATAGTTTTTTAGTTTGTTTACTTGGTTGACATGTAAAATTTAGATGTAATGGTTTGGTTGATGTAATTGAGTGAAAGTTGAAAGCTTTTTTGCTTTTAGACGGGCTGTTTTTTTAGCGTATATTTTTAGTGTACTAGCTTCTAGCAAAAAATAAGCTTATTTTAGTGTTTGGATTAACTTTTTTGTTTAGGCTTATGAGCTTGTTTAGGGGATTTTGATAAGCTCTTATTTCACATTTGTTTTTTTTTTAAATGAGCTAATTTAAACGCATAGCAAAATTTTATACGCTTATTAATTATATGCCATAGCTTATGTATAATAAGCTCAAGCCAAAAAATAAGTTTAGTTAGACAACCCCTTTAAGTTAGTTAAAAGGTGAAATAAGTTAATGAGACGATGGTTCAAAGCCTTGTTGGAAGGATAAGTGAATCTTAAAGAGCAATGTTTATTGAAGGTATTTAGAGAGCTATGCATATTCTTAGGGGACAAACTGCCATTGCACAGGTTCACAATTCTCTAATAAAGAGAGTTGTACTACTAACCAAAGAAAATAACAACCTAAAAAATAAAGAAATATGTATTAAAACATTTACAACGTGACAGAACAACATCAAGACTGTACGTATGACTTTATTAACCTTAAGTTGTCAATTAAGCAAGTGAAACTATTGATACTGTACATTCAAATTGTTGCTTCAGGACGGGTCAGATGGTCGGTTCGATGTGTCCATGTTCCTATTTTTTTTTTTATATAAACTGATTAATGGTTCGTGTGCAAAGATCAGTTAAATGATACGAAACATGGTTGAAGTTATGAGAAAATATGAGTTAAATGTATCAGACCTAATTTGGTAGATTTAGTGTATGAATTAGATAAATTGGATGATCTTACATGGATGGCTAAACTCAATCTGTGCAGGTGCTCTTTGCAGAAGTTGGTGATATGAATAAGTATTCTATACATTATGATATAAGCGGGAGATCAAAGGTACTTTTTAATGTATGGAGTACTTGTGCTGCAGATCGATGTAAATGTATATACGTTCTCTGAAATTTGTTTTTTGTTTAGGGAATGGCTGAGATCGTGTATGCAAGAAAGCAAGATGCACTAGGCATCACTACACATTTCAAAACAGTTTGGAATATTGTTGGATATGTTTTGCTTGATTGAAAAAGAGGGTGATGAAAGGTTGAGGTTTTGTACGAGACTTGTATTGGTTCTAATAGTGAGGAAAAATATCCAATGAGACCCGTCGACTTTTAATTAGTTTTTTAACGGGGCTGTGGAAAACTAGAAGGGGGGGGGGGTTGAATAGTTTTACCAATTAAAACTTCGTTTTAAAACATTTAGATCGACTTATGTCAATCTATTTGGATGTGTATGTTGGACATTGATAGATAGATATATAAATGTGTAATGAAAGATAAAGAGTTAGAAGCACATAACCACGACATGAGTATTTATAGTGGTTCATCTACAAGGACACCTTCCTTGCCCTACTCCACTCCCCGATTCACCTACTCGAGAGTTTGTAATCACTACACGACACCAACTTCTTATGGCGGAGAAGCCTTCACAACGTCGCCTACTCTTTTTCCGGTACTAGGCTAACCACCGGGTTCTTTCACAAGGTTGAACCACACCTACCACAACGTCACCTACCCTTTATCCGGTACTAGGCTAAGTACCGAGTTCCATTACGATGGAGGAACTACTACTTAACACTACACAACACCTAACCCCAAAGGAGACCCACTCCTTATTACAGCATCATCAAGGATATCAATATCCTTGGAGACAAACTATCTCTATTTGTATAACGATACACCTCATCGATTATACAACCTTGGCATCCTTCACTAATGCCACTTGACTTGACTCCTAGGCATCTTTCACTAATGCCCTTGACACGAACGCTTGGCATCCTTCACTAATGCCTTCGTCTTGACTCCTTTAGCATTCTTCACTAATGCTTTGACACGGACGTTAAGCACCTTTCACTAATGCTTTCGTCTTGACTTTTTCGGCATCCTTCACTAATGCCTTGGACACAGCACTTCTACGGAGGAAGAAAGAAGTATCAACAAGAGAACCTCAGTAGTCTTGATGATGACGAAGCATGGTAACTCATGGACTTGAGCTTGCTCGACTTCAAGAGGTGGTGATCTCGCCTTTAAAAGGAACCTAGAGAATCACACAAAAACAAAAGACAAACTACATAGAAAGATCCTTAGGATCTGTGGTTAGAAGGTTACAATACTTGGGGAAAGTATGTGTGAGAGTGGCTACCCAAAAGGGAAAAATAGCTCACTAGCATTCTTCAACTAGGAATTGGATTTTCGGTTACTCTAACACAAACATCATTGCAAAAGTGGTTGCAGGTTTTGGTAATGAGATTATACGCAATTCCTTTGTAATCTTCGGCAAGCTCTTCCATAACTGCTCTCACTTCTCGTATATTCATTTCTGTCCAATAGATCAAAATCTGTTTCCTGAACGCAAATCCTTCACATTGTTTCGGTTCTCCCTCAAATATTCCTGTCGAATCTTGTTCATGACATCCAAATGCAAACTCAACTCCATGAACTAAAACCACAAAACAATTAACAAACATTTTTCAGTTAACTAATGTCTAGCTCAACTATTAAGTTGTTTTGAATAAGCGGAAAAAAAACCTTGGACGCCAGAGTGATAGACACCAAGGCCGAGCCAATAAGCGTAGCCATTCATAGAAGTGAGATCATATACATTAAGGTATACAGGAACCGAGCCGTCCTTATGACACTTAATTGAGTTTCTTCTACACAACATTTTTTGATCACTTGAAACTGATCAAAACATTGGACAAAAAAGTTGTTGACAAAGATATGCTAGAGAGAAAAACTAAACAATATGTAAAAGTTGAAGGTATAATAAGGTTGTTGTCACCGTTAGAATATAAGTACCCGCATCAACTGTTTTATTGGTGGGACACTCTTTGTATTCCCGGGTTTTTTTATAGCCAAAAAAATGTTTTAAAAATTGAATATTAACCCAAAAAAGTAATAACAAATGTTTTTTAATTGGATTATTGTAGATTAAATATAAAATAAAAGTGGGTTTTTAACAAAAAAGTTGAGAAGCTCATTATCATGTATAGTGGAGAAGTGTGTTGTTAATGATTCATGGCAAGGTGGAGCTAACTCACTAAGTGGATTTGATTAATAATGGAGCATGTTATGATGATCTGTGATTGCTATTTATAACTATATGCATTTGATATATTACATCTTTATCTTTACTACTTATAATGCGATATGTATTTTTAAAACTTAAAATGCTTAAAATTTGAGTAATGTTGATTGTTTATAATACCCCTTAAACTTAAAGAGTTTTTAGCCAACTCATGCTGTTTTTACAAAGTATTTACCAAAACATAAGGGTGTTGAAGATATTTTCCAAATTATGGTAAATCCAAGTAAGCCATGACATTTACTACAAAGTATCACTATTAGTAAAGCACATAGTATTTCGTTGATCAAATATTTTTTCAACTACTTATAAATATTCTATATTAATTACTAATCCTAAACAATAAAAAGATTCAATAAAAATTTGACAAAACAAGTTTTATACGTATTAATTCATTGATCCCATAGTTTTTCAACTACTTATGAATATTCAGTATTAGTTATTTATCTTAAAACAATTATTTTTTTCCAATATAACTTTGACAACACAAATTTATTATGTGAGGTGGTCTATAATTCTTTAAAATAATTTGAAACTAGCCATCTTTGTATTCATTAACAGTTTTTGAATTCCGTTTATTGTTTGTCGAGGTTTCAAATCAAATACTAAGCCAAATCATGTTCGTAATTACGTAATCCAAATGAATTTCTTTGATTAATTTCTGTTCTCAAATTCGGCTCACTATAATGCGGTCACTAAACGTGATTTATAGAGTTCGATCATAGTCATATCATATGTAGCTAGCATAATTAACTGGTCAACATTTTCGTCAAATGTCATGTCCTCGCCAAAAGCCAAGCCAGGTAACCAAGTTCACTTAAATACTCATTAACCGTAAATTAAACACATAATTAACTAGTCAATATTTTAATCAAAACTTTTGGCAAAGACACGTCCCCTCCAAAGGTTTGGCAGAAAAAAATAAAGAGAAATGAATAACGTAATTGAATGGGATAAAAATTAAAAGTAGTCAACCTTTTGGCGAGAACGTGTCCTCGCCAAAAGTTTTAGTCAACCTTAATAGCTGGCGTAGTCAGAGTTTGGAAGCCTATTTTTTTTGTCGTTTAGCGATCTTTGGTGAGAACATGGATGTCCTTACCAAAGGCTTCATCGCCCGTCATACTTTTTCTTGTAGTAGAAAAATTATAAATGTTTTCGGTAAACAGCAAGATGATTAGGTTTAATTTACATTACAAAAAAAGTTCAACAGATTGGGCGGGCTAGCTTCATAATAGTATTTGACGAATTTTAACTGGACATGAATAAATAATGAATAACGCCAAATATCTTAAACACAAAAATTGAAAAAAAATGAAAGTGTTCATGTAACTTGAGATTAAGTGGCATTAGAATCAAAGCGGCCTAGAGCAACCTACATGAGTTTATTTGACCCAAGAACAAATCTGAAACACCAAACACCAAAAAGAAAATAGAAAGACATTATTAGTCATTTGTCATTGAAACTTGAGATTAAGTTAATAATAATACGTAAAATTATGATTAGACTTAAGTTAGTAGGAAGGATATATACTATACGTGGTAATCATTAGTCAACTACATACTACACATGTAGAAATAAGCACTAAAGAAATATGAACAGGGACTACATTTAGCATAGTATTATTAGCCTAGGCAAGTGAAGCATTTTAACACATGATGGTTTTTAATATGTGTCAAACTTTACACATGATTAGTAAATTTATTAGCTTACGTTTTGCAGAGGGGGCTCGGAGGGGTGTGCAATAGGTGCCATCGCACAGGGCCTCCATTTAAAAGGGGCCAAATTTTTATTAATTTTGCATTTAAATACATATAATATTAAACATATATGAGTCATATAATTCAAGTTTATATGCAATTTCTCTTCAGTTTACAAGTGTAGTATGGCTTCTTTGTTGTTATCGCCTAGGGCCACCGAGAACTACAAGACGGCCCTGACGTTTTGTAGCATGCACTGCTCTACATTATAGTGAAAATCCAAGTTGCTAGATCATATCAAGTACAACTATCTTCCCAAATTACAAAATGCTATATTGGTTATTGTTTCATTTGTGCTACTCGCAACTTATTTAGTGTTCGGTTCCCCAATATAGGAAAAGGTAAGCTCTTATTCAATGTGTACATTTTGCCCTTTAATATAAATTGATCTAATAATGCTCATTTGAAAAAGTCGCATGTTCGCCTCGTAAACTCATCAATCTTAAAAAACATATATATGTAACTGTGTTAAGAGTTGAAAGTTGACAAAACTGTTTAGTTTGACTTGAGGTTGATCTTAAATTTAAGATAAACAGTCAGTTTGATATCTTCTGAAATTTATCATGTTTTTGCAATTCCGTTAAAACATTGGCTCGTGGAGTCATTTAATTCATATTAGGATTAGAAGAATTTATGGTAGAGAAAAAAGTCAACATATAGTTACCGACCTCGTCGTTGCTCCACACATAAAAATCACATTCCTTTTTCCTTGTAGGATTTTCAGGTTCAACGCTATAAGCATCCTCAGCAGAAAAGATCTCACCAATGGGTCCGCTAATGTCTCTCCTTAGATAATCAAGAATATCATGAACAACATTATGGTAAACAACATTTTCTTTTATATAGAGAAATATCCAGATACACGTTGGCAAGTTGACTCTGATCCCGTATAACATCTTTTCAAAGTGTGGAACTACCAAAAAAATGTCATAAATTAACACCTTGAAAAAACCAGTAATACGAATATGGAGTGAGGTCGCAATTTTTACTATTTTCTTTAAACGGGTCGATTTGGGTTATGTTTCATCTATAGCGGGTATAAATATGCTAAAAGGTAACTGATAATACAAGGTATATTGGTTAGCTATAGAAGGCAACAGGTCCGATGAGTAAGTGAAAAATCTCATAAAGTTGATTAATAATGCATAAAACCTCCTAAATCATACAACTAAAAATTATTTAAAATATAACAAAAGAAATACAACTTTAGTAACTTATTTGGTAAGCTAATTGTTTACAGAATATAATTATGGGTCAATCCAACCAGTTTCGACCCGTACCAAAAAAGTTTATTTGCTTTGCCACCTTTAAAATTGGGAATAAGACACAAATAGTTTTATTAGGTTTTTGTCAATATATATGTAAGTTACTAACCGTGCCAGCATTCATCCACATTGTAACGGTGAAAATCACCACCAACATGATCGTGAACCACACCTCTTGCCATGCACTGCAAAGTGCAAACTAAACGTTATATTTTTTTAGATGTTATTCATCTCCAGTTTTTTTCCTAATTGTTCCAGTTTCTTTGACTGCTATATCATAAAGCAAGGCTCAGATGGGTGAGGCAACTTGGGGGCAGAACCAAAATTCACCGTATTTTAGATCATAACTTTCTGAAAGCTATGCATAGAAAGATAAAGAATAAATAAAATATGGCTGCCTGGGCATTTCTCTAGTTGTTTGCATGCCTTACCTTAACTTTCATCACCTAACAATGCATGAGTTTTAAGTTCTAATACTTTTTATCAATGAATAATTGAACAATCGATGTACCATGAAGATAACAGATAACTTTCGAGTTTAACTAAAGAACATATAATTAATAAGGCACGATAATGACCGAGACTTGTAAGAAGCATACAATGTATGTCAAGTGAACATAGCTAATAAGACTCTCAACTTAGATTCTCTACATGGAACTTTCATTTTCTGTAAGTAGAACTCATGTTACGAAATACAAAATGCATCCATCACATTGTGTACTGATTTGAACTAAATTATCTCAGCTCATTGTCATAAAAGAAAATAGTTGCAAAGCTCAATATGCAAGATAGGCAAATAAGCAAATGTAAGAAATAAATTTTATGTATAAAAGGTTTTAAGCTTATATCCTATATGAAGGACCAACTTCACATCATGCCCTTACAACATTGAAGCCTAAAGAACATCGTTTATTTGGTACTGAGCTCTAAATTGTTAGATGTTGAAATCCGAAAATGTACATACCGAACATCATTTATTTGGTACTGAGCTCTCAGTTGATAGAGACATAGTACTTGAGTCATAATAATTGTATTTTTAATGAAAATTATGAAAGTCACTTGTTATAGTAAAGCCTAGAAGTGGAAAAAATAGGCGGTTCGGGTAACACGTCAAAGTGGTTAAATTTGGTAGTGGTCAGGTTGACTCGAAATATTACATTTTTTCCATAACAATAACTTACTAAATGTCAAAAAAAATTCACATAAATTTGGTAGTGGTCAGGTTGACTCGAACATATGTTTTCAACCGCATATACTCAAGTGAATTTTACGGGTTTTGTTGGCCTATCTTTGAGACTTTGCCTTTCACGATAAGTATATTTCCAAGGGAAATGATTTAGATGCCTAACATATATGCCTAATTTTGTGCCTAATGCATTTATTGATTGACACATGGATTCCACAATTTCTCTCTCTTCAAAACTACCATTGATCTTGCTAAGTGTATGGTGATGTTTCTTAGGCATAAAATTAGGCATGTCAATTAGACATGCCAATCACTACTCATTTCCAAATGCGTGATATATAAGTCATTATCATTTTTTTTGCCTATCTTTAAAATACCTGTTTAAAATACCCGTGAATTTCACGGTTATTTTAGCTAGTATTTATATATATAATAATTAGACTAAAATACACCGTTGGTCCCTAAACTTGTTCAAACGCATCGCGATGGGACAAACCTGGGCATTATCATCGTGGGGAGTCCAAAACTTGGGTTTTCAATGTCAAACTAGTCCCTTGACCAAATTTCTGTTAGTCAACGTCCGTTAATTTCCCCATGTGCCTTGCACATGAGGGTAAAATGGTCATTTCATTGTTTTGGTTAATTACCATTCATCTTCATCTTCCTAATGTTTAAAGGGTAAAAGCCATAAAATAACAACGTACTTTCTAAAATGTACCGACTTGAAACACCTACTTTTTTATTAACAAATACACCCACGTACTTTCAAATTTTGTTCCGACTTCTCCCATATTACCGATTTATATTAATATAATATCATATTAAATAATATTATTTTATTACAATATGGGTAAAGTCAGAACAAAATTTGAAAGTACGTTTATAAAAAAGTAAGCGTTTCAAGTCGGTAAATTTTAGAAAGTACGTTGTTATTTTATGGCTTTTACCCATGTTTAAACCCAGATTCCGGCGACCTTAAACCCAGAATCCGTCCGTAGATTTGTCTCATTTCGTAGTCATAAAGTGAACCTGATAATTTAAAGATCTCTTCGTGGTGTTTCAATGCTTGGAATAATCTTGTGCTTCCTGGCAATGTATCAATTAACAAGTCAAAGCATATGTACATAATAAATTATGACTTATCAAAATACACCAGGAATGATATACTTACAAGCAACATATCAAGATGTGTTTTGGCAAATCCCATGCTCGTTGGATGATAGTTCCATCATCACTATCCTCAAAAGCAATTTCCCTGCAATATACCATAAATCCCCCCAAGAATAGAGTTTCCCGATTAATATAAGTTTATTTATTATAGATATAAACTTTATAGAAGAAATGGTGATTACTTAGGTAAGCATTTCCGGTGATATGACTTTGGGCAGCGCCTTGAGACCGCAAATTGCATATCAGGGACATCTTTATCTTCTCCTTGTTCACAGCAATGGCATTTATGAGCAGGACAAGTGAATGATTCTCCTGCATCTATTTTACTTTTAAATTTCATGGCCAGGGTTTCATCAAATGGATAGAGCAACTTTGCAATACATTCTGGATGATAAAAATGCCCACAAGTTGCAGAAACACAAGGGAAGACCTAAGATGAGAATTCAAGACCGCTATTTCAGTCAATATCCACACGTGCATATATTAAATATATGAAATCTTTAACATCACAAAGTCATAAGAATGGATGACAGAGCCAAGACTGGACAAGAATCTGTAGACCAAGTTGAAACCAGATGGATAAGAAAGTTTTTAGAAAGCTGTATTGGCTTCTAAAGCCAACAATGTTGTTGACGAGACAGGTAGTGTACTTTGCTTTATAAGGAATTTAAGCTGAACATCTACCAATAATGTGTCCCAGTTAAATCATTAACAGAGCCAAGGGAGTCACTGGTAAGTCTTTATATTTGGTAGTACTTGAAACCCGTAAGTATATTTTCCAAGTAATAGATATTCCTCAAAGATCATCAAAGTAACCAAATAAGATGAATTGAATTATAATGTCTTATACACAATCATTAACATATTGCAGATTATTGATGTTCAGGTGGGCAGCTTCATAAAAAATAACAATCTCGCACCATATAATAGGACTTGCAAACATACAAACAAACCTAAAACTATAAAAATATAATATTTCATTTGTTTAGGTTAGTTATTATAGAACCTCAGCAGCAGTAGACTTATCAGAGGAGCCCAACATTCCACAAGCAAAACACTGATGTTTCTGGAATTTACAGTTGTCACATAGGAAATTCGGAATTGCCTGCATACATAATTTAAAGATGATTAACAGATTAATATAAAAGTGAACCTGATACAAATCTACGAAATGAGACAAATCTACGAACGGATTATGGGTTTAAGGTCGCCGGAATCTGGGTTTAAACATTAGTAAGATGAAGATGAAGGGTAATTAATCAAAACAATGAAATGACCATTTTACCCTCATGTGCAAGGCACATGGGGAAATTAACAGACGTTGACTAACAGAAATTTGGTCAAAGGACTAGTTTGGCATTAAAAACCCAAATTTTGGACTCCCCACGATGATAATGCCCAGGTTTGTGCCATCGCGATGCGTTTGAACAAGTTTAGGGACCAACGGTGTATTTTAGTCTAATAATTAAAAAGATTTTTGAATGCTAATGACTTTACATATAATGTCATTAATATACTTGTCAGATTTTTGTAGCATTTAACTTCTCATCTAACACTTTTTCTTACACCATGTTCACTTTAAGGTTTTCCAATATACTCATGTAAGACCTTACACATCATGATAGTACAAAATGGTCACGGTTAGCATTAAAGAAAATGATGATCATCCTATGGTTAGAAACTTTGTATCGTTGTTATAGAGTTTGTAATACGGAGTAGTTTAGTTAATGGACTCGTGAAAACTTTGGTATTTTAGTAGAAAATGTGTTAAATTAGTAAGCCTTTTATATTATGTAAATCAAGTTCACCCAATCCAAGCTCATAGAAAGGCCCATTAGGGCGCCACTTCTAGTACTATAAATACCCTCAAATGGTCACATTTGAGAGTGTTTTTAATAGTGTAATAGTGTCTGTTTGTGTGTGAAATATAAAATTCTTTTCTTTCTCTCTATTCTCTCTACAACACTAAGTCGCCACCTCTCTTCATCATTCGGGCTCATTAGTTAGCGTGTTAAAGTTAGATATAAGGCCACACAGACACAGGTGACCATATTTTTTTAAACGCATCAAACATAAACGTATGATATGTTACAAACTATTATGAACAATAATTTATTTATTGAACCTATGATATGTTTTATACTTTTATAACATAACATTACAAATAAAAAGCGTATGATATGTTTTATTATTAACTTTGTGAACTTAGTTCCAACTAACTCAACATCAAAAATCTTCGTCCTAAAGTTTCACACTAATATTCAAAACTAATTTTGGGGATGATTTTAATGATTTATTTATGGCTTTTCCTTACATACTCGCAACAACCTGTCTCATTGATTTTATCCATTTATTTTAGAACTTTGGTTAAATACCTCAAAACGTAGAACTTTGTTTAAATACTTCAAAACGGCAATGTAACGCATTTAATTTTCAATTTTGATTTTTTCTTGTTATAATAACCAATTTCCATTTAATAATTATATGAAAAACACATATAATGAAAAGCTATATAGCATATGTAATTAATCACCAACAAAATTTGCTAATTCTATTTGTGTTTTTCGTGTGTCTAATGTTATCATACTTTTATTGTGTACAATAATACCTTAAAGCAGATTGAAAATCATACTTGAACATGTTTCTTCAATATATCATATTCTCATTATAATATATCTACTTGTGCTTCATGAAATTTGCGGGGTTAATAAATGAAAATTCTTCTGAGTCTTTGAAACCTCCTATGTCGATGTCATTCTAATAAGGTGCGAGCTACTTAAACCAATTTATAAGGGTGCGTTTGTTTTGTAGATGTGTTAGAATAATATTTGAATTCGGGTTTAGTTTAGATTTGTAATGAAAATTATGAGAACTAAATAATATTTTTTTTGTAATTTCTTTTAAAACAAAATTATTTAATTTTATATTATATAGGGGTGTTCAAATGATCAGGTATCGATTTAGTGGGATTATTAGTTTGGTTAATTTGATTTTAAGAAAGGATTTGTACCACCCAAACCAAACTTATACAAAACTAATCCAAATTAACCTTGGGCACGTAAGTTGTGTTGCTACTAAGTAATCTGTTGTTCCTGTTTCAAAATTAGTAAAAAGGACAAATTAACACTAACAGTGACACATGACTGAAGTAAAGTTAATGAAAAATCACAATTAAACAAGATAAGAAACTTAAACACATTGAGATTTTTCAACGTTTATATCCTTTATTAATAATGAATCAAAAAGAATATATTATCCCAGTGCTTGCGGAACAGCACTTGGGATTGAATGACAAGTATAGTGTAACTCCTCACTAAGCTTAGGCTAAGTCTAAACACAACTACTTAGGTACCACTGAGCTATCTCAGGGACATAGTTGTATTTGGAGGAGTGAAAGATTTCTTGTATGTGTAATTCACAGTTAATGCATACGCTTAGTCTTTCACTCCAACTCTTATGGCTATATATACATGTATGGTTTTTAACTATATACTAAAGGACAAACTGACAGGTTACAGAAGACAAAATACTGATGTATTTTGCCTCTGTTTACAATGGCTATTTAGAGTAAGTGACAAGACTGCTTTCTTCTTGTCAGTGATGACACTGAGCCTGGTAGTTAGTGATTCAGTGAAAGTTTGACTTTGGTTGATAAGGACTTCGTCTTACCTGTTCACACTGATCCCGCCTTGTCCCGCTCATTCTTCAGTATTCTTAGCCTTCAGTCTTCCTCTTCAGTATTGTCTTCAGTGATAGTAGTTGGTGAGGAGTTTTGGGATTCAGTGAGTTATTGTCATCACTCACTGAATCCACCATCTTCTTCTTGACTCAGTCTTCACCCCTTAAGTTTCGCCTTACTGAGTGGAGAGACTTCTTCTTCGTCTTTTACTGAGTGTCTTGAAGTTAGCTCACTAAGTGACTATGCGCTCAGTGACTTGTTAGTGTTTAAGGATTTAAACACTTAGGATATTTTCTATTAGAATCCTAGAATTAAGAGGTTTAGGTATTCACTGAACCCAACATAATCTATTGCCAACTTCAAATAAAACAAACTCTGATCCTTGGAACAAATAATACAAACATTACTTAAATAAGTAATGTTTAGTCATTTTTTTTTCTTTTTCACTTATATAACACATAACGTTTTACGACATATCATTGATGAATTTGAGTGAAGTAACAAGATAGATGAACTTATACCATTTGAACTAGGAATTACGAAGTTCGTCAACATGTAAAGTTATCTTATACACAAATGAATTTTCCCCTATCAGTAACCAAATCCAAACCGAAAACCATTTGAAAATTTTGGTTAGCACCGAAATCAATTTGGATTAGGCGTTTCTTCATGTTAACCCGTTCAATGAACATCCTTAAAATTATGTATGTATTTTTGAGAGAGAAATATAAAATATAAAATACCACTAAGTGTGGAAAAAATAAGGAAGTGGTTATAAGGACCCTCCAAAAACTACAAACGGTATCCTTTTCACTTTTTTTGGTTTCTTTATTTTTTATTTTTATAATTTTGTTTAAATTAAAAAAGTACAAATATGAAAGTATGGAATAAAAAAATATATAAAGTTTAATCAGTCAAAAATATCAAACTAGCAAAAAGTATGAAACATATTCTTTGTTATACCGTAAACTGAGGACAAAAAAAATTGCAAACCTAAGAAACTTTTGCACTGTGGGCCATTTGCATATTCTAATCCTTAAAACCTCCAACCAATTTGGCGTAGATATTGTAAGAGAGTTGATATTTTCATCACACTTTTTGATACAAATATCATTTTACACAAGTTATAAACCTCACAATACAACACTGTAATGCATAATTGTGGTATTTGCATCAAAAAATGTGATTGTAAACTTATGGTGCGTTTGGTATGCTGCCATGAATGACAATGGGTATGAGTTTTATAGTAGTGGTGGGTCCCTCACCTATGAAAGATCCAAACCTAGCTCAATTGATGTATATGGAGTATGAATTATATCTATCATTCATTACCGTACTGGTGGCCCCCTCATCTTAAACAAACACCTTTAATCACTTTAATAGTAATAGTCTCATTCCCATAGTGGGATACCAAACGCACCATTAAAAAAATACAAAAGCACTGTGACTTAATTTTATTCACGTAATTTTCATTTTTCGTAGCAATTCAAATTATCTCATCTTCTCAATACATACAAATGCTTTATGACAAATTAAGTATTTGCTTTGTTACTAATTTGAAACAAGGTTTTTATCAATCAATGAATTTCTTAGGTGATTACTCATTATTACGGAATAGTTTTATGACTTTTATCAATCAATGAATTTCTGGGATTTGTAGCCTAATACTAATACTAGGCGATTAGTTGCACATAATGCCGATGGTTTATAGTAGTGTCAATCTATTTGTGCAATTTTTTTATGCATAAAAGGGTGTCAAGTAAGTGAAAATGAAGAAATTTAGTATTTAAATTATAATTAAATATTTAATAATGGTTTATGCATATTCACGTAATTTTCATTTTTCGTAGCTATTCAAATTATCTCATCTTCTCACTACATACAAATGCTTTATGACAAATTAAGTATTTGCGTTATTACTAATTTGAAACAAGGTTTTTATCAATCAATGAATTTCTTAGGTGATTACTCATTATTACGGAATAGTTTTATGCATATAATGGTGTGAAGTAAGTGAAAGTAAATATAGCGATTTAAATTGTAATTAATTATTTAAATATATAATAATTGCATTGCTTTAATAAGTAAATGTATTTTATACTAACAACATCACTCATTTTTAAATTTTTTAATTTAAGCAAATGTGTTTTTCTTTTGGCATGTTTAACACATAAGATTAAGAAGAGATTATGTTTATTTTTCAAGAAATAAGCTATTTAAAAAAAATTGTATTTAACAGACAAAACTTATAAAAGATTATAAAAAAATAAGTTTTGCTAAGCAATAACCCAATGGTGTTGTTTAAGTTTACCTTACTTAATAATATTTTCAAATATGAACTCACTTGATATTATACTTACCTTGTTAAATTCACTTACCAATGTTTTTATAGAAACTATGAGTTCATATTCGAAAACAATGTTATTTATGATTTTAAGGTAAGCTTAAATAACACCCATTGACACTTATTGAGTTATTATTAGCAAAAAAAAATAATAATAATAATAATAAAAATCTTCTATAATCACTACAAATCAAAAGTTACTTCATGTAGCTTATAAAAATAATCTCTTTTTATAATTTTCATCTTCAGCATTATCTCCAGCATCATCTCAAGTTCCAGTAACAATTACTTTTGTCAAACATACCCTTTATATGTAAAGCATGTTTGACACACATTATAAGAAGATTATGCTAACATTAAAAAGAAAAAAAAACGATAGTTACTTTTGCCAAATATATTCTTTATCATACATTTTAGAAAAATAGTCTTCAATAATCTTTAAGTATAAAATGATATTTCATGTAACTTATAAAAATAATCTCAAGTTTTAATATTCTCCTCAATCTCCAGATACAACTAAATCTCTAAAAATGACTACATAAACTTGAATCTTATAACAAAAAGTTGATAATCTATACTACTTATAAATCATTTAGCACTCTCTCTCCTAATTTTTTTAAGATGTATTTAATGTGTTTTTTAAGCATTACATTTTTAATGCATAATGTACACAATACATAGCTTTTACTAATTTATCTTCCACAACCTTTTAATGCTTCATTTATTATTTCTTTTTAAATTAGTTAGTATTAATGCAAAAGTGCACATATAAATGAATATGATTTTAAAATGCATGCAAAACTACAAAGTTCCAAAACTATTATTATATCGTAAGAGTGTTTCGAGAACCAATATAAATAAATTTTGAATTATTTTATATAAAATTAACCACAAAAGTAAAAAATGATTTTTTGCAAAAGTCGGGACAATTTTTTTAAGATAAATGATGCAAAAATATAAATTCACAAGTGATCATATATATATACTATTTATAAAGCATTTAGCACCCTCTCTCCTAATTTTTTTTAAGATGTCATTAATGTGTTTTTTAAGCATTATAATTTTTAATGCATAATGTACACAATACATAGCTTTTACTAATTTATCTCCCACAACATTTTAATGATTCATTTATTATTTCTTTTTTAATTAATTTAGTTTTAATGCAAAAATGCACATATAAATGAATATGATTTTAAAATGCATGCAAAACTGCAAAGTTTCAAAACTATTATTATATCGTAAGAGTGTTTCGAGAACCAATCAAAATAAATTTTGAATTATTTTAAATAAAATTAACCACAAAAGTAAAAAACGGTTTTTTGTAAACGTCGAGACAATTGTTTTAAGACAAATGATGCAAATGTGCAAAGTGCTAAGTGCTAATTCAATAATTAATATATTAGCATATGAATTATTATACTTTTCATGGATAACTCTAAATGATTGCTTAAACATGTAAGTTTTCTTTATATTATAAACATTCTTTTATTTATATCTTTTATCTATGTGGGACAAGTGTTATAAACAATATTAATGATTCAAACATTTTCATAAATATATATTTTACAAGTTGTATACATTACAAGCACTCTTTTATTTATATATTTTATCTATATGGGATAAGTGTAATAAATAATATTAATGATACAAACATGTTCAAAAATATATTTTATTTACATATTACGGGGTGTTGATTATTACATATATATTTCATAAAAAAATGTTATCACTTACTTGTGACTACGGACCACTATTAACTAATTTGACCATAACTCTATAACATTATTGACTACCGCAACGCAAAATCACGCCACTTTCAACTGTTTTTATATGAATTAGTTTGATATTATCCATCACTTTTTTTAAAGTTACTCAAACTCATTATATTTTCGCTATTAGTAAAGTTATTATAAGAGAAACATAAAATTGAAAACACTTTGTGCCGAAAATTTTATTACTTGATACCCGCCGTCGCAACGTGCAGGTACCCTACTATAATATTCTAATGAGTTGAAATATGCGACATGAAACTTTTGACATCCGCAAATTTATCTTCACATAAAACGTTTCAGATTATAAAGCATGGTTCATTGAATTTTTTTATTTGAGGGTCTGCTAGTCTCTTTTTATAAGTCTTTGTTACTCTTGATATAAGTCAGCGAATTAAAGTGCATGTTGAAACATTTGATAGTAAGTTTTAGTTTTTTCTTTCACAAGTTAATTTGATCTGATTGTTTATTAGTTTTGCGAGTTTATAAGCTACATTTTGTAAAAGGATTGATTAACGTGTCCTACTTTTAACTAGATTTTTGTAGATAAACGTTTTTTATGCAACCCGCGAAATTCACAGATCTATAGTCTAAGTATATTTAGTACTAATAAGCATTGTGTGAGGCAAATTTCTAGGCATTGCAACCTAGGCGCACATGCTCGAGAAGAGCGTTCTTCACATGACAGAGAGTAGGTGATTAGAGCACCGGCCCCCTCCAATTATGGATCCAACATAGTCGATCACTAATTAATAGATATAAAGTGAATTTATAAGTTCTTGAATTCAAACTTATCATACCACACCAGTCCACTTTGTTGTTCTATCATTTGCATTTAAATACAAGGTTCCTGATTGCATAATCATTGGATAACTAGCCTTACACCACTCTTCATGCATTCCTACTAGATTAGGTAAACTATTAACGAACACCGTAGACACTTTGAAGCCGAGTAATAAGATTACCATATAAGGTAAGAGTTGAGTTTCTTATATCTACTTATTATCGATTAAGTAAAAATGATTTTTATTAGTATGAGGATAAAGCATCTAACTCATGCAGGCATGAAGCTTATAACCTTGAACTACAATGGCTCTTATTTACATTTAAACCACATTCGTGATCAGGTATATATCTTGCATTATAAGAAATTAATTGAAGTGATCCAATTATATGAGTGTTATTCACATTTGAATTGGATTGTATGAACTGTATCATACATCCATAGACATCTATTTGTATATTTGTACATATGCATGTACGGGCATTTGTATGTTATGATTATTTGTTGTTCCATGCTACCTAGCTTTAATGTATAATATCAGCATAATAAATTGTGTCTGTATATTGAACTATCAAATTTTGAAAAACAAACACATTAGCTTTAATATATACATGTCTCTTATAAATTTTGCAGTTGTTTCATGAGTATCTTACACAAAGGTGAGTCTCTGACTCAAACATACCACATACTAGGTATGATCATGGGTTTTTTTATCGTTTTTTATTAGTTTCCTAACTATTTCAAACTATGTATAAGCCGGTTTGATCATTAAATATCTTATCATGAAATCAGACTGAATCGAATAGTAATATATATAATGAATGTTGTTAAAATTTAATTATGTAGTTGTTTCATGTGCATGTAGTGCGTTGAATTTTCCAAATATGTAACCAGTGAAACAGTGAAATTACAGTCGCATCTTTTTCTACAAGTCCATGATCTAAGTAGGGATCATAGATAAGTGATATATGAGTTGTCTAGTAACTAAGAAGTTGTAGATTTAAGTTTCGTTGAAGTCATTTATGAAATGTATTGTGAGATAGGTGGTATAAAGTGTGGAAAAAATTGCCGTTAAAAAAAAATAATAAAATAAAATTCTAAATACGGTTGTTTAACTGTTATTTAATCTTCTTAGCTTGTTTGTGTTAATATGTATCGAATGTTATTAAATCTTCTTAGCTTGTTTTTGTTAATATGTATGGACCTATCCTTGACCTTCTTGAATTTTATTCTATTGCCTTTAATAGTCATCAAACCAGTCTAAATTTGTTTCTTTGTTAGTATTGGTTGTTCATTGCCCATTCCTAGATAAACACTTATATCATTTCATGTCAAAAACTTTCCCGTATACCAAAACATCAGCTATTTAACATTCTTCCTTGTATCCAGCCTACCCCGACAAATGTACACAGGAAGCGAACCAACTCAAAAGTGTCGTATCGACCGAGTTCTCAATCAACCAGAAAACGACGTTGGAAGGTTCGATGTGAAAGCTTGAAACAAGGGACAACTGTTGTGGCTGATCCATTGGAAGTACTGAGTCCGGAATCATGGCAACCACTAGACGGTGTAGTCCGATGCCCAGCAAATTACGTTCCTTTATCACCCATTAGCTTCTTAGAGCGAGCGGCTCAAGTTTACAAAAACCAGACCTCCGTTATTTATGGAGCCTTTAAGTACACATGGGAAGAAACATACTTAAGGTGTATCAAGCTTGCATCTGCTCTAAACCACCTGGGGATCTCTCGTGGCGACGTGGTAAGAGTAATATTTGCATGCTCAATTTATTTTATGGGAAGAGCATAAATATATATCTTTTAGGAAAATGCTAACGAAGGGATGTTGGTAACAACAAATTTTTCACAAAATTCGCTAATATTAAGATATAGTGAGAAACATGCTCCGCATTTATCGCTAAAATGACCAATAAAAAAAAGTGAATTCAATATGTGTATGAGAAATTTTAGGAGATATTTGGTAATTTTAGATGATTTTGAATGATTTTATTTAGACATTGTGTATTGTCTTAGCTAAATTTTCGAAAACTAGTTGTTAACAACAACCCTAAGGGCTCCTGTTAGCAAAACCATATCTTTTAAAGAACAATAATACAAACCAAATATTGTCATACTCGGGCGGCTCAAGTTTTCGCAAGACCTTAAGCAAAAATGTGAAATAAACGGGCATTTAACACAAAGAAAAATAATATGATATATATATATATATATATATATATATATATATATATATATATATATATATATATATATATATATATATATATATATATATATATGTCTCCTGTTTATTTTTCGATCTATTATAGTGATAAAATTCAAATGACTCATTTCATATCTGATGGAACAGTTGCTAATTTGTTCAAAAGAAAAAAAAAAAAAGTGTATTAGATAATAGATTAGGTTAGTCGGTCCAAGCCTTTTTTTGTGTTTATAGTCCGTTAATGTTTCCTTTATGTCTCATATGATCTCTATATATTATAGCTGAATAACATATTATGCCTATGAGAGTTTTATCATTTAACATGGTATCATGAACGAGTCTGATTAAGAGACCTATTTAGCTACCATGAGCCGCTGCTTTTGGATTACTCGATCAAAGCTTTCTCTATATCTCAAAACCTAATTTCTTTCTACCTTAAGGATTTTAGATAAAAGTCTTGAGGTTTAGAACAAACTGTATTATTAAAATTCAAGCAATCATTTTGTCTCTTGAGCTTTAGAACAAACTATGTTTAAGCTCAGAATAAATACACCAAATAAATTAACTTCAACGACTTGGAATGCAGGTTGCAGCATTAGCACCTAATGTTCCAGCAATGCTAGAACTTCATTTTGCGATTCCCATGGCAGGAGGCGTTATTTGCCCCCTTAACACACGTCTGGATGGAAATACGGTCTCAACTCTTCTCAAACACTCACAAGCCAAGATTCTTTTTGTCGACTACCAACTGTTACCAGTCGCGAAGGAAGCACTCAATATTCTCAATGACACAGGCTCAATTACCCCTCTCCTTGTCATAATATCAGAGCCAAACTATCGTTCACCCTTGAAAGTTTGCCCTAAGTACGATTATGAGACCCTTGTGGAGGGTGGAAACGTTGGATTCCCTATAGTCCGACCTTACGATGAATGTGATCCTATAAGTCTAAACTATACATCTGGAACCACATCAAGGCCAAAAGGAGTTGTGTTTAGCCATCGCGGTGCTTATATGAACTCTATTTCATCGATGTTCATACATGGTATGCAAGAGATGCCTACTTACCTTTGGTCATTGCCTATGTTTCATTGCAATGGGTGGTGCTTCACGTGGGGTGTGGCTATAGTTGGTGGCACTAATGTTTGCCTTCGATACTTCAACCCTCAAGATCTTTTCGATAATATCGTCATTCATAAAGTGACACATATGTGCGGAGCTCCTACTGTTTTGAACATGATAGCGAATTCTGCGGTGACATATCAGAAACAACTTCCTCATGCAGTTGAGATCATGACTGGTGGTGCTCCTCCACCTCCAACTATAATATCAAAGATCGAGGAGCTAGGATTTCGTGTTTCGCACATTTATGGTCTCACTGAAACTTACGGTCCAGGTACATGGAGTTTGTGGAAGCCTGAGTGGGATGAATTGCCTCTTGAAGATCGGGTAAAGCTTAAAGCGCGGCAAGGAGTTAAACATTTCGCGATGGAGGATGTCGATGTAAAAGATCCTATTACAATGGAGAGTGTGAAACCAGATGGCCAATCGATAGGGGAGGTTATGTTTAGAGGCAATACGGTCATGAGTGGATACTTGAACGATTTACATGCAACTGAAGAGGCTTTTGCTGGAGGTTGGTTTCACACTGGGGATCTTGCCATTAAACATCCAGACGGGTTTATCGAAGTCAAGGACCGAAGCAAAGACATTGTAATATCCGGTGGTGAAAATATATGCACGATTGAGGTTGAAACTGTGATTTATAGCCATCCAGCAGTTCTCGAGGTTGCCGTTGTTGCACGGCCTGACGATCACTGGGGCCAAACTCCTTGTGCATTTGTGAAACTGAAGGATGGTTTTAACAATATTAATGCACAAGCAATTATTGAGCATTGTCGTGATCGTATGCCACATTTTATGGTACCCAAGACTGTAATTTTCGAAGATTTGCCTCGAAATTCGACTGGTAAGGTACAAAAGTTTGTGTTGAGAGAAAAAGCTAAAAACCTAGGTAGTTTTTCCTCCGAGAAGGTTGAATGATTGTAGCAAGTTACCACCATCGATCTACAGAATTGTTTCAGCATTATCACATGTTTTTTGTTATAGAGAAGAGAGGTTTTGGTTAATGGGAAACGTATTTTGAAAATCAAGATTTTTAATTAGCAGGTCTTTTGTTTGAGAGTGATGATTACATAGAAATTTAATTCTAGTCATTGATTCTTCACACTTTTTTAGATTGCTAATTTTTTGTGAGACCCGAATGTTTGTATTGAAGCTTTCTAAAAGCGTTGAATTTTAGACGTTTTTCTATTGCAAGTTTTCTTTTTTTTTTATTTATTTATTTATTTTTTTAAGATGGCCAAATGTTTCAGCGAGCAAAGTATTAGAGCGATCGGTATAGTATGTTTGAAAAAAAAAATCAAAATCATTTTTTTACCACTATAAATACCCAAATAACACATCATTTTTTTTCACATTTCCATCATTCAAATTCAAGTTTATATACTTCATCTCTATAACAAAAAAAAACCTTGTTCATTACAATAGATCCGAATCAAATTGACGAATTACCTCACAAATGGTTAGACGTTGATGACGAAACTGACTTCGATTTTATGATGGCCGCGTACGAGTATCAGCAACAGCAAGAAGCATCTCAACCTCGCTTCACTCGTAACCATGTATATCGTGAACGTGAGCTTGCAGAAGAACGTTTTCGTAACGACTATTTCATTCAAGGTTGTAAGTATTCGAACCGGAATTTTCGAAGAAGATTTCGTATGAGCCGAAAACTATTTCTACAAATAGTCAAAGGTATTGAATCTTATACTTCCGAAAATATTCCAGATCATTTTAAATTCTTTTGCCAATCACCTGATTGTATGGGTCGAATGAGTTTAAGTGTTCTTATGAAGTGTACGACAGCCATACGTCAATTGGCGTCCGACACCTCACCCGATGCGTTTGATGAATATTTTCAAATGGGTGAGCATACTTCGCGTGATTGTCTTTATAATTTTAACAAATGCGTTATTGATTTGTTTATGCCGGAGTATTTAAGAAAACCAACATGGTCCGACATTCAAAATATTTATCAATGACATGAAGAGTGTCATGGTTTTCCGGTAATGATTGGTAGCATTGATTGTATGCATTGGGAATGGAGAGATTGTCCGGTGGCTTGGCAAGGGCAATTTGGTAGGTGTGATAAAAAAAATACCCAATAATTATGCTTGAAGTTGTTGTTTCTCAAGATTTATAGATCTGGCATGCATTTTTTGGGATGGCGGGGGCGAATAACAATATTAATGTTTTAGACAACTCTCCGTTATTCGACAACATTCTTGCTGACATTGCCCCAAGAGCCCCTTATATGGTTAATGGAACTAGGTATGAACAGGGGTATTATTTGGCTGACGGAATTTACCTACAGTGGGCAAATTTTGTCAAATCTTTCTCGTCAACAACTGACGAAAAACATACTTATTTTAAAAGGAAACAAGAAAGTTCCCGAAAGAATGTTGAACGTGCTTTTGGTGTGCTTTAAGGACGTTGGGGTATACTACAACAACCGGCACGTCAAATGGAAATTGTCAAGATACGTAGAATCATGTATTCTTGCATTATTTTGCATAACATGATTTTAAAAGATCAAAAATTTGAATTACGTGACTATAATGAAATGTGGGTGGATCTGCCAACACGTATGAGGCAACAAAGGTGGGTCGAAAGATGTGATACCCACCGTCGCAAGGCAAAAGAAATACGCGACCGAGAAACGCATACTCAACTCCAACTAGACCTTATGGAGCATGTTTGGCAGAACCATCTTGAACGACAACAACAACAAGAGAGCGACGACGATGAATAAGTATTTGATATGTTTCGGTTTTTTTTTTCGTTGTAATTTTTTTTAGTTATTTTATATTTCGTATTGTAATATGTTTAAGAATTAATGATATGTTTTTTAATAAATGAAGTGTTTGCTTTAGTTTAGGGGTTGAATTTGAAAATATTTGAGTTAAGGTTTAACTTGGGTATGTTATGATAAAGGGCGTTTTTTTGTTAAGTTAAGGTGAAATGTTAAAGCTGATGTGGCGCTCACGTGGCAAAAGTTAAGCCTTAACCTAAGGGCACCATACCTTACACTCTTAGGTGTTTACTTTTATGCTAGTATCAAACCATTTAAGAATCAAGATTTGTATTTAGACTAGAGGTAATGGGAGTGACCACTCACACCAAAACCCTGTTCTCACGAGTGAAAACACTACCTCACTTGTAGTCGTGGGTGACCAAGAAAAAAAATGAGACGAACGGTGACTATGGTCACCTCTAGGCATTTGTACCAAGTGAGGTATGTTTGTATAAAATATGTATTTTCATGAAATGTGAACGAAGTGGTGACTATTACAGTTGAAAGGTGAGAGGAATGAGAGGAAGTGAATGGAGAGAGAAAGTCGAGGTGGATGGTGAAATGGTGTGACTATTACTTTCAATCTTATGCGTTGAATAAACAGCAGGAGTTTTATTTATTTATTTCTTTATTTTTAGACTAAAATACACCGTTGGCCCCTAAACTTGTTCAAGCGCATCGCGATGGGACAAAGTTGGGCATTATCATCGCTGGAGGTCCAAAACATGTGTTTTATACTATAGACTAGTCCCTCAACCAGGATTGCCATAGTCAACATGAATTTTCTGGCTTTACTTCGAGGGTATAATAGACCATTCACAATTTTAACCCAACATAGTTAAAATCTAACCCAACCTTCAACCATATATTAGTACCGGCAACACACAACATTGAACCCTAAAATACAAGCAACACACATTCTACCCAAAAAAAAAAAAAAAAAAAAAAAAAAAAAAAAAAAAACTATAATGGCACAAAACGATAAGGGGAAGGCTTTGTTGAGTTTGTTGAGGAAAGAAGACTGTCCAAATGAAAAGGATTTGGGTGTTAAGAAGGAGAAGGAAGAGGCTGACATCGTGTTATCAAAGGTTAACAATTTGGGAGAAAGGATTACAAATCTGGAATTTTTTTTTAAATGTCTTAAGGAAGGAAATGAAGGAAAAGGATGATAGGCAGAGTTGTGGGTCTAGCTAAGTGTATGTTTAGATGATAGGAAACTTTATAGTTGTTGAGAACATGAAATCGATGAATAAAAAATTGGGTTCTTATGTAAGTAATAGTGTTTGGTTGTGCATTGTAACTTCTTGAAATCGTTTTGCATTTCTTAATAAGTTTGACTTACCCAAGTCATACCACAATAGTAAGTTACAATTTGTCGCCTTTCATAAATTTGTTTGACTTGGGTAAGTCAAAATTCAAGATGTTACAATTTGAGGCATTGGGCGTGTTCAGTCCCACTGTTAACACTAACACCAAACCAATTTCTTCCTTAACAATACACCATTGTCAATACATTATGATTTAGTGCTAAAGCATTTGCATTTTCAACACATATTTTTAAACCACTGCCTTTGCTTTTGCTGATACAAAGGGGTGTTTGGTTTTGTTGATACAACTTTTGATGATAAAAGGGGATGTTTGGTTTTGCTGATACAAGGGGATGTTTGGTTTTGCTGATACTAATTGGAAACAATACACCCAATATCACAATACAAGAAAAAATTAAATACATAAGACTTGGATGATATTTCATCATTAATATAGTCGGTTACAAGATCAGAAACAACTACATCAAACCAAGACCAACAACCAAACAAAAGATCCAATTTACATACCCTTTTTACCAACCTATATCTCCAAAACTAGAACCTAAAAGACCACATTTATCTACCCCGATGAAATACCCAAAATTCAGGCATTATGCTCAGCCATTTTCTTAACAAAACCTTCATTGAAACGAATAGCTTCATCAGTTTGACTAAGAATCTGTATGAATTGAACAAGTTGGTGTGTGTGCCTCGCCTGTATTTTCCTCAGCGCATCCAAACAGCCAAGCACTATTCCCCGAGGTTCCAGAGCTTCGTTCGCTTCGATCAGCTCCCTACGCTTCATGATTCCCCTCTTTAGATGATTAATGCACTGACGAACTAGCTTTTTCAAAAGCCCTTCTTGTGTAGCCTCTTCTTCAAACCACACAACCATACGATCATTCAACTTGGATGAACTAGCAATCTCCATGAGTTCATTCAAAATAGGGAAATCTTCCATTGGAAATTGTTTGTGTGTGGAAAAAGTGGTGGATGGGTTTATCGGTTCGTGTGCACAAGTAAATAGCGTCTCCGGTAAGAGACGGTCAAGGGTCTAATAGTGATTTTTTTTTCACACTCGGTCCCTAAATTTGTCTTGGTTTCCGTTGTCATACTTAAAACTCCCGCCCAATATTTACTTTAAAATACACAATTGGTCCCTCAAGTTGCCAAGTTACGTATACTACAACTTAGTTGAAGATTAAACAACACAAAATCATTAGAAGTTTGACTTTGTTAAGTCAAACTTCTAAAACATATCAATAAACTCCAAAACAAATATTGAGTAATGGTTTTGCAATTTTGACTTTACAAAGTCAAAATGCAAATACTACGTACAAAATAGCCATTCACCATTTTCAATGTTGACTAACTAAAGTAAACTGGAAATGCAGTTTTACTTTCTACAATCAAATTGAAATGCTAAATGGAAGTTTAACTTTCGAATGTCAAACTTGCATCACCTACAATACGCACAAACAACAACATATGAACAAGCTAATTTTAAGCAAACCATATAAACATATACTGTACCAAAATACAAAAACTATTTTGCAACATGAATTTTCATAGGGTATTCAACCCATACATAAACTACAACCACTCAAAGAAATCTACCACGGCTGTGGGGGAAGCTCGGTGGAGTTTCAACAGCTTCCTAGCCAACTCCCAGTTCTTCCTGATATTTTCATTCCCATCATGACTCCTATCGCTGAGCTTGATATTGATTGTCCTTAGCGACCGGGAAGACGCAAGTATAAACTTTATTAAAGTTAATTCACGCTCTGTACTTGGGCTTTTGAATCACTTAAAAAGGACTTGTGGTTAAAAAGTTATGCCTAGTTAAGTGTTACTAGAGGTAAATGTAGTGGTGGAACAAGAAAGCTTGCTGATACGATTTTAAAACGAGGTTTTGACCCTTTTCTGGTCCGAATCAGCAAAAGTGTAAAACACGAAAGTTGCTCAGAATGACTTTTTCTAAAAAAATTCGAGGGCAATTAAGCAGAAAGTGAACAACAAAGCCAAAAAACTATAAAAACTAACCGGACCTGTTGTATACCGGAAAACAACCATGGCTAAGAAACCTTAGTGTATTTTGATTCTTTGAGGCCAAAACAAAGCCAAGGTTAAGCCAAGGCTGATGTCTCAAGGTATTTTGACTTAAAACTAGCCATTTGGTATGGCCTTATTGTTGTCTCAAGTTGCTTAACCATAACTTAGCCGCACGGCTAGTTTGGGCTTGATAACCCAAAAATTGTTTCAAAAACTTAGTTCATTGGGTTAGACTTTGCTAGACTTTGACAAACTAAGAAAATGACCATATGACATGTTAAACTACTTCACTCACACATCTTATATCATCATATCATCGCATAAGTCAATCAATAGTCTTTGACGAAACACGACACATGTTAAATACTTCACCTATAAATGACAAGTACAACAATAGTAGGGAATTTCATTATCATAAAGAGGCCTCTTCGGGGTATCGTATCGACGAGTTGTGGATTTACGATTTAAAGTGTCCTGGCTCCTAGTGCGATTACTACACGACCTCTTGATTTTGATAGCCTGAACGGTGGTACGAGGTCATTTATAAAAAGGCTGTAAGCCAAACAAACACTTAAGGGATACATCAACTTAAGATTTATGTACAACATCATAAGCCAACAAACTACATATACTTGTACACTTATATCGTACACCATACTAAAACGCGAATACTATGCTTTCGTAGGTAATCGTTAAAGATCATGGTCTTGCCATACTCTATTGTTGACATACGCTATATCGTTACACTCCGCTGCTGATCACTACAGTGAGTTTCATAGCCCCAACTTTTGTTTAACTGTTTTATAAACTCTTTGGGGGAGATACATGCTACTGCTTTAACTACATGCTAAAATGTTTTATTATAGACAATTACTTGCAAATTGAATGCCTTGATTGTATTATTGCATGCCTAAGTTGTTTTTGCTAAAAGTCCCCAACATCATGGACCACTAATCACTAGGAGTGAGCGCAAATATTGTGGATAGGCCTATCGGAATTGACGAACCCGTCTATGTTATCGGAAATAACAAGGCGCACTATATTTTATATATATATATATATATATATATATATATATATATATATATATATATATATATATATATATATATATCGTCTGGATATATATATACAACAGTTAGTCGTGAGTGCCATGAGCTTAGAGCAATAATAACTATCAAGAAGATAATTGTACACATTGCAATTATACTACAAACTATATTGTCCACTACTGTTTTCAAACCTATGTGGTTTCTATTGTTTGTATTGACCGGTTAGGCAATCAAACGCACTATGGGCGTATAACAACGTAGCCTACTACTTTCATAAACTTGATATCTTGTGATCAACTGATGTACTTACAAACCTATGAACTCACTCAACCTTTGTGTTGACACTTTTTAGCATGTTATCTCAGGTTCGAAAGGAATTAGCTGGCATGGCATGTGAAGGCGCACGGAAAAACATTTTGAAGACAATGCATATATTATCATTCAAAAAACATTACAACTTTTATGTTGTACTTTTTATGATTGTACAAACTTGTGGGACCAGTTTGTAAACTCTAATATTTTAATCGAATGATAATTCATTTCAAAACGTCTCATTTAGAGTCGTTTTCTGTAACTCGTGCTGTGAACTATGAAGTAATACCCCAGTGACACAATCTTCCGCTGCGATAATTTTGGGGGTGTTACAGTATGTGATTGGTATGATGATGTGTATCTATCTTAAGTCTCACATAGCAAATAAACTCCTACATGTCTACTATTTTAAACTCGAATTTAAACCTATGAACTCACCAGCGTTAGCTGACCTTTTAGCATGTTTTTCTTAGGTATTTAAGTGATGTTTGGAGTGCTTGTTCTGTGGAAGCTTGGCAAGGAGGCATGGTTGAAGGATCATATTTAAAACTCTGATAATATTATAGGGACCTATTTTATAAATCATGTTGGGCCTTATATTTACATTTTGGGATTATTGTTTTGGATAATTAAATTTTGGATTGGTTTTTGAATGATAATATGACTATCTTGTTTGCTATACTTATGTGAGATACCAATCCAATGTAACGCCCCGAAAACTTGATTAAGTCTTCCGATGTACCGAGATTTGGGGGTGTTACAGTATAAGGAGGGGAGCGCATTAAATTGTGACCCGAAAGAAGGAGGTTATTGCTTCAGCGCTGACCAAATTCTCCGCTTCTTTGTACGTCAAATTGGAGTTACCAAGTAGGCTATAAATGTACAAAATCATATTAAGGGCGAATTAGCTTTAATTTCATGCGCCAATTTTGTGGTAATTATCCGAAACACTAGGTCTTTAGACTTATGCAAAAGTACGATATAATGGACGATAATTAAAGGTAAATTCCTTGATTGGCAAAACCAATACCTCAATCAAAACTTTGATAATTTGATCTTTACGAATTGGTTAATAAAAAGTTTTTATTATTAAAAACTATTGATACGAAGTTGTATGCATTCTTCTTTGTACATGTTTGATTTGACACCGTAAATCAAAACTAGTACCCTTTTAAAATTAAGTTAAGTGCCATCTAGTTAAAGGAACACTCGAAGTTGAAATTTATGTCATGTGGGAACTTGGCGAGATTGTGATGGAAAGGTAAATCTTCATGTGAAGTCAGACCTTCCATGGACATATTTGCAGTTCTTTAAGTTAGACGACTTAAATTGAGTAGTAAGTGAGAACTGGACTCAAGGCACAAGATGGGATAAAACATGTTTACATTTGCAATAGCGTTGGAAAATGTAAATCCCATAATGATCTAGGAATTGGAAAATGTTTGCCAATTATTGTTTGACAGATTACCTTATTATGTGTTTTAGTTACTAGCAGATCAACTGATGTAATGGAACTATGATAATTGGGATCATAGTTTTCGAGAAAATTCTATGGTTATATGAATATTACCTTGGGTATTTTATTTTCTTGAAAAGTTTAATTATCGAAAATACTAAAATTGAATTTTGCACATTCTTTAAATGTATTAATGCAACATTAAACCGTAAACGTAGGTTATTCCTGTATTGGTAAATTGATCTACACCTGTAAGGGTTTTTGGTAGAGTCCACTTTGCTAAAAGAATAAACCTAGTCCTCTTTTCATTAGAAAGAGTGAGATTCAATCATATTCCTTTTCATGAATGAGAAAGGTATGATATGACAAATTAGAATTGTCTAAATTCTAAATACATAACTCGTAAGCAAATTTTAATAGTTAAGAAAATTGCATATTTTCTGAGATATTAAATTAGAAGCTAGACTAATTTACTGCAAAATTGGTAAAAGATAAACTAGCATATTTTATCTAGTTGTTGTGCTTTGATCATTTAAAAGTACTACTTACAATTGTTGGAATAGTAGAACTATTAAGAAAGAAATTGCATGCCCAATTTTTCAAGTTAATAGCATTGATGGATAATTCATCATCTACATAGTAGAATACACTCTTTTAGTACATAAGTAATTGTTATGTATGGACTTTTTCAAAAGTGTAGGGAAGTAAATAGAACACTATTTTCTTTCGCTGGTTAATGAAACACTTACAATGTTGTCAAATCCAGTGGGAGTATTGTGTTCTTATTAATGAATAAGGAATTAATGTAATGATCTCTAATTCAGTGGGAGTTACAAGCTATGTCATCTTAGTAGTAACCCATATTATCTCTAGAATGTCTTAAGATAACTACTTTCCACTTGTAGACACTTATGTTTTCAAGAATAATCATGTACGTTTCCTTATTAGACAATGAAGTGGTTCTACATCTACTAGTTATGCTAATATCAATGACACAATCATATTGGTCACATAAACAAACATATGTCATGTTGTTTATCTGCTACATGATGTTGTTCCATTCACAAGTGGGATAAATCTATATTGTGTGCAAGGTACAACATATAGGTATATGATTTAACGGATTCTCTTGACTGCAAGGTAAGAGACTAACGTTCTAATATGACTTGTACATATCTAATTCAAGAAACATTTGGTGTTGCAATTTACGTCATGTGAGAATTTGGCAAGATTGCAACAACAAAGTAAATCTCCATGTTACGTGGGATCGTATCTGGAATAAATTTATAGTTTCTAAATTAGACAAGTATTTAGAACATGTGTCAAAATGATATATAAGACTACTTCAAATCAGATATTCATGTATTATTAGAATGACATAAATAAATGAAGTAATCTAATACTACTTCAATTTGTTTATTTATGTATCTTCGAATGACATAAATGAAAAATAATGTAGTCCTACATGATTGTGAAGTAAATAAATTAACTTGAAATTACTATTGAAACCAAGAGTTGTGTTCATAATTACTTTAGTTAAACATGTTTATGATTCATTGTAAAGACATAAACATAAAGTCTTTTAAGACTTAGAATAAAGTAAGGCGTTAACTTGTTAGGTTTTTTAATTAAGACATATACAAGCAGTCATTGAGTTGATCAATGATTTATAGCGTATAATGGGATTATAACAGTTTATGTTTTCTTGATGAGACATGGATATGAAGTGACTTGGTTAAAGAGTACTTGTGTTATAAAGCATGCAATTGGCTTGAAAAGTCTATTATACCATTAAGTTGACTTAGTTGGTAAATAGGTAAGCCAAAAGGAATATGTTTATCTTATATATTGTTAGATTGTCTTACAATTTTAATTCTAATGAATACCACAAGTTGATGGTATGATCAGTTAGGAGAATCAAACTCTATTTGATTTGTTTGATTCAAGATAACCATAACTTCTTTTCTTAAAAAGTAACAAGGTTAGAAAATTGAGTATGGATTGAATATACTCAATATGACATCAACCTAAAGATTAATAAAACACCATTTTATTATGGAATGTGATGAATCACATTAAGTTTTAAAAAAAATTCTGAATTTGTTAAACTACTTATGAATATGTTATTAACAAACTAAAGTCAAGAATTATCAATGTGTATTTGTAATGTCCCAAAAAGAGAATAATGTAGTTTTGCTCTAATTGCTAAGTATATATAGATAGTCTATATATTACAAAAGACAAGTGGGAGTTTTTTTTTTCTTGAAGGATAAAATTACAAGATACATAATCTTCTTAAATACCTAGTAAATATCATGATGATGCTAGATATGAAATGCTAACCTCAAGATGATGGAATTTTCATTCATAGATCTGCAAGGATATCTCATATATTTGATTTATATGTTGAGAAGAACATGAGTTACACGATTATAGTAAACCTGATAACCATTATGATGGATTACCAAATATTGAATTGGCTAAATTACTCATACTATGAATGTTAAAGATGTTGTCCATAAAGATAATCAATTTTGGAAATTTGGTTTATCTTAATAGTTAGACTAGAGAATGAAGATAAGTTTCTTCAAAGAGATGGAAACTTCTAGTGGTTTAAATCTCTGTGTAGAAATCATATGGACAAAATTGTACACATATTTAATGCATGTTTTATGACAAGATTATTAATCATACTTAAGCAATTAATTGTCATTGAATATTCTTTCCTAGACACATTAAATATATAAAGATGATAATTGTTATACTTGTTTTCATTAATATGAAATATGACAATGGAATATCAAAACTCTTTTTCTTGAGAAATTACTTGAGCGATGACGGTAAGTAATCGAAAGATTTTTTGAATTCCTATAATTTTTGGAAGTGTACGAGGTGCAATAATTCATGAATAGATAAATGCATGCATCTATGAAATTATTCTTATGTTTAATTATTAAATCCTAGTTTTGATTTATAATTGAAATATGATAAATTTTAAGTATTCCTGAAAGCTAGTGGGAGTATTATGTTAAGGTTTTAAATCTTATATGTTGTATAACATATAGAAAGTAACATTCCTTGTAAGCTAAATGTTAAGACTTAGATTGGAATGAAACTTCACTTGTAAGATTTAAGAATTAAAACATACAATCTTGGAATATATGTTTATTATTAATAAACATGTGCAGTAAAGTAAATGATTCTAATAAAACATGATATATCATTTGAGAAATGGATAAATATCTTTTGACAATATAGAACATGAATGAAATCTAAGTTTGACCTGTAGATTCATTATGTACATCATGTTGTGTATTAAAATTGTTGTATCATTCTTGAATAAGAAGTGATTTGACAACATTGATATCTAACTAAAAGTTATTAGATAAGTTGTGTAATGAATATTCTAATAGAATTACATCCTCAGCCTGGAATTGCTCCTAGATTCTATGGATGAACAATATGTCAATTGTTGTGCAAATTGTCAACAACTACAAACTAGAAAGTTTGGAAGACATCAAACATTACACAATAAGATATTAAATTTTATGGAGTTTTAATGAGCATATTTTTGTTTGTATACAATGATGTTGGTTTAATTGAGATGACACTCAATACTAGTCATGGTAGGATTTCATCCTTGTTAATGACCATGTGAACTAGTTGTGCTACTAAAAGCGCAGTTGCATTATACATTAAAAGAATAAGAATACTTTAAACTTTAAAATGTTCGAAAGTTTAAATTGTCATAAATTGGTGATAGAGAATGTTACACACTTTATGAATTATTATGTGGATTGGTGAATGCACACATACAAGGACTTCACTAATTGAATAATTGAAATAAGTATTCTCAAAATTACGATAGATCAAGTTGGTTGATTTATGCATTGTCAACAAGTATGATTATCATTACTTGAGGCATAATTCATCAACTGGAATTTTTATGCATTGATCTATTTAATATTTGGATAAAGGATGTTAAACAATTATTATAATAAATCAAATACTTGGTATGTTTGATTTTATAATACAATGTATCTTATATTTGCATGTTTAATCCGTGAATAAATTTATTTATTCTAAATTGTCCGTTGTCAATTAATGATATGGGGGTATTGTTAAATTAAGACAAATCTGAGTGATTTGGTAGAATATACTTAAAAGTATAGTGATGAGAAAGCATACCAATTTCAGATGATATTCAATGAATTGAATATAAGACTTATCCCAACTACATGATTTTACTTTATGGATATTGTTATTAAGTAAATCATGAATAGTTATCCTCAGAATTGAGATACCAGATAAGTGTCATGAATGTAGTGCACTTCTGTGGAACAACTTAACGCTATACGTAACTGGTAGTCATAAGGGTTGTTAGGAATTAGAAAATTCCTTAGTGAAGAGTCGGTCACTCCAAATGTTATCTAGCTTAAGTTAGCTCGTAGACTTGTCGTTAGTTACATTATTTAGTAGTTTATTTATTAGTTTGTAGCGTAGTATAGCTTAGTGCAACACCGTGGAGGAAGGACGGGTCTTTACCCACTGTATCCCTGATCCACAGGCCGATAGGAGGTCGTGTAGTGTGTAAGTATAAATACCCCTTCCATTCATGGAAGGGGTGGTGCTTCATTCAATCTAACCTTTTACATTTGAGAACCAAGTCTCTAGCAAGAACACCCTCTCTACTTTCTCTCTCTAAAATGGTAAACATGTATTTTGATCATCCAAGACCACCCGAATCATCAAACACATAAATATTGGATCCTAACAATTGGTATCAGAGCCAGGTTTATTGTGTTGTGTTGATTTGTGTGGTTTCGTACCATGTTTTTTTTGTGTTTTGATGATTTCTTGTGGTTTTGATACATGGTTTTATAACAGTTTTTGGTACTCTTGTGGTCGGTTTATACATATTTTTGGTAAAAGTTTATCGATAACAGTTTATTGATAAGTTTATTGATAACTGTTAGTGGTATCTTTTGGTAAAAGTTGTCATATGATGTTTTCTGTCTTGTGTACTCATACAATCTTTTGACTTCCTTGTGTTACCAGTCCATATCTTGAATTATTGTGGTCAAAGTTACTTTCATATGATCAAAACTGTGGTCAAACCGGGTCTGAAAGGTACAACTGTATGAAGTTTTTCTAGGTTCCTGCTAGCGAGTTGGTCATATGTCCTTCATGGCGACTTGTCTTGACAAGTCGTCCAGATTCTATGTATCTGGTCTTAGCGAGTTATGGTGATATCTAGCGAGTTGTTTTGAAAAAAAAAATGTGGCGAGTTGTAATGAAAAAGACCTAGCTACTTGTTATTGAACAAGGTAGCGAGTTGAGATTAAGAGATATAGCGACTTGTGACTGAAAGTGCTAGCGACTTAACAAATGAAAAAATAGCGACTTGGTAACGGTTTGACTTTTGAGTCAAACCGAAAGGCTAGCGACTTGATAGACCTAGCGACTTGTTGTGTTTGATCTAGCGACTTGCTTAGTAATATTTTCTAGCAACTTGGGTTAAAGACTTGGGCTAAAGACTTTGCTCTAGCGACTTGACTGAAGTAACATTACAGAAAGGTAGAAGAATGAGAAGACTTGACAACATAAACCGAATACCACAACTGGACTCAACCAAAACTAAAACCATATACCAAAAGGTTTTTGACCTCAGGTTCACACCATCCTTGGTCCATGTTTCTCCAACGAATGTAATAGAAGTATCTATCACAGATCCAACATCAACCAAGACTCAAACAAAATGTAATACAAATCGATCTCAGAACAAGATTTCGTGGTTCACATATGGAAAATTATCATGACTATCTAGAGTCAATGAACACGAAGCAATGAATCATCACAGATTTATTTTTAAGGGTTGCCTCATTTTAATATTCGAATCATCTCAAGGAGTGAACAAAACCAAAAGGTTTTATCCAAACCTTTATTCGTTAAGTACAAAAGCGAAAATCAATTTTTTTTAATACCTACCCTAGACCCAAAGGATCTTGATGCCGTCTCAATCATAACCCTCGAGCCATCCCTGTGGTTTTGTCGACCTCCAGCCATCTCTGTGGCAAGGTCCATACGAAGGATGCATCACTTGGTACATGGGAGGCGGATTATTTTTTTTAAGATGTGTTAGGGTTTGGTGATGTAAGAGTTTGAGAGATGAAGGGAGGCAGTTATTTTATGTGTGTTCAGGGTTTGGCGAAGATTAGTCTGACTGCACTTGTTAGTGTATGTTTAGGGTAAGTGAGAGGAGGGGGCGGATAAGTAAGAGGATTAGGGTTAGAGTGTGTGATTTCTTTGTGCTTTATACCCGTAGGATTAGGGTGAGTATCTTACACCAGTGGTACAAAACGTTTTATGGTTCGTGGGCTGATGGGCTTTTACTTCCAACTTTGTGCTTGACCGGATTTGGTGAAGAATTTGATGGATTTGGGCTTTTCATACTGTTTAACAATGGGCCGTGTATTCTCTTGATCTCATTGGACGGGTATTATGTGATGGCATATTTTATATGATCACATATTTATATGATCTCATATACGGTTACTTGTTATACGGGTATTATGGTTGGTAATCACATAGGCTAAATATTTGAAAATTGTGTATTATTGTTTGATTGAGTGGATACATTTATGAACCGTGCGTCCGTTGGAGTTTGATACATGCTCGTGAATGTGGATTTATGATGCCTGATTCATGGTTGGAGTAATGTCTATGAGTTAAAACCTTTGATTTGTATGATGGGTTTCTTAAGGATTCATGTGGTATTGGGTGATTATATGGAATGAGGTCAATGATTTGTTATTAAATCTAATTTGTTTGTGACACAGATATGGATCGGGTCTCAAGTAGTATTTTATTAATGTATCGATTACATTTATTTGGGCTTTAATTTGGGATGATTAATTTGGGATCTCATATATATACTTGGGCTGCGACTTGTAATCTAATGATGCACTTTGATGAGATTTGACTTTGATGAGAGTTGATGAAATAATGTGACTTGTTGCTATATGGTTTGATACATTGGTGTATACACTTTCACGGAAGATCTTATGTCACGGCTTGAACCGAAAGTTGAACATGGTTGACTACGGGGTTGTTGTTCGGTATTTCTTATTTGGCTTTGAAGTGAAGTTTTTACGGACACATTTACTTATTTCGTCTTCTTTCTTGCTACCTTTCCGCGAAGATGACTTGTTTGGGCTTTTATAGAGTGTGATAAAGACTTGGCTATTTAGTTACGTTGGTGATTCTTTCTCGCTTAACAACGTTGCTATCACTTCGGTGTCTCACTCTTTTGAGAATGTCAAGAGGTTTAGTACATTGGGTACACCGTTTCTTCTTCACAAGGATTAGTACAAGGTTAAGTAACAAATCTGGAAAATTCTACTTCATGATCAAGTTTGGTATATCGGGTTTACTTCTCCATATGGTCATTACAATAGCCGACAGATTGCGTGATTGACGTGTTTTCCAAAGTGTTGATTGGATGGTTGATGATGTTGATGATGTTGGATAATGGACCGTTGATGAACCGCTGCATGTTCCCCTAAAACAGATATTCTCTGAAACCAAAGTCGTCGTAACACATTCAAGCTGACATTGTTTACGGTTTTGTCTTGATTTTGTAAACTCCCGCAAAAGAACCTATTTCTCGGTTTAAATCATAGACTTGTAAAATCCCGTGATAATGGAAACATCCTGGTATTAGTAAAGTGCATTTCCGGATCTATCTTACGGTTTATTCTTGGTTTTGTAAAATCCCGCGAAAGAAACTATTTCTCGGTTTAAACCATAGAGTTGTAAAATCCCGTAATGATGGAACCATCTTGGAGAAGATAAAGTGTAATTCTGGATCTTTTGATGCTGGTGCCACGGTTTCTGCTTCGAAGAAGGGATAAAAGGGTGTACTTCATGAATTGGATGTGTGTTTGGATATTCGTCATGGCAGTTTGGTTACTTCAAAGTTTTACGGGGTTATGCTCATTAAACCATGGTCGGGATGAAACCATTATCATAGTTCACTTAAAAAGTCTAAGGAGGCTAGATTTGAGCAGTTCAGAAGATGTGACAACGGCGTTAATTCTGTATTATTTATTTGAGGTTGAAGTGAATTATCACGGGCGAGTGTACTTAGTATCTGAAGGTATCGGGGATGGATGGATGAAGATTCTTCATGATCCTTGTTCGAGCTTATTATCAAAAACGAAGACATGGAAATCTAGTTATTGTTGAGTGACTTTTACCTTTTCTTTTACCACTTGGGGGAATTGGGCTCTTATCATCTCAAAATAACTATCACTTTAAGGAGTTACGTTGTAGTGCTCAGTGTCACATTCAATTGTGGATTTTCAAGAGGTGATGTACGTCTTATACTTGATGGTTGGTTGGTTGAAGAGTATAGAGTACTTAGAGATTCAATGGAGCATGAAGTCTCGGCACCGCTCTTTGTTACATATGTGCAAGTTTAAGTCACGAGTTCGGGTTAGTTTACTTCAGGGTCAAATTCATCATATTGGGTTTTCTCCATCAGCTGTCACGACAAAGAGCCTACTGAATGATAATGGGGTTGATTACATGTTTTTCTAAGAGAGCTGAAAAGAGAGAGATTATGACGTATGAACACAACAGTTCATGCCTCGTGCTCTAAAGAAAAGAAATGTGTACGTTTCAGTGCGCATTATCTTATGAAGAAGATAAATCTTCTTATGACGTCTGTTCACATCAGTTCAGGCCTCGTTCTCCAAAGAAAAGAAATGTGTACGTTTCAGTGCGCATTATCTTCTGAAGAAGAGAAATCTTCTTATTATGACCATTCACATCAACATGCTTCATACTTTTTCCATGCGCTTCAGTCATCAAGTGAACCGGGCTACCACTGATTGTTTTCTCATTCCACTTGCTCGATTATAATGAAGATGGCGACATCATGTGCTGATTTTGCGGGAGAGAAGTGTGAATAGAACATTCGGATGATTTTCACTTATTTAGTCAAGAATGGCATCTCCGTATGCAATTCTTGAGGGGGAGAAGAAGTGTGAATTTTTTGCATTGTTGATTGATATTTGAGAATATAAATGGTCATACGGCTCTAAACTCATGTAAGAACCGAGCCTCTTCTTATCGGGTTATCTTCACATGGAGTTTTTCTCTTCTAAGAGCCGTTGGTTGACATCTTCACTCGGATTGATGAGTTTATCGACAAAGTGCTTCCGGTTAATGCTTCACGTATACATCAACATGATGATTCCGAACAATCTCTCTGTTCTTGTTTGATGTGATTGGTAGTTTGGTGTTACCATCTTGTGTGTTCGTTGCGGCCTGATTGCTGATTTCCTTGATGAACATCTTTCTGTTCTTGTTTGATTGGGAGGGATTTTAGTTAAGGGGATTTGCAAGATGTAAGTTAATTGGGATGCTTTTTGGTGGGATGCTTTTTGGTGTGAGTTGAAGATGTTAATTATCTATTCCCCAACTGGACAATCTTGAAGAAGGTCGAGTCTACAGTCTGTTCTACATTTCTTGCTATATGTTAGAAGACCAAAGACGAGTTGCATTTAATGATCTAAAGACTTCTTCTTAATTTGGGCATTTATCAAAAAGATTGTCGGTCTAGGGGAGAGCACTAATTGGGGGAATGTGATAAGTCAAATTTAATCCCCAATTAGACTTGCTCACATTATTCAGCATGTTGATTCTCACAAAGACTTCAAGCGATCTTCTCAACAAATTTCAAGTATTTGGGCATTCAAAGAGTTGTTGATTCTGAAGTATCAAAACCAGAAAGAGGGAAGGAGACAAGCATCTAAACGCGAGTAAACTTGATGAACTTAATACTTCTAAGTAATTGAAGATATCCTGGGAAGACAAATGTTATTACCGCAGAGAAACTCAAGGTTTGACTCATTGCGAGTAAACTTGATGAACTTAATTCTTCTAAGTGATTGAAGATATCCCGGGAAAACAAATGTCATGACCGCAGAGAAACTCAAGGTTTTACTCATCAAGGCGTTTAGTATTCTTATTCCAACTATGTGGGGGAAGCGATGGAAGAGTTAGTTTATGAAGATAAAAGAGGTACACAAGTGTGTGATGATCTCGATGTTATCACAATCATCAGAGGAGAGAGAATTGTGTACATTGGAGGCGCTCAGCTGTTTCACTTGAGGGCTTAATCAGTGATTCAGAGATATAATCACTTATTCCGGAGTTGACATCCGCAGAGATTGTCATCCGCAGAGATAATCAGTGATTCGGCCTGCTTCTACAATGTTATCGGTTGTTCTCTCTTTGGGGAATGTGTGTACTTCGGGTCCTTGAGCTTCATACACGTTCATCAGGGAAGAAAAATGTGAACATGGGAAGGTGTTCTTCATTCCCCTCATGATGTGTATTCGGGAGAGTTCTTGGATATTGGTGTACTTCGGGTTCTTGAGCTTAATACACGTTCATCAGGGAAGAAAAATGTGAACATGGGAAGGTGTTCTTCATTCCCCTTATGAAGTGTATTCGGGAGAGTTCTTGAGCATTATACTAAGAGACTGACTGCATCTTTTCAACTACATGGGGGAAGTGTTCTCTTGACACCTTTTGGAATGGATTGCTTCAGACTTCAGTGGAAAAGAAATTTGAGAAGATTATTTATGAGTGGGATGATACGTTGTTGTTCTTCTTGTTGATGATATAACCCCGAATGGAGATCCTCGATTATCGTTCTTAAATGGAGCAGCGGGATTTATGATAATGGTGTGCTTCCTTGTGCACCTGGCTAAAGCAAGCTTGAAATAGAGCTTCGAATCTGCTCATCTTAAGGATTTTCGGTTTGGGGGGAAGCTGCCAGAGTCTCACTTTCAGATGGTTCAACTTCTCACTATTCAGGAGCATCGAAAGCTTTGGTGGTGAATGTTTAAGAGATGATGACTTCCATCTTCTACAACGGGGCTGTTCGATATCCTTATCTCGGTACTCGTATCATCATCTTCTTTTACTATATCATCTTCTCTATCTTTGTATATATTTTTCAGAAAAACAAAATACAAAGATATAAAACCAGCAAAACCAAATACAAAAATAGAAAACCTCAAAAAGAAAATAGAAAAATATAAAACCTTCAAAAATCCATAAAAATCAGAAAATTTCAAAAATACCAAAAATATGTTTTCTATAGACATGTCTTCTGGTATCGATAACATCTGCGGTCTTAGAAATGTCATTCAATAATGGCACGGGACTTTAGATGAAGTTCGAGCAGAAGGTGTAAATATTCTTTTCTGAACATGTCTCTTAATATGGCTTACAGTTATTTCAGACTGTAACCCGCGCGTCAAATTATGGCTTGCAGTTACTTCAGACTGTAACCCGTGCTTAAACAATGGCTTGCTATTATTTCTGATAGCAACCCGCTCTCTTAAAGAAAGAAAAGTGCTACGCTAAACAATTTTCAAATATTTCGTGCACTTATCCTAAAACAATTTGAGGAAAGTATGTCGAAGGACTGCTGTTCCTACACAAATGTTTTTCCGTCTAAAATTCTTCAGAAAAATATTTGTTGTTTTTCAAAAATGGTGGTAAATGAGTTGCTTTAAAAACAATCAGATTCAGAGTTTTTGTGAAAATTGAAAACTCAATCAATGACTTCAGCGCTTTTAATCTTTTCAGAAAATAAGTCATTGATTGAGGGGGAAAATGTTTTCAAATTTATATCATCTAACGGACTTTCTTAATTATCCTACGTGCTTATCTGAAAAAATATAATTGCCTATGTTGAAGGACTAGGTTTCTAGGATATGATTGTTAGGTTTAGATGATTAGAGTTTGAGAAACACATTATACTCATACCTTACATGATCTGATTGATATGTTGGATTGACTTTTATTAGTCGATTGTTGTTTGGGTGTTGTCGACCACCATATATTTGTATGTGTGTTCACTAACATATGCAGGTATATTGGTATATAAGAATGTTCCCGATCCGGATCCCACTAATGAACATGATTGGATGCCGCAAGGAAAGGGTAACGATATCTTGGGTTGACAAATGAAGAAACGGAGCTTAATTGGACTTCTATGGAGAGTTGGCATAAATGCAACGTAAGAGGTCTCACTGCATCAACAGATGGTTTTCTTCTAAGTGATTGAAGAAACGGAGCTTAATTGAACCTCAGTTGGCATTCAAAATGCAACATAAGAAGAAGTCTCACTGCATATGCAGACGGTTTTTCTTCAAAGCCCTACATCAACAACAGAAGCTTCTCAACCACCTAACGAATCTTTGTGCAGGATACCATTTTTAAACAATTTTTTAGTATATTGAATTAAATTGTTTTGAAAATGGAAAAATGTTGTTTTGAAAATATATTGGACTAAATTTTGAAAATCACCGGACTTCATTTTATCAAAACTTGAGTCACTCAATTATCGACTACGGTCATGGATTGAGGGGGAGAGTGATTTAAAATAAAATATTTTCAAACGATATTTCTTCACAAAAGTTCCGCTTTGTACAATATAAGTGGTGATCTAAAGATTTAATGTTATGTCATGGTATGATTTTTTCTTTAGAATCAAGGTCTTTCAAAATGAAATTTTTTCTGTTCTTGTTTGATTGTGAAATTGTTTTATTTTACTAAAAGATCTCTTAAAAACTATCATACCTGACACTAACAATCTTTAATGTCTTAAATTGGTCCTTATCTGTCATTTTTCAAAAATTGAATCTTGCCACGTCTTTCCCCAAATTTTTCTAAATGATTTAAATCAGTTGGGATCACAAATCTCAAATGGTTTGATATTTCTGATCGGGGTAGAGATCGTGATTTAAATCTCAAATCTGTTTTAAATGGAATTAGTTTTTAGTCCTTTAAAGGCACTTCAGCCTCCATGTGCCAAACGATTTCAATATACATAATGCACATGTTGAGGAGGAGGATTTATCCAAAAACCAGACGAGTATTTAAATCAGGCACATTTTCTCCCATGTTTTCCAAACTGAATTAAATCACTTGGGATCCAAAATCTCAAAGGGTTTGATATTTTTGATCGGGGGAGAATTTGTGATTTAATAATGAAATTTGATAAAAGGTGATCGTTTTGATTTAATTGTGCAGGCTGCTCTCTCATATGTGCTAAAAGCTTTCGAATCTCGAAGCACATATTGAGGGGGAGCATAACTATCGAGGTACAAAAAGTTTTTTTGAGATTTATAAAGTACCTTGATTGAGTTATCAAATGGTTTTCTTAATGGATTTTGTGATCGTGGATGTGCTTCAAAAGAACTCTTTCCTCTATGTGATAATATGATTTCACTTATCCTACGCACATATTGAGGGGGAGAATTTTACCATGAAAATCAAATGGCTTTTTCGTATGAAAATTGTGATCAAAGAAAATATTTCAAAGTCCTCTTGCCTCCTTGTGCTAAACAATTTCTAAATCATACGCACATGTTGAGGGGGAGGTTTTCTAAATGATCAAAACTATTAAGGTACAAAATGCTTTGATCTCGTATCACAAGTACCTTGATTGGTTTTCCAAATGATTTTTCAATTGGTTTCGAGAAGGAATGAACAATACCAAAAGACCGACCAAATTTACTTTATGCATGGTGTTATAAGGATGGTTAGGTTAGGTATTTGTTCCCACGATCCGCCAGAACCGGAGGGATCTACCCAGGGACAATTCACTAGATAGTGTAGAGTCCTTAGGTACGATGAAAAAAGGAGAAAAATGAGAATATGGGAAGAGTGCGGACTGAGACAGAGCTAGTATTGGAATAAACCCAACAAGGTTTTAGTTATTAAGTCTCGGTAAGCACTGAAGGGGTTGAAGAATGAAAAAGAACTGAATATGAAAAAGGGTGAAAAGAAATAGCCCTCCATCAATTCAACCTTAGGGCAGAAACCGGGTTCAATACATATGCTACTGGTTGTTACTAGGGTAACATTGGTATTGAAGACAAGACGTCATGGACCCAGTGACGCACTGCACTACAACTTCCCAAGCCACTCAAGTTCCTCTTAAAAGGGCTTGTTTCATTCTCACGGGGAACCGACATTATCTATCGACTTTCTCTTAGAGATTGTTGATATTGAAGAAGGAGACCCTCTCCCTAGTCTCCGGCACAGGAACCAAATGTGCACTATTGAGTCTAGAGCCAAGAGATCATCCACAATATCTCGTTAGGACACTAAATTCTTGAAGACTTGCTTTTTCACACAATGTGGAAAGTAAGTATATATTAAGAGTCCTACGCATTATCCTTGTGGTATTGCCAGAACATCTGAGTGGTATGTAAAAGTATTCACGATGAAGATGGAAATCCTTCTAGAGCCAACATCAAACAAGCTCTTGGTGGGTGACATGTGAGATTTTGCAAAAGATCAAGCTTGTGACAACTGGATAGAAACAATGGGGAGATTCACTCGTGAATCAACCTTGGTCCAGGAATGGAATTGACGAATACTTTTGGAAAAACCGTTCGATGTGCAAACCTTCTTTTCTCTAGCACATCGAATGTGTACTTATGTTTTCAAATTCAAAAAGTATCTCTGATTGAAAAAATACTTTTAGAAAAACCGTTCGATGTGCGAATCTCTTCTTTTCGCTAGCATGTCGAATGTGTACTCATTCTCTAATACAAAAAGTATTTTGTTTGAAAATTGATCTTTCTCATAAAACCTTCGTCGTATTGCAAAACTCTTTCTTCAAGCAGTACGCGATTGTTTTTCAAATCATTTTTCATCAATCAGTGAATCTCAATTCGCTGGTTCACTCACTCCGTGTTGTCTTCTTTGAGACGTTCCGGTTTGAGAACAGCTAGAACAGCTGTGAAACCCTGTCAAGGAGATTCTAAGGAATCCTACCTGATCACAGGCAGTACTTGTACTGATCAACGGGGAACCGTGGGCCGTGTACCTCAATTCAACGAAAGTGATCAAAGACACTTTCGTGCGCTTTATTGCTAAATGTCGTATGCAGGTACACCCCGACGATTGCAGCTGATCAGAATTGAGGAGTCAATCCAAAGCCGCATGTTCACAGCAACCTCACTTAATTGAAGAAATCATGACTGGTGCATATCTACATAACCTGGCTCTGATATTTCATACTATGCTTCTGCTTCGCTGCTGCAAATACCATGAACCAGTAAGGCTTCCGCTACTCTGATGGAAAGATGTCATGATTCAAAAGTGTGAGCATGTCGGTCCAAAAGTCACAACTTCACATGATGGCAACACAATAAAGGGTGATCCAGAGATTTACTGTGGCTGAGGATCTCAATGAAAGCTCGAAGATCATCAAAGATGTGGATCAGTTCAAAGACCTCCACTCAAAGTACAAAACTATGCGGACTTTGAAGAATCGCTACAAAAGCACAAAGATTGCGGAAATGAAGAATTCAAGTCTACGAGCTCAAGAACAAAGTCAAGAATAGAATGCTAGGATTCTAAATGTAAAACATGGGGTGACCTCCCTTAGGGGGAGATTGTTAGGAATTAGAAAATTCCTTAGTGAAGAGTCGGTCACCCCAAATGTTATCTAGCTTAAGTTAGCTCGTAGACTTGTCGTTAGTTACATTATTTAGTAGTTTATTTATTAGTTTGTAGCGTAGTATAGCTTAGTGCAACACCGTGGAGGAAGGACGGGTCTTTACCCACTGTATCCCTGATTCACAGGCCGATAGGAGGTCGTGTAGTGTGTAAGTATAAATACCCCTTCCATCCATGGAAGGGGTGGTGCTTCATTCAATCTAACCTTTTACATTTGAGAACCAAGTCTCTAGCAAGAACACCCTCTCTACTTTCTCTCTCTAAAATGGTAAACATGTATTTTGATCATCCAAGACCACCCGAATCATCAAACACATAAATATTGGATCCTAACATGGGTTAGTCTCGTAGTCAAGATAGAATTTGTTCCTTCAAATTTATTTGGAGTTTAATACTGCTGGGGCCCTCGTAGGGTTGACAAGATGTTTGTGTGGCCACACCCAAAATCTCCCCTGAATATGTTCAGAAGATTTGGTAATCTTGGTCAATCACTTAAAACGAGAAACAGAATGGTTAAATAAAGAATGACTTAATTCCATATCTTTATTTAACATGGTATTAGAAACAAAAGGATAATAATAATGAGAAATTATTAAAAGGTTTTCCAGGAGCCTTGCTCGAGTTGTACTAGAGGCATCGAAGTATTGCTAGACGCTAACCGATGTGATCACTCTATTAAGATATATCCAAGTGAGAGGTATTAGTTTTATGGATATAAATTAGTAGTCGTGAGTTAGGATCGAACTCAAGACCATGGGATTGTACGCTTTACGTATGAGAATTAAAGTTAATAATTAAATGTAAATGTTATATTTATTTATTAATTACACGAAATATATAACGAATGTTAAGTTAATTAAGTGTAATGGACTAACGATCGTTAAATGTTAATTGGAAGGACTAAATAATAAAATAGAGATTAGGAAGGTTCCGGAATCCTTGGGGATTACTCAAACCGATCGGCCAAGGGGTTCCAAAGCCCAATCCATTGCTAACTTGGTTACTAAGTTACTTTGGGTATAAATACAGGCCTAGGGTCTTTGTATTCCATCTCTTGTACTCATTGTCTAAATCCAAAAATTGTTTTGTGTGTTTATTTGTTCCAAACGATCGACCACCTCAAGTAGGGTGTCGATACTTTTGTTTTTCCAAAACAAATATTTTCGTGTGATTAAAACTAGCATTACTTTAATTTGATTTAGTACGTGTGTACAAGAACGTGGTACTAACATACCTTTGTTGGTATCTTAGATTGAATTACAAAAACGGTAAGGGGTAATTCTTATAATCCTATAAACCCTAATTAGGGTTCATCACTTGCTAGTTTTGTGGAATTAATTCTTGTTCGGCTAGAATAAAAAAGGTACGCATACTTTATGTTTATGTTAGTTAATTATTCATTATACGTTCCTATACGCTTCCGCATGTTTCTTTGATGTTTTATGTGTTTTATATACGATAGCCATGTTATATAATTTCAACACTTAGTCCTTACGAGCGTCCATACGTATATATTATAGTCTTGATTGATACGAAACAAGGTTTCATTTGTTAGCCTGAGCGTTGCGCCAAGATAAAAATACTTTAACTTATACTCATTTACGTGTGTAGTTCGAGTCAATAGATACCGCAACTAACTCATCTCCTCTAGCTAATCTATGTTTGGGTTCAATCAATTTTTATCAGGCAAATGATAGATTAACTTGTTTGTTTCGAGCTCCACTCTTTAACGTTGGTTTGTGGGAGTCTAAAACACACGTAAACGCTAAAAGTGTGTGAGCCTATGGGGGTACACACGATAAGCACGAGAGTACGTGTCGAACGTATACATACTTGAATATATAACCCGTATTATGCATGCAATTTGACCCGATCATCTTGTACGACCCATGGGCTATTTGTAGATTGGACTTGGGTCGAATATGAAGCAGGTATTGGCCTTGAAGCTTCCAACTGATCGGGCAATGGGGATGAATGGGTTTGTTTGGGTTTCAACTTGTCGACCAAATTACAAGCTTGGCTTGTAGTCAACTTGTATCCATATATAAACAAACAAATCCTCAATTCTACCGACATGTATTGTATCCCTAAACTAATCTAAAAGTCGATCCATCTTTTCCCTGAATACCGATCGGAATTTCTATTCCAATTAGGGTTTTCAATTTGGTTTGACATTCCCTAAAACTTGCATCATTTTCAAGTTGTTTTAGGTATTTGATTTAGTTGATCTTTTGTTACTGGTTCGTGGTTGAACGTGGGTAAGCAACAAAGGGGTTTTCTGCTTTGGTGTTTCTCGGACAACAAAGAAGAAGAAGAAGTCGGACAGTTTGTCCGATATCGAGTGACTAAGATGCTGTCTTCTCGGACAACAGTTTATCGAGCAGAAGCAAGAGTTGTTCTTGGGTGTTTGTTGTGATCTTGGACAAAAGAGAAAGACTAGTTCCAGGGTTTCTTTATTCGTGAGTTATTCAAGTGATTATCAAAGGGTTGATTGGGTAATACGTTCTCGACTATCTTCTTATCGAACGTGCTCGTTTACGTGTTGTGTGTGATACTCGTAGAGGTATCTAATATAGATACTTTGGGTTTCTATTGGTTTTCTTGTTCATTCTATTGCGTTCAATTATCGCCAAAGGTTAGTTTTCTAATTTACATTTTATTCAATATTGTTTATTAATTACGTGTTTAACCTAATTGCGATAACTAGATCCAATTCCGCTGCTTACTCGTATGCGTTACTTGGCTAACGTAGTTCTAAAATCCCGACATTTAATTTGTTTTTATCCATAATAATTAACCCGTGTAGAGATAATTAGGGGGTGTACCTAAAGAGTTCCCTGAATCACAGATTTTTTTGTTGCTTAGTGCAAAATTTCTCCGAAACATAATTATTCAATGCACAAAAAACGTGTACTTTAAATCTATAAATAGGAGTGTAAATGAGACGAGACAACTCGCGAATTCTTCGAGATTGACTTGTAAACTACTCGAAACCGATTCAATTTAAACGAGACGAGCTCGAGTTCGAGCTACTCGAGTATATTCTCAAGTCGAGTTCCAGCTCCAAAGTACCCGGCTGGTGAAGCTCGCGACCCTTATCAAGCTTTGATTAAATTACACGTTTACCTTTTTATATACATAAATTGACTTAATTTTCATACAAATCGAGTCAAGACGAGCTTGATATGCCGAGTATTCATAAAGTTTGAGAATGAAATGTGAAAATAATCGAGCTCGAGTCGATTTCAAGCTTGAGTTTTATTTGACGAGTCGAGCTCGAGTTCAAAACATAAAGCTCGACTAAGCTCGAGTCAAGGTTCGAACTCGATTTTAATATTCGAGTCGAGCTCTAACTTGGCATACTCGACTCATTCTTGAAGACTCTTGTATGTATGGTAACCCTATCTTCCACTACTGGGTAGACTGTTGCACATAAACACCCTTATCTATAAACACAAATATAATTAATCCCTTCTTCGTCTCAAAATATTTACCCGTCTACAAAAATACATAGTATAGAAAAAGATAATTACGATTTTTAAAAAAGATAATTATGAGCATCCTTTTATTCTTACTTTTTACAGAACCACAATTTTACTCGGTTAATTTCAAGTAAAATAATACTCTAAACTACCAATGGATCAAGTTTTTTAGAAAGCATGAGCCCAATCTGATAGCCCAACAAATCCATACATTTCGACCATATAAAAAAGAAGAGTTAGGGTTCCCTTTCTTCTAGGGTTTCAGCCGCCGCCAGCCGCCTCTGCCGCCGTCTGATCTCTCAACAGTAAACTGTCTCTCATTTCTATTTTGCATTATGATGGTCTGCATTATTTAGCTGTATACGAATGTTTTTTAAAACCTAGTTTGTTTCATTTTACATTGAAATATGATGTACTACTTTTTTTTATTTGTTAAATTTTTTAGTATTTGTGATGTTTAGGCTAATTTATGTGGTTTAGTTGTATATGATGATCTTAGTTAAGTTTGTTAAAGAATTATGATGATTTTGTCTACTGGTCTAGTTGCATAATATATATAATCTTAAGTATGTGCAAAATCGGGTCGGGTCGGGTCACCGATCTGAATGGGCTTTTGTGTCTCACCAGGCTTACGGATGTAAATGGTTTTTGGGTCTGAATTGGTTTTTGGGTCTAAATGGTTTTAGGGTCTGAATGGCTTTAGGATCTGAATTGGTTTTTGGGTCTAATTGGTTTTCGGGTCTGAATTGGTTTTTGGGTTTCGGGTCTGAATTGGTTTTGGGTCTAATTGGTTTTTGGGTCTGAATTGGTTTTGGGTCTAAATGGTTTTTGGGTCTAAATTGGTTTTTGGGTCTAAATGGTTTTTCGGGTCTAGACGATTCATTTGGTAACATGGGTTTAAAGCGGTCTCGGGTATTTTCACATTTTTTGAATATTTTGAGTAGTAAATAATTACTCTTGTTTAACCGAGAGTCTCAAATTGCTGCTTCTAATTTTACGTTTGAATTTATGTAGTTTAGTTGTGTATAATCTTGTATGCATGTGCAAAAGTTGTGGGTCGGGTCACCGGTTCCAAATGGACTTTCTGTTCTAAATGGGCTTTAGGGCCCGAATGGGTTTCGGGTCTGAATTGGTTTTTGGGTCTAAATGAGTTTCAAGTCTAAATTGTTTCTTGGGTCTGAATTGGTTTTTGGGTCTAAATGGGCTTAGAATATAAATGGGTTTTGGGACTGAATTCGATATTGGGTCTAAATGGTTTTTGGTTCTAAACGGGTTTCGGGTCTAGACATGTCATTTGTTAACATGGGTCTAAAACAGGTCTCGGGGATTTTAACATTTTTTGAAATTTTGAGTAGTAAATAATTACCTTGTTTAACCAAGAGTGTCAAATTGCCTCTTCTGATCTTATATATGAATTTTTGAATGTTTCACTGATTTGCATACCTTCTATGTTATAACTTATTAGTACAGCTAGTACATGTTAAAAAGTTGATTATGTTACTTATTTTGTCTACAGTTTATAGAAATTTTATGTTTCAACACTTTTCAGTAAGTTTTGAATTATTTGTGCATAAATGTATTATATATTTGTCTTGTTATTATTGCGTAATTCCATAGAAGTTTGTTTATATTGTGCTATAAATATAAGAAAATAATTTTGTCCTTTGTTACTGTTATATATGAACCTTTTTTATTGCCACAGTTTTTACTACTTGTATGACTTTGAAACTGAGTTGAGCAGGCTTACTTTCTGCATTTGTGTGTTTGAAAAGTGAGAATTTGTGTCTGGTTGTTTGCTATAAAACATAAACCTTTGAACATCTTTATGTGACAGAAAACATGGCTATGATTTCAAGAATGAAAGTGTTTCGGACCACTCTTCAAGCTACTCGAACAATGGGGATGAGGTGGCCCAGCAAGGAATCCGCTGAAGATGCTGGTTTATCAAATGAAAGCTTATTTGATGAAAAGAACCGGCTTATGCATGTTGATCCAGGGAGGTTTGTTATCTTTAACGGACGCTGGTATTTCCCGCCGGTTACCGTTAGACCAGCCTTCGAGCTATGGGATTATCCAACCCTCTCTTTGGTTGAACCAAAGGGCACCTCACTTTTCAGCTCACTTTTCAGGTAAAACAAATCCGTAACTTTAATTGTAGTTTATCATTTTTCTGGCTACTTTGTTAATATAAAAAGCAACTTCTCTGCAGCCAGCGGAATATTTATGTGGCTGCTGGAGTTGTTGGACTTGGTGGCCTTGGTGGAATAGGGTATTATGCTATGAGGTATTACAAAAAAAGGTCTGTTTCAGTTTCCACCATCTCATATATAATAGGCCAAGTCTTTATGAATAGATGATGTGTTTGGATAACCAATCTGTCCTTCTAATTAGTTAATTTTAAAGAGCAATTTGAAGATTAATGTTTCTTAAGTTAGTCATTCAATAAATCTTATTGAAGTGGCCCTTAGATAAGTGTCTTACTAGACATGGATGATAACTTGAAATTCAAACTATAAAAGCGGGGTCTATTTAACTAGTCATTAGGTCAGATTTTGTACAATACTAAGTTCAATATTTTAAAACAGTAAAAAAGTTGGAAGTTACTAAAATTGAAGGCTTAAACTGAACTTACAACAACATAAAACAGGAAGCTAACCACACTGCATCAATACATTACATGTTTCTTATTCATGATAATTTCTTTTACCAAAACCTCAGGCTAAGTTAATGCGTCACTTGCTTATTGTCGGTTTATAATTATTAATTCCATAATTAAGGTATTATGATAAATTTATGTGTCATCTCATTATTGGTGGTTCATATTCATTAATTTATTATTTTAGATCAAGTAAATGCGTCACCTTGTTATTGGTGGTTATCCTGTGTGACTATGTTCAAGTGATGCAACCGTTCCAAGACTCGTGATTGGTTTATATGGTAGGCCTGTATTTGTTTAAGCTTATTCTTGGGCTTATGATTTTATCTCATTCTGGCTTATGCTTCATAAGCCTAATCTTTTTTGCTTTTTTTGAGACTTATCATCTTATATAAGTTTGTTATATCATAATAAGCTTTTTTAAGTCCATAAGTTTCAAAATAAGACGAAAAAATTGGCCTTACGAAATATAAGCCAAAATAAGATAAGCGCATAAGTATGCTAAAAAAATCACCCCTTTATATTAAGTTAATGTGTCACCTCATTATTGGTGGATCATAATCATTAAGTCACAAATTTGTTATTTTAGGTTAAGTTAACGTGTTACCTCATTACTTCGTTAGCGGTACTTATGCAGCTTGAATGTTCAAATGATGGTTCTGTTCCAAGAATTGTGATATGGTTTATTTGTTAAGTAAATGTGTCACCTCGTTATTGGTGGTTATCCTTTTTGGCAATGTTCAAGTGATGCAACTGTTCCAAGACTCGTGATTTGGTTTGTATGGTAAGCGCGTGTTTGTTTAAGCTTGTTTTTGGCTTTTGATTATATCTCATTTTGGCTTATGTTTCATAATCCTAATCTTTCTAGTTTTTTGAAACTTACCATCTTATGTAAGTTTGTTATATCATAATAAGCTTTTTTAAGCCCATAAGTTTCAAAATAAGACGAAAGTATTGGCCTTATAAAATATAAGCCATAGTGAGAGTAGCTCATAATCACAAAAGTATGCTAAAACAAGCACCCCTTAATTTATGTATCCCTCCTCTTTGAATTTTAATCTTAAAAATATTTTTGTTATAATGGGTCTTGATTTATAGTCCTTACCCTGAAAGAAAATATTTGTTTTAAAACCATACTCTCTGAAAGAAAATATTTATAAACACCATCAACTCATACCCCTCAACTTGACACATATTTGCTTGTTCTGCAATGCACAACTGCTTGCTGCAGGACAATGTTTGCAGCTCGTAAAGCCCGAGATTTTGCACCCATTGGTCTTGCAGTTGTCCCGTTTCTTGCCCATCCTCGAGCTCCTGCAAGTAAGTTTTAGATTCAAATTATACCAATTCTAGAGGTGGCAAGATGTATCCTCTAAGGCCTTTCTCCCCATCATTCAATCTAAATGATAAAAATTTATTTTCTAAAATAGATCTTACGACCAAACAGAAGATCAAAGAATTTCTCAGGACTAGAAATGTACACGCTCAGGTAAGTCTGAAACTAATGTTTTTTCTGAGAGTATTAGTTATCGTGAACCTTAATTGAGCTGTCCTTAATATGGATTCTTGCAGCGTTTGAGCTTACAGCAGTTTCTTACTTGCCTTGGTCTTGAATGTTATCTTGATGTTATGCGAGGGGTATTGAATTTTCAATATATTATCTGTGGCTATGTTTTCAGAAATTTGCGCATGGTAACTTTTCATTTTATTCTACAGAGAGTTTTGGAAGACCTAGCGACATTATCATTTGAAGATATGGCAGAACTTGGTATCCAACTGGTTGGTTATTTATCTTATACTTATTAATGTTTGTTTATTGTCTTGTTTCCAAACATTATTATATGAATAATTTCGAATGTTTTGTGTAGTTAATTTGTTTTTTGGATAAAACTGGATAAGAACTAATGGCACTCATATTTTTAGATTATCGAAGTTGGTTACTGATAAATCAATTTTTACATGTATTTATTTGCTTATATAGTACCTTCTTAGAAGATTGATCACCTCCTGTCACAGTTTACTTGATTTGATTTTTGCACTTGGTTTTTTTTCAAACTAGTTTCTGACACGGTTCAACTGTTCATAATTGTGCAGGATCATAGAGTGCAGTTGAAAAATGGAATTAACTATCTGATGGACTTGCATAACAAAACCTTTGTCTTTGCTCCCGTGCCCAATGCCGCGTAATTGAGTTTTATGTCATGAACAATTTAAGTTTCTTGTTAAGTTGTTATGCTTTCCTTGTACATTGAAGCACATGACTGATTGTAATTAGTCTAAATGGCATCTGAACACAAGTTAAGTCAAATACTTATTCGAATCCTGACCATGTTTCGTGTGCTACTTTATAGTATTAAAGTTGAAAGCAATATATACCCCATTAGGGTAATTCTACAAACACCCCTTTCCATGTAAATATGAAGTATTGTGTGTCTGTGTGATAATAAGATGTAGGAGAATTGCTATAGGAGGATCTCATTAGCTGTAGAAACAAAGTAAAGTTCTTGAACTTTCACAACATTGAGCCATAATGACGAGAACAATGTCGGATAAGCAATGCTATTAACGCCGAGAAGTTGAAAACGCCAAGTGTTATAAAAATTGTGCTCTTATTCGTGCTTGCTTTCTTAGTTGTCATTCCCTTCGTCATCCATAGGCCATGATGCACTATTTCAATTAGGTGTCAATCGGCTTATCGGGTCGGGTCTAGGGCTTATAGGGTCGGGTTTATTGGGTTTTGAAAAAATAAAAACTAACCCGCAACCCGACCCGATAAGGAATCGGGTCTATCAGGTTGCGGGTTATCGGGTTACTTGTTAAGGAAATAAAATAAGACGAATAAAGAAAAAAAATGTGATGTCGATGTGAATTTTAGACTTTGAAGCAAATGTTTTATAATACTATGATTTCTATCTGTTCATAGAAGAATAAATGGCATAACTAAATCAAATTAACATGTACATATATAGGATCTTGTTGTATTATATTGTGCTTAATGTTTATGAAACGAAGTGCAAGTGTTGCATGTTTAGACAAAAGAAGTGTTACATGTTAATAAACAAGTGTCACAAAGTAATGGGAAGTGTTGCAACACTAAACTTACGAAAATAACACTTGCTAATGGGCTTTTGATTTACAATTAAAAATTTGTTAATATGTCATTATATCTTATCGTGTTGACCCGATAACCTGATAAGAAACTAATCAGGACTCTAACCCGACCCTATTAGGTTATTGGGTCTATCGGGTTGACCCGATAAGCTAAGTTGGACCCGAATCAACCCGATTTTATAAGACTTTATCGGGTTCGGGGTAAAGTCGGGTCAACCCATTTGACACCCATAATTTCAATTCATTTGTACACTTGACACAATATAAATGAAATTACATATTTACCCTCGATATGTTATTGCCTTTGTCTTTTCATGTTTGCCCTTAACATTAGTGCATTTAATTATCGGTATTAATCTGTTAGACTTTTGGATTGGGATCCTCTCATGTTCAAATTGAACATGAGTGGTCATGTTAGTTATTTTGTAAAGAAAATTTATTTTTTGATAAAATAAAGGTCCCATAATGTATTGTTTATTATTTTTCTTGCCTCACATAACTCTTAACATGACCTCTCATGTTTAAATTGAACATGAGAGGATCTCAATCCTAGACTTTTACTTTCACGAGGCATTCAGCCTCGTGCGATGTACACAGGTGCACACAGGTTGTATAAATTGTTTTTGCTTACATAATGTTCAGCGTAAATCGTTGAAGTATAAATCTAATTGTGTATATGATTGAAAACGTGCATCACAATACTTAGCCAAATATTTATAAATTAAATTTTGTTAACCTCGAATCTAACATAACCATTAAGTGTTAAGTCTCAATTCGACTTGATCAATTCACGTAGCGTGATAGTTTGATCTCCATAAAATTCGCATCGTCGTCAAGGTGCTTGGTTGACCGACCGACTCACTTTGACCTTGACTTTGACTCATTTCCTATGATAGTAACATATCCATGCATACATATCTAGTAATAAAAATGGATACTGTATAAATCAATAGTAAGCACTATAGTTTTTATCAGTACTTTTACCAAAAGTGTCATGTTTAGCTTGTTCCTTCTGGTAGAATTTGACAACTATTCCCTATTAAGTTCCAAAAATTGCAGTCGGTTCAAGTTATTACAGACTCCCCATTTATTATCAGGTCTTCAAGATAGCAAGCTAAAGTTCGAACTAATATGCTAATGTATAAGATAAGGACCATTTATTATTTTAACACGATACAAATAAATCTACCACTGAATGTTAAAGAAACAAAACCACTCTATTAAAAAAAAAGATTCAAACTATGAGTGCATAACAACATATTACAAAAATCTCCATCCAAGAATGTATGAATTCTTCATAAATTCTATAAACTGTATTTGCATTTTTCATAATTCCTTTATTTAAACCACTATGACCAAGACAATATAATGATGATCAAAAAATAACATGTGCGTCAGTACTTAGGCTAAATTGACATTTTCCGTCCAGCAGCAGCCTTGGTTCGAGAGCAAGTTTAAATCTCAGATCCAATAGCTCTATTCTAACCACTTCATACACCATCTGGACGCCAGAACATCTCTAGCTTTGTTGGCATCTGTCGCAAAGTGAGTTACAGTTTCTTATCAGAAGTAGAGGCGCATCGGTATATACTTACTCTATCAAAATACTATAGAAGTAAAAAGGTCGGAATAACTCAGTTTAAGCGCAATATTCTACAGAAAAAAAGAGACGCGCATCAAGTATTCAACAACATTCGTGGGCAGTAGGGGTGGCAATTTTGGCTTGCATACAAATCAATGGGTATATTCGGATCATATGTTATCTGTTATGGGTCAAATGGATAATGTGAACGATTTAACTAAAAAATAGTCAAACGGGTTAGAAATTGTTTGAAATGTATTCCATATTGCATAAAACCACAGCTTTATTGCTTTCTTAAAGAAGGTTAGCCTTTCAGTGTACAAACTTTAATCTTTTGTAATCATATATAGCTTATGGTTTACCAAACTCAGCGAAGCTCAAATCAATAAAAAATTCATTTTCTGCTTGAATCCATTTTTTTAACGCGTCTATAACTCATGTTCCACCAATTTTTGTTGTAGTTCTGCTACTCATTTTGTATAAAAGCTAGTACGTGTTTTTTGGCCGCAGCCACAGTGAAAAAATACATACATAATTAATAATTTTGGTAGTAGTAGTAATAATCCATAATAACAAAAGATTGTAACAGCTAAAATTTATGGGTATCTCTATTTAAGTAAAGTTAATACTTATACGGATAAGAAAAAAGAAACTACCTAATATAAATACTATCATACCTATAGACTACTGTTGGGCTGATCTGTGGACTGAACTAAAGCACAACCTTGATGCAAAAATTTTAACCCACTTGTAAAAAGCTTCGACCCACTCACCAGCGCCATGCGTTTACAGCTTACTAACTCTGTTATACCTTCAAAAAGACGTTAACTCGTAGTTCTGGAAATGTTGCAGCTCCATGATATCCTGATTGCCTCCATACATAACCTGGTAAATTGCAAAGTTACACTGGGCCTGCTCAAATGAAGTTACTTTAGGTTGGTCCTTTGTTCAAAAATAACATATGATTACAGTTTGGGGCTGCTCAAACTCAAATGTGACGCATTGGGTCTGCTGAAATATGGGAACAGGTTGAACTTATTATGTGTCTTTTAACGCAATGTAGTATAACCGAAACCAACTCAATACTTGATCGACACATAATGGTTCTAATACTACTCATGAAAAACATACAATTAGAAGATAACCATGATTTCTAAAGTTAATCGGCCCTTGCTCTCGACGTCATTTTCATATACGTTCCCTGGCATATAATAAAAGTTAAAATAAAGATAACATCCCCCAAATGATTATCAAATATGAATGTAAGCTTACAATGGCATAAATTTGACCAAGTTAGTTCTGGTTCCATGGATTCAGTCTTCTGTTGTCGATGAACACATCTTTTTTTGTCTCTTTCATTCTACGGGCCTCGGTTTCATATAGACTCCACGATTTGCTGCAGGCTTATATAGCTAAAAGTGGTTGATGCTTATTTTTTAGATCACATTTTAAATTTATAATTACTCGTTTACCTATGATCTACTATTGCACTAACGGGCAGTGTACCCGGTCGTGTGTGGTCTAGTAATTGGTAAAACCGAAGTCGTCCCAAGAGTTATAGGCGGAATCTAAATTAAGTTCTAATTGTCATGGAAATTATTCTGAATTAATTAACTAATTAATAAACGAAAATGAAATGTGAAGATAATCAAAGGAGAAGAATGTGCTAGCCTAGTTACTACTTTATCATGCAATGATCTAGTTCCCCTGTGTAATGTCTATGTCTCGCCTTATGTAGTGGCTCTAAGTCATTAGGTCCGAATGATCATCGTGACCTAACCTATAATCCCTAGATCCCAACCCCGATGGTCACGGGTGGCCAAGTATCTAGTTCTTAGTCATTAAGTACCAACTATCCGTTAGACCTATCTAGTGTCGAGTTTCTCACTACTTGACACTTAAACCCTCGTTTGGTCCACGTAAGGTTTAACCCGCACTTCTTGAGTACCAGTGTTGTAAAAATCGGCCATGGCGGCCGATATGGCGGTTGGCGGTGGTCCACAGCCACGATATTTCCCATATCAGTCTAACTTATCTGTTTGGTCAAAATCGGAGCTTGGCGGTCAAAATCGGCCTAGGCGTCGGCCGGTCAACGTCGGTCAACTTCAAATCTAGTTTTTTTTTTTTTTTTTTTCAAATTCACGGTGGTCAACTTCGATTTTATTGATTTTGTTTTAATTTGAGCTAGTTTTTATAATTAATATTGCTAATATTTATTTTTAGATAAATTCCTTTATAATTTATGGTCTCCGCCATGGTGGCTATGGCTCTTGGTGGGGGTCAACCGCCACGGTACCGCCGTGCGATTTTTATAACCTTGTTGAGTACCAATTCTAATGTAGGCGGTGATTTGGTCAATCCAACATACGATGTCACAACTCGTGTAACCTATTAAGCTAGTGTTCGAATGGCCATGTACTAACTAGCATATTAGGTTCTACCCTAGCTTTAATACTACCAAAACGCGGGGATTCAAAGATAAGCTAACAAGATATCAACCTAAAGCGATAAATAGACAAGGAACATAGAATCAACAAACTTACGGCTTAACCACAAGTAAGGGGTTACGCCGTAAGTACCCTTATAGCAGGATGTCCCATAGTTTTGTTGAAAATTACGGCGTAAACTTGATGAAAAGGTTACGTTGCAAAACTCTCATAAACATTTTTGGTCCAAATCTACGCCGTAACCCATTGTGTGTGGTTACGGCGCAACCTTCTTGATCACTTAATTTCTTCTAAGCCAATAGATATTTATGGCGTAACCTAGTCGATGGGATGCGTTGACTTTGCTCTTTGCTTGACATCATCTATTACGGTGTAAGTTGATCGATTCACTTACGCTGTAACCTTCAGTGTTCCATCAAGTACAAGTATATCTTCAAATGTTTTCTTTCCAATTCCACGTTTTTTTTTGTTCCAATGCTCAATCATAAATTGAAATGAAATATAAAGCATTTAAAGTATATATTCACATGAAATTGTAGTAACTATGAGCATAATTAAGGGAAATTGATACTAAAATACAATTTTGAATTACAATGTTGCATCAATATATGTGAGCCATAATATGTAGCATATCTAAATCCCATCATAAGTAGCTTACAATGGGATTTAGAGAATCATTTTTAAATTCTCCTTTTTTCAATGATAAATCACGAGACCGTTTAGTAAGGATAATAGGTGATTTGCGGATCCACGACCTCTTTTCTAACAATTGTTCCATGCCCGACTCAAATTTGAATAAGAAAACACCCTCCTCATTCCTCATCAATGTTTTAAAACCGAATTTTCCCCATGTGTTTTGAACAACCGGGAATGCTAGGCTCTTACCAATAAAATTCTCGTACCTGCTCTTAACACCGTCACTTGCATATTTAGGAAGCCCAACGTCAGAGTTTTCTAGTTTTTCCTCGTTAACAAGTGGGCGAAAGTTTACCATGTTGATCACACTTCCAAAACTAATAACACTAGCAACAGTGATCGGGTTCTTTATCCCTTCATCATGAGCTTTAGGGCTACTAAGATTAGTGTCGACCCCAACAGCCTCATTGTGATCACTCCCATCATTACTACCTCCTTTGACAGCCTCATTATCCGCCCCACCATTACTACCTCCGTTGATAGCAGATGGTACACCAACAGCCTTTGCTTTATCATTAGCCGAGACTTGATCCTTTTACTTTACACCTCTCCTACCCCCACTCTCCTTTTGACTCAGAAAACCACGTTAGGTGGCATACAAACCACCAACACCAGATCCACTATCAATAGACAAAACCTAATTAAATAGTCGAACCCCTCAACAAAACATAAAAAAACCCTATATAGAGAATCGTTACAGCACATATACCGAGGAGTATATAAGGCTATAACAACATTAGTGTAAGGTTTAATAAACAATAGAATTGAACGATTTAGAAAGAGAACTTAATTAGATGATCAATTAATGCAGCGAGCGGCTTAAAAAACCTAATAACCAATCAAATGAATCCTTTGATGCACGTGTTACTAATAGAGATCATAGCACGTGTAGATCAAAGATACAAGATCAATCATAGGGTTAAAATGAATCACCGTTGTCGTCGTTATTTGAGAGGGTTTTCTAGGGTTTTTTTTTTTTTTTTTAAAATATTAATTCAAAGGTTGTTGGAACTATAACATTATAAGTTTATAACCAAACAAATGAGTTATAAACACAACACATAATTTAATAACTGTATGATCATGTTTATATATTTAGCACTTTACTAAAACATTTTAGTTTTACTATTTACCTTGTTACTTAACTGATAAAGAAATATTTATAAGTTTGGGCGCCAGAAAGTGTGATGCTATAGCATCAAAGATGATTTGGGCTGCACATGGTGGCAAATGTGATTTTCCACACCGACCTTCTTTTTGGTTCCCTAACGTGAGATATGTACTTGAGAATGAACAACAGGTGCTTGTGGGTGGAATCAGCAACTGCAGCAAGGTACGTACGGTTACTCCGAAGCTTGGCCTGATTCGTGCATCAATACCATGATTATAAGTAAATGTGGACGTACAATGAATCTGTATAATCTAGAAATAGGGGTAAGAAATGAAATACTCACTCTGTAGACTCTGTCATTTTTCCTAAATTTTGGCCTTCATCAATTTTTAGAAACAAATGTAGTAACTATAATTAGTTAATTACAACTACTTTTCCAAACATTTCAAAAATCAAATGCAGCAACAACAACATGACAAATAGATATAACTTAGAGGGTGTTTGGGACTGCGTTACAATATCGTTACGTCCGGGGCTGAAATTTTAGGGTGTGTTTGGGAGATCAGATTCGAAAATGGTATAAGTAGCTCATACCTTGCAACTGTGAAATACAGGATATCGCCCTTCTTCTGCATTCATTAAGCTGTCACAACATATAACAAAACGTCTATATATGAGTACACATAAGAGGACACAGGAATATACATACATAATGCCAAAGAACTAATAATCGTAGGAAAGGTATGTAATTGTAGAGAAGGGATTTTCATAAACAAATGCAGCAACTATAATTACAACTACTTTTTCAAACATTTCAACAATCAAATGCAGCAACAACAACATGACAAATAGATATAACTTAGAGGGTGTTTGGGGTTAATATATAAAATATCGTTACCTTCGGGGCTGCAATTTTAGGGTGTGTTTGGGAGATCAGATTCGAAAAGGGTATAAGTAGCTCATACCTTGCAGCAGCGAAATACAAGATATCGCCCTTCTACTACATTCATTAAGCTGTCACAACATATAACAAAATGTCTATATGTATATGAGTACACGTAAGAGGACACATGAATAGAAAGACACAATGCAAAAGAACAAATAATTGTAGGAAAGGTATATAATTATTGTAGAAAAGGGATTTTAGCTTTTACTGACCATCATTGTTGTAGAGGCTGTTGTGGCCATTAATGCTTGCTTTTGAGCAACTTAAGCTGCATCCATCACTGTATCTGCAAATTAGTTATTAAAATTAACCGTCAAAACTTCATAAAAACTATATATGTGGAAGAGACAAAAGTAACGAAACCATGCCCATGAACTCTCACCACAACCTCAAATGCCACAGTCGCATCTCTCAGCACACCATACCATGTCGCCCCAGCTCCCATATGCATATAAAAATGTCCATCATACTGAGACATTTACGACAAAACTTAAAGGCCAAAGTCATAGTCTTGAGAAATATAGATAATGTTAATACAAATAAGCCGTAAAAACGTTTATTTATATTTTAAGATCTTCTAATGTTTTGTCAATAACAAACGTAAAATCATTTTAACGAAACAAATAAAATACGTAAAAGGTTTGAGCCAATAGTTTACTAACACACTTACACCAAACAAGTAATATTGTTTTCATAATTTAGTAATACATATGTACAACAACTAGTGTTTACATATTGGGTAGATATATACATAACTAGTATGTATTATAATGGGTAATATATTGGGTAGAAGTTTAAGTATTTGACCCATTAACCAAATACATTTGAATGTATTTGGGTTTAACCCAAAGTCCATGACCCATACCCATGGAGCATAACCCATAACCCATTGCATAACATCATGCATAAGTCATAAATGGGTATTATCCATGACCCATGGATTTAACCCATGACCCATGGACTAGATGCATTGCACCTACTAGATACATTATATCTACTTTGATACCCATGGTCCAAAGTCTAGGACCCATGACCTATAACCCAAAACCCATGGGCAAAGTGGAGCGTCCCACTGTTCCCACAGTTTACACTGGACGGATCCCTCAAGCAAGGGATCCGTGGAACAGTAGCTTATTTTCTTCTATAAATAGTGAGCCATTTCTTCATTTTGGTTTACCACTTCTACACATACTTTCACAAAGTATTGTAAACTCTCTAACCTCATATCCAAAGGATCTTTTTATGTAGTTTGTGTTTGTTTTTGTGTGATTCTCTAGTTTCCTCTTAAAGGCGAGATCACTACCTCTTGAAGTAGAGCAAGCTCAAGTCCATGAGTTGCCATGCTTCGTCATCATCAAGACTACTGATGTTATCTTGTTAATAGTTCTTTCTTCCTCCATAGAAGTGTTGTGTTGATGGCATTAGTGAAAGGTGCCCAAGGTTCGAATCAAAGACATTAGTAAATGGTGTCAAAGGTTCGTATAGAAGACATATGTGAAAGATGTCTAAAGGATCAAGTTGAAGGCATTAGTGAAAGGTGTCGAAGATCCGTGTCAAAGGCATTAGTGAAAGGTTCCTAGGTGTCGTGTCAAAGGCATTAGTGAAAGGTGCCGAAGATTCAAGACGACGGCATTAGTGAAAGATGCCGAACGTCCGTGTCAAAGGCATTAGTGAAAGATGCCAATGGTGTACAATCGATATGGTGAATCGATGTACTAATAGAGATAGGTTGTGTCCAAGGATATTGATATCCTTGATGGTGTTGTAATAAGGAGTGGGTCTCCTTTTGGGATAGGTGTTGTGTGGTGTTGGGTAGTAGTTGCTCCTTTGTAATGGAACTCGGTATCTAGCCTTGTACCGGATAAAGTGTAGGCGACGTTATGATAGGTGTGGTTCTACCTTGTGGAAGAACCCGTGTCTAGCCTTGTACCGGAAAAAGAGTAGGCGACGTTGTGAAGGCTTCTCCGCCATAAGTAGTTGTGTCGTGTAGTGATTACAAAGTTTCGAGTAGGTGACTCGGGGAGTGGAGTAGGGCAAGGAAGGTGTCCTTGTAGCCGAACCACTATAAACACTCATGTCATGGTTATGTGTTTCTTACTTTTTATCTTTCCATTACACATTTAGATATTTATCTATCAATGTCCAACATACACATCCAAATAGATTGACATAAGTCGATCTAAATATATTAAAACGGAGTTTTAATCGGTAAAACTATTCAACCCCCCTTCTAGTTTTCCACAGATAACTATGATCTCATAAAGCAGAGTTAGGTATAAACCGATTAAGCAATAAGATGGGAAATGAAGGAAAAGGTATTTGTTTTGCCAAAAAAACCCCACTTGTGCTTCATCAATGGCGTTATCTTTTCTTTTAACCACAAAACCCATAGGCACTTGCTCTAATGTCTGATATGGATACCTGCAAAATTATATACAATAGTTTAACCATTGTTGGCAGTCGTTGACCGCCGTTGACTATGGTTTATCGATATGTTTGACCGATTTACACAAATCAGAAAGGTTGGAGGCCTAGTAGCGCATAGGCGGCGATTAATTGACCTTATAGACTTTTTTTTGCAACACTGGCTGCAATCAAAACCCACAAACCAAATCAATCGCCTCAGCAATCAAAACACATAAACCAAATAAAAGTAAAACCAATCAAATCCTGTTTTTATAAAAATACAAACTTTTTATTAAAACTTGATGTGAATTATGTGTTCCGTAATCCCATGATTGTGGACATTCAAATGAGAGAACGCTTGTAGTCTGTGGATTTGTGACTTGTTTGTACCATACAGGGTTTTCGAACAATAAGACTTCCACAATAAATTTAGGTAATGAATCTTTATATATATAAGATTGTCAACTTTACCATACTTTTTATTTTAGGGCAAATCGCATAAAAATGTACTCATCTTATGTCCAATTTCAATTAAAGGTACTATTCTTTTTTTTTTCTCAATTTAAGGTACCCGACTTTTTTTTTGGGCCGATTTAGGTTTTTTTCTAACTTCCGTTAACTATTTCGTTAGTAAATTACATGTTTGGTCCTTGAGTTTGTATAGGCATTTCATGTTTGGTCTATTTTCGTCCGTTTTCATACGCTTGCAAACGTTTTCGTTCGTTTTTATACGTTTTCGTCCGTTTTTACACGTTTTCGTCCGTTTTTGTCTGTTTTTGCACGTTTTCGTCTGTTTTTAAACGTTTTCGTCCGTTTTTGCACGTTTCTGTCTGTTTTTGCACGTTTCCACCACAACCAATCACCACCGCCACTAACCACCACCACCCAACACCACCAATCACCACAAAAAAAAATTAATTTTTTTTTTTTGATTTTTTTTCAAAATTTTCAATATTTTTGGAATAAAATATTTAAAAAAAAAATTTGAAAATTTTTCGAAATAAAATTTTTTTCAAAATTTTTTTTTCTAAACATTCTTTTTCCAAATTATTTTCAAAAAAAATATTTCGAAAAAGTTATTTTGAAAAAAATTTGGAAAAAAAATATTTCGAAAGAGTTTTTTTGAAAAAAATTTGGGAAAAAAATATTTCGAAAATTTTTTTTTGAAAAAAATTTGGAAAAAATATATTTCGAAAAAGTTTTTTTGAAAAAAATTTGGAAAAAACGGACGAAACGTGTAAAACGGACGAAAACGTGTAAAACGGACGAAAATGTGCAAAAATGGACTGAAACATGCACAAACAGTTAACAGACCAAACATGAAATGCATATACAAACTCAAGGACCAAACATGTAATTTACTAACGAAATAGTTAACGGAAGATAGAAAAAAACCTAAATCGGCCCAAAAAAAAGTCTGGTACCTTAAATTGAGAAAAAAAAAGAACAGTACCTTTAATTGAAATTGGACATAAGATGAGTATCTTTTTATGCGATTTGTCCTTCATTTTATTTTCACAACTTTACGCAAATTAACAAGGTTGTCAAACATTACTTTATTAGGAGAGTTATTTTACATACTAAACTTTTCTCACATATCAAGATACTTATCTCCACCCTTTATCTAAAAAGAAATTAATGGTTGAGATTAAAAATATTTTAATATTTAACCTATTTTTTATAATTTAAATATCTCTTAAACCGTTAATCGTTAATAAAAAAAATAATTACAACAATGCGACGAGTATTTAATTATCTTTCTATAGATGGGCACTTTGATATACTTTCGGGAAAAAAAAAATCTTTGTTTTTTTCACGTTTTTCGGTCATTTTTTTCGTTGTTGAAACTTGCATGAGAAATCGCATGTGATTAAACACTAATTTAAATATTTTAATAATATCACATGTGATATTAGTGTTAAATCACATATGATATGTAATAAAATCATACATATGTGATTTAACACTAATATCACATGTGATTTTATTAGTATATTCAAATTATTGTTTAATCAAATATGATTTTTTCATGCAAATTTCAAATAACGAAAAAAAAAAAAAAAAAAAAACGTTAAAAAAAGTGAAACGAAAAAAAAAGTTGGTCGAAAGTATATCAAAGTACCTATTTATAAAAGGATAATTAAATGCTCGTCGTGATGGTATATTTTTTCCCTTAACGATTAACTGCTTAAAATATATTAATATTTGAAGGAAAAAAAATGATGAAAGTGAATTTTTTTATTAGGATTAATCTCATCCATTAGATCAAATAAAGATGAAATGTGGAGATTGATCATTTGGTGTGAGAAAAGTTTGGTATGTCTTTAATCTTACTTTATTTCTTAAGAGGAATTTTTATTTGTTTATATTTATTTTGGTGCTTACCAAAGGACAAATCCTCACGATTCATCTATTTTAATTTAATGGGGGGGGGGGGGGGGGGGGGGGGATAACCTAAGATTTATTAGATAAACCTAGTTCCATATTTTTTTCTTGTCTTTTTGTCTTTCTTTTTTATTCATATATTTTTTTTTGTCTTTTTCTTTTAATTCACGTTTTTTTTAAACTCACGTTTATTTTTTATTTATTTTTTGTAATTTTAATTCACGTTATTCACGTTTTTTTTTAATTCGCGTTATTCACGTTTTTTTTAATTCGCGTTTTTTTCTTCGCTTTCATACGTTTTCGTCCGTTTTCGTTCATTATTCGTCCGTTTTCGACCGTTTTCATACTTGTTTTTATGCTTTCATACGTTTTCATCCGTTTTCATACATATTCGTCAATTTCTTACGTTTCCGTCTATTTTCTTACATTTTCGTCCGTTTTCATACATATGCGTCCAAGTGATTTTCAACTAATATTTTGTAACATGAAAATTACAATTGATATACAGGATATCACAACCAGAAAATCATAAGTGATATTCATAATATAACAAAGTGATATTCAGAATATCATAAAATGATACTCAGAAATCACAAGTGATATTCAAAATATCACAAATATATAATTTGAATAGCAACTACATAGTTTGAGGGTATTTGTTTAACCTTATTTTATTTACTTATGAGCTTATGTGATTTTGGTTTATGTTTCACAAGCTTAATTTGCTTATTTTGAAACTTATAAAAATATGTAAGTTTATACTTACCACATATAAAGAGAAAATGGTCAAATTTTGGATTAGAGTTCATACATATTCGTCCGTTTTCGTCCGTTTTTAAATATTTTCGGCCATTTTTATATGTTTCTGAATATTTCTGTGATATTCAGAATATCACAAGTGATATTCAGAGTATCACAAGTGATATTCTGAGTATCACAAGTGATATTCTGAGTATCACAAATAATATTCTGAGTATCACAAGTGATATTCTGTGATATTTAGATGATCACAAGTGATATTCTGTGATATTCAAAAAATCACTTGTGATATTCTATTCAGAATATCACAAGTTGTTATATTCTATTTAGAATATCACAAGTGATTTTCTGAATATTACAAGTGATTCTCAACTAATGTTTTGTAAAATGAAATTCGCAAGTGATATTCAGAATACCACAAAGTGATATCTAGAAACTTACAAGTGATATTCATAATATCACAAAGTGATATTCTGAATATCATAGAAAATCACTTGTGAAAGTTAGAAACGTATGAAAACATAATAAAATAGACGAAAATGTAAGAAAATTGATGAATACGTATGAAAGTGCAAAAACATGTTTGAAAATGGATGAAAGCGTATGAAAATTTGACGAAAACGAAAGAAAACTGATGAAAACGGACAAAAACGTATGAAAATGAACGAAAACGGACGAAAACATATGAAAACGGGCGAAAACGTATGAAACGGATGAAAACGTATGAAAACGGACGAAAACGTATGAAAACACACGAAAACGTATGAAAGCGAAGAAAAAAACGTGAATTTAAAAAAAAAAACGTGAATTAATAAAAAAACAAGAATTTTAAAAAAATGCGAATTAAAAATTAAAAAAAACGTGAATAAAATAAAAAACGTGAATTTAAAAAAAATGACAAAAAAATAATTGAAGAAAAAAGAAAGACAAAAAGACATGGACTTAGGTTTACCTTTAAATCTTAAGTTAATTCTCACTATTAGATCAAACTAGATAAATGGTGAAGATTTATCCCTTAGTAAATATGAATTTATGGGTAAGCAAAATAAAGAGACTTTATTTTTTAAATATGTTTCTTTTTTATGCTTTGAATTAGGGAGTGTAGTCAAATACTTTATATGTAAGTAATATATTTGATAGTAATTTAATCATATTATTTATTGCTTCTTTAGCACTATGTAAATCTTAAGCACAAAGGCATAAACCACCACTTTTTAGTACTAAATTATTGTTTTTCAAAGCAAATGATAGTTGTTGTTTTTTTTTTTTTTTTTTAAAGAACGGCATCACAATTGATATTCGGCCCTCGAGTTAAACCATCTAAACGGGCAGGCTTTGGGACCCGAACCACTAGGAGAGACCCGCGAAGGGAAACTCCTAAAACTCACGGCTTCACACTAAGAGAAAAACCTAGATTTTTTGTCGCTCGCGAGACTCGAACTCTGGGTAAAACCTCCCCCAACCTTTAAATGGAGCCCAGGTGGCAACTGAACTAAGCGATAATGGTTATCATTCAAACCAAGAACTGTGTATGTTAAAATCTTATTCAGTGTAGTTTTAACTATGTCAAAGATCAAATAGTATTCTTGTTTTTTAAAGCGAATGATAATAACTATGTTATTCAATTATAGTCATGAATGCTTATTTTATCAAAATTGTTAAACAAAGGATATAAAATGTTCTTGATATATTTTAGGTTTAACATTAACAATGCAAAAAAATCACTTGTACCACGGCTAGTAATAATCGGTAGAAGTGACGATGGTAGAAGTAAAAGCAACTGTGTTACTTTCTGATATATGAAAAAGGATCAATATTAAAAATTAGAGAAAAGTTATTTTACATACCAAAATTTTCTCACATACCAAGAGACTCATCTCTACCATCCATCTAAAAAGAAATTAATGACTGAGATTAAAGACATTCTATTATTTCACTTATTTTTTGTAATTTAAATATATCTTAAACCGTTAATCGTTAAGCGAAAACATTTACACCGTCGCAACGATATTAGTGTTTTTTTTCACGTTTTTTCGTCTTTTTTTTTCAATTTATTTACGTTACTTAAATTTTCATGAAAAAATCATATATAATAAAACACTAATTTGAATATCACATATGATATTAGTGTTAAATCATATATAATATGCAATATCACATGTGATATGATATGTATATCATGTGTGATTTTACACTGATATCACATGTGATATTCCATATCATATATGATTTAACACTAATAACACATTTGATATTCATATTACTGTTTAATCATATATAATTTTTAACGAAAATTTCAGTAACGTAAAAAAAACGAAAAAAAAAGTGAAAAATACGTTTTTTTTTTTTTTTTTTTTTTTTTTGTTGAAAATATATCAAAATGCCTATCTATAAAAAGATAATTAAATGCTTGTTGCAATGGTATAGTTTTTTTCGCTTAACGATTAACGGTTTGAAAGATATTAATATTTAAAAAAAATGATGAAAGTGGGTTTTTTAAATTGTTTGGGATTAATCTCATCTATTAGATCAAATTTGTTTTCCCGATTAAGATTTAATAATCATTTGAGGACAAATGATAATTAATATTCTGGAGTCGTATTCCACGGCGAGATATGAATTGAGATTTACGTTATTGTCTTTTGTTTGATGTGTGATTATCGAATATTTTTGGTTTTTGATTTTATAAAAGATTTTTAAAACTATTTTAACTAATAAGGAATATTATAACTAAATAAAATTAAACTAATGACAAAATAAAATTAAGCTAAGAATATGATAGTAAAATCTATGCTTGTCAAGTGAGGTGAAAAGATAATTAAGTGTTAATAATCTATTAAGCCCTTGTAATTAATACCCGTAAAAATAAAATTATTTTCTCACAACGTTGGTTTATATTGAAAACAATCTTTTTTCTTTTTGGTAATAATCACTAGATTTAAATAATCAACTATTCCCACGGCTTTTGCCCGTTAAAACAATCAACTAATTATATCTAAAAATAATCCGGAAATTATTAATCAATAATCTTCGATACCCATTTTAAAAACTATTTTCTCAAAAAGTTGGTTTATTTTGAAAACAATTCTTTATCTAGGTAAAATTACTAGATTTAATTAATTACCCTAACGGCTTTTGCCCGTCAAAACAACCCAATTCAATCCAAGTAATCGAAGATTATTAATCAACAATTTCTAAATTTTCCACATTCAAATCCCATATCACTACTCACTTAACAAGCATATAAAAATCTACTCAATAAGCATTAAACCAACAATAATAACCTCAACAATAATAAACAAATTAATGACTAAAAATATAAGCTAAAGAGAAAGTAAATAAAATAGAACCCGATCTACAATTCAAGACGAATAAAGACCATCTGATTTTATAAACTTGTCAAATTATAAAGTTTACTTCTTTTTAAGCATTAATATAAGCAAATAATCAATAAAGTTTTTGACTTTATTAACTAATTAGCTTATTAAGACTAAAAAGCTATAAACTTTAGAAATAAGCTAGCTTATAAAGCTCTTAAGCTCCTCGCCTTAGGTTGAAATGATGAGAAATTAAGAAAAGATCACAACTTTAACATAGGGCTGAGCACCGAAGGTTCAAAACCGAACCGGACCGACGGCCCGTCGGTTCGGTTTCGGTTTCAGGTTTTACATGCTTTCGGTTTCGGGTCGGTTCGGTTCGGCCCAAAACCGACAAAAACATGCCAAAATACACCTAGACCGACAAAACGAACCGAACCGACGAAAAACCGAACCGAACCGACAACATTTGGTTCGGTTTCGGTTCGTGTTTTTCACAGTTTTCGGTCCCCAGTTTTCTCGGTTCGGTTCGGGTTGGTTTATGACTGACGCTCATCCCTACTTTAACAAGAGTTAGGACAAATAATCTATAATATGGATCAAATAAGCTATGGAAAAGCTTATTGATTAAAAAAAAAGATTAAAACTTTTTGGTGTTTTATAAAGATTTAAAAAGCTAAATAGAAAGTAAGCTAATAAAAAGCTAAAGATTGAAACTTTTTAAGCTAAAAATACTAGATCTAGAGTAATAAGCTAATGGGTAACTTTTAATAAAAGGAAAAACTAATAAAAATTAAATCTTTTGGGTTTTTATAAAGTGATTTGTAAATAAAAAATTAGATCTAAGTTTATAAAAGTTTTTTTTTAAAGAAAGTAGTAAAAGAGTGTTTATTAAATAAGCTAGATCTAAATAAGCCACAAAAAGCTAATAAGCTTTTATGACTTAATAGATAAGAAAAGAAAAAGAAAATAAAAGAAAGGGATGAAGAAGAAGAATAAGCTAAAATAAATAAGCTAAAGACAAATAAGCTATAAGATAAATAAACTTCATTAATAATAAAAGAGTTGTGACAATAATAAGCACTTCAAATAAGTTAAATGAAATAAGCTACTATTTCCTCTAAAAAAAACTACTCCTATTCTACTCTACTCCTATCCTATAAAAAATAAAATACTGATATTGTGTGTCCGTTTTGCGATATCCGTACCTACACATGCATAAACTCAAGAAACACACAAATGTTAAGCATTAACTGCTGATTTCCGGTTTATTTGGGTCGGTTTTGATAAAGAAAAGGTATATGTTTTCACATATACCAAAATCCCCCAAACTAACGTATTGCCATGTCCTCACGCAATGTCATTAACTCACGCTTCTAAAACCAAAGATTTCAACCTCTTTCTACTAAAGTTATGTAAAGTAGCAAAGCTTCCTCAAAAGAGATTAAGAAACCCTTAGCTCTAAAAACGCCCCGTTTACCTTTTTATTTCATATATAGATATATCAATTAAGCACTTTCCATTTTGAGTGACGGTTTGTTGAACTTTCATGTCTATCAATGACTCTCACATCTTTTTGTAAGAGATTTTAGGATCAATGAGTAGGAAACACAACTCATAAAGAAGTGACCATACGGATAGAATTCATCATCCTTGATTTTTCACGAGTTCCTAAACTAAGCTTAAAATCGAAATCACTCGCTATATACAAATTAAATGCTAACACTACCCGTAAATACTACTTGTGTACGCTTAGCTACTTTTTACTCCCATAATCCTAATTCCTCTAAGGATTTTATTTTGAAAATCGAGAATTTTTGTTTTTTCTCTTTTCTTGTTGCGATATATTTCTATTCCGATAAAAGCATCAAGTTTAGACGCTAAGTAGTTTTCAAACCTTCCCTCGAAAACCATTGCTCACAAGAATGAGGTCCACATCAAGGTCCAAATTTCACACGACTCCGGGGATATTCTAATAAAATTTTTTCGTTTCGGGTCTCAAACATGGGATGTCTCATGTAAAGAATTTTTATTCTCAAATGATCTTAAATCTAAAAATTAATGGTAAACAAATGTTAGGGGTAAATATGTAGTTTTCTTTTCATATCCTGTGATGAATCAATTTTGTCCGTGGCTAAATCACTTCCCATTCTAAAATTAATGGTTTTGCTTGGGAGAAAAGTTTTGTAGAAACAAATTTAGAAAAGAATCCATTAGTTTCGTGTCTTAAAATAAATTCATTTCTTTTAAAGAAAAGATCTCTTAAATAAATCCCATATATGCAAAAAAGTGATTACATTTGCTTCTCCTGGAAAACCCTTCCAAGAGAAATAGTACCAGCCATCGATTTCATAAGTTAATTAAATTCTTTAGTTTGCAAGATGATTATTAATTTCTTAAAAAAGTTTTTAGATCTTGTTGTACCCAAAGAGATCGAGGAAGAAGGGATTAAAAGCATCACATCACAATTAGAATATGTTCCGAATGAACACGAAAGCATCCCACCACAATTAGAACATGTTCCGAATGAGAACGAAAGCATCACACCACTATTAGAATATGTTCCGAATGAGAATGAAAGCATCACACCACTATTAGAATGTGTTCCGAATGACTTGATTCACCATATACAATCATTGTTGCCCGCAAAAGATGCCGCCCGCACATGTGTCTTGTCCAAATCATGGCTACACATTTGGTCTACCATTCCTACCCTCAGGTTTACTACATGTGCTACTGATGAGCATCTCACCAAAGAAGAAGAAATAGACTACATCAAGTTGATTGATCGCACTCTTTTACGGTATCTCAATGACAACCTGTCAATCGAATGCCTTCATCTCCACTTGGACCTTCACGACTCGTCATTGTCTTCTCTTGCTGAAAAATGGTTTCAGTCATTAGCTTCCAGAAATTGTCTCAAGGAGCTTTCCCTAACAATTTGTACCAAGGAATCTGCTTGGGCTTCTACTTTGACTCGCCTTACAATTCCAGGTGAGATATTCTCTTGTAAGAACCTAAATACAATAAGTTTAAAAGTTGATAACTTCACGCGCTCTCGCATTATGGTGAATATGAATCCTGTGATCAAGTGCTCATGCTTACGAGTACTCGAGTTAGTAAATGTCTGCATAAGTAGTGAAGAGGCACTTAATAACTTACTTTCTTCTTGTAGCTTACTTGAGAAGATAAACATATTCTTTCGCCAAGGCTTTAAGATTATTAAGATTAAAAACCTTCGTTGTCTTGGCGAATTGAGAATGAGATCAGTAGAGCTCAAAAATTACGACGAAATTTTGGAAGTTTATGATGTCCCAAGTCTTTGTGTGTTTCATTACCACAACATAAAAAAGTGTACATTCAAAATGGATTCGTTAGTGGGAGTGCGAGAATTGGTTTTATCATATAAGGTCGTAGATAATGCATTTACTGACATGATCAATTCAAAATTTCCTTTTCTCGAGAGTTTGACCTTAACAATGTTGGGGTGTAGGCTGGAAACCATTGACGTCACTTGTGATTCCTTAAAGAGATTAACTTTAAAGTTTTGTGAACAGAAGCAAATCAGGATACATGTTTACGCTTCAAAGTTACTTAATTTCTCTTACAAGGGCCCGAAAATGCCTAGTCTCTTGTTTCCAACCAGTACTCCCGAGCATATTAGGCTCATACTAAACTTTGATCAATCCAATCCCATTGATCTGTCGTTCTTTCTGAAAATGAGAGAAGCACTCAGTTTAACAAGCAAATTTGACATTGTAATAAGAAATCTTTATTGTCATGTGCCGCCATTGAACATTGGCGTTGATGATCTCAGAAGAAGGGTTTTGTTTCCAACTAGGAATGTGCAACAGCTATCGTTTAAACAAACTTCTGATGAACACATGTGGACGCACTCAACAATTTTTGATTTATTTTTTTCGATTTGCTATCCTCGTTATGTTAAGGTATATTATATTGAAAGGACTAACAACTACCTGTATAAGCGGACGGCAAGGAAGATGATGGAAAAGAAAAGGAGTGAGCTGAGAGATGCTAGAATAAAAAATCCTTCTAACGGGAAATGGGAAACCCTGACAAGTTTTCATGATGAGTCCAGCGACTACAATACAGATGAGTTCAAGTTAGATTGGTTTCTTGAAAGAACTTCTCTGCTCCTCGCTTTAAGTTAATTTTTTTCATCATTTAATATACTGTTTTAGTTTTTATATTTCATTCGACAATACTGATATTATTTTGAAATGTTTGGTTTAGTTTTTATATTTCATTCGATCAACAATATAATGCTGAGATTATATGGTTAAGATCAACAATAATATGCTAAGATTATATGTTTAATACTGCTTTTTTTTTTTTTTTTTTTTTTTTTTTTTTTTTTTTTTATTTATTTATTTCTATCATGAAATTTAAACATATGTAACTGGGCCAATTAGTTTAGTTATGGTCAAGAAAAGACGTATAATCTTTAATTCTTTGTCTCAGTAAATTCTAAATTTTTTGATCCGTACGACTTTTTCGTGGTAATTTTTTTCTTGTCTTAACAATTTTGTTAACTTTAAGCTGTTCCACTCAATCAATGATTGATCAGTTGATTCTAGCGAGACATGTACCTTTTCTAGAATACATAAGATAGATCCAAAACTTTATTTGCCTCTAAGGTTGCAAAAGACATCATAATGTGTTTTAGATTGTTTCACGTATGCGTATAGCAGTTTTGTTGAGCTTTAAAGGCCGCTTTGAACATAATGGTCGGATGTTTAGGTTAAATCGATAACCTGTGATTTGCAGTTCAAGTCTATTTATCCCAACTTTCATGTTTGCGCGTGTTCAGAGTTGGTTGAAACTAGTTATTTAACGGCGCGAAAGTTAAGAAATAGTGGCTATTATGTACTGTAAAATTGTTTGCTGGAGCTAATTAAATATGCTAATTAATTAACATAGTTTTCTCCAAAGTAATATCAGTTGTAGTGTAATAAACATACAAAACAAACAAATAGTAATATAAACAGAAAACATGCATTTTTTTCAGTGAAACTTTATTGTAGTTTCAACCAAATGTAATTAGTGTACTCTCATACGTATTCTAAATATCATAGACCAGTCCATACCACGTTTCATGTGCTACGTTATAGTATTGAAGTTGCTTGCGATATTCATTAGTTAAGGAAACAATATGAAATATTACATCATCTCTTTTGGGGTGGGTTAGGGAGGGATAGGTCATTTCTTCTTTCTGGGATGGAAGGTTTGTTGCGTCAATTAGTGACCAATGGTCTCTGACTAGATTAAGCATAAATTAGGTAAATAATTATACTTGTGATAATGTGATTTTTAGTTCGACCTTTAATGCAAAGCGTGCGTCTATTGAAATACAAAGCATGTGATTTTTAAAATTAATATAGTGCGTGTTTTGAAAAGTTGCATAGTTTAAATTTGATTAAGAAATTAGCGGCAACGTTCACGTTAGAGACATCGTCAAGGAGTCAAAGATAACTTGAAGATATACTCTCTAGCTGATGCAGAGTCAGCTAGTATGTATAAGAACTAGAAGCTGAAGGACAAATGTTCATCATGGATCGGCAATGTCATAATGAGCCTAGCTCAAAATATCTCTTATATATTTAGGTGGAACTTTTCAAGATTGCAATTGAGCGGGATAACTTGAAAAAGTTGATTCAAGTTCGAGTTTGTGAAAAGGCGGTGAACCATTGACAACACTATTCACAAAAGTAAGAGATTGTTTCATTTCCAAAAATAGAAACATTTAATTGAAGATGTACTTCCTCATTAAATATTTGACACATTTCAACAACCTTCACGTAACGACCTCATTTGTCTCTTATATAAAGAGAATATTGGTCGGAGTAAATGCTAACTCTTCTACATTAAATTTATCATCTAAGAAGAGCATTTACTCTCGTTTGAACTCGTTAGTGTCCCTGATCCAGTCAGAGACTCAAGAGTTGACTTGCAAACTTTAACATTCGTTTGAGTTTGTTTGTTCAGACAACTAAACCTTATTGTCATTCAATTAAGTGTTTATCAGCAAACCACTTTGTAATTCTTTGATTTATTCTAATAAGAGTTATACGTTGAAAAATTTATCTTTGTGTTATTGCATTAAACTTTTTTTAGTAATAAATGTCTTAAATATCCATGGATTAGGGAACTACTTGGCTTAACATAGGGCCTTTAAAGGTTAAAACATGGCGTTATTGGGAAAGTTATGGTGGGGGTTTAAAGTGGAGAGTGATGTTTTTTGGTGTAGAATCATTAAAGGAATTTCTCGTGAGGATGGAGGTGTAAACCGTATATTGCATAATCATCAATGGGTTACAATGTTGTGTATATATAATACACTAATGGGCCCAAATACAGATGCTAATCCAATATATTAAACATAATAAGCGGGCCTAAATAATACATCCGTTAACAACCCTCCACAGTTTAAGCAGGAGAGGAACAAACACTCAAGATGGAGCGAAACTCGTCAAACAATGCCGTAGGCAAGCCTTTGGTGAAGATATTTGCATACTGATAACAAGACAGGACATGTAGAACACGAACATGACCAGTGGCTACCAAATCACGAACAAAGTGGATATCAATCTCAATATGCTTTGTGCGTTGATGCACTACGGGATTAGAAGAGAGATAGATGACATTGACATTATCACAATAAACAAGCGTAGCCGTAGAAAGAGTGGTATAGAGCTCACGTAATAAATTACGTATCCAGCAAGTCTCCGCAACAGCATTGACAAGACCTCGATACTCAGCCTCAACACTGGAGCGAGAAAGTGTAAACTGCTGCTTAGAAGACCAAGAGAGAAGATTGTTTCCAAGAAAAACACAATAAACTGAAGTAGACCTACGTTTAGAAGGACAGCCAGCCTAGTCGGCATCTGAATAAGCAATCAAATATGATTTTGATGATAAATAAAGTTGTAAACCATAGTGTAATGTACCCAAACATAACGTAGTATCAACTTGAGAGCAGCAAAATGTGGCTCTCGAGGATTATGCATAAAAAGACAAATCTGCTGAACGACATAAAAGATATTCGGCCTAGTAAAGGTAAGATACTGAAGAGCACCTGCAAGACTATGATACAAAGTAGGGTCGGAAACAGGATCACCATTAGCAGCAAGTTTGGTATCTCTGTCAACAGGAGTCCGACATGGGTTACAAGTGAGCATATTTGCACGCTCAAAAACCTCAGTAGCATATTTAGATTGAGAGAGAAACATCCCTGAAGTATTACACATCATAAAGATACCCAAAAAATAATTAAGAGACCCAAGATCAGTCATAGGATACTCTACATGAAGTGAATCAATAACCTACCGTAGTAGGGTAGATGAAGAAGCAGTCAAGACTATGTCATCCACATATAACAGTAAGTATGCAGTATATGTCCCTGCCAAAAAATAAAAAGGTAGGAGTCACACAGACTATTACACAACCCAACATGAGCTGCATAAGCAGCAAACCTCTGAAACCAGGCTCGAGGATCCTGCTTAAGCCCAAATAATGATCTCTTCAAAAGACAAACATGATCGAGACACCGAGGATCTCGAAAACCTGAAGGATGATGTATATAAACAGTCTCAGATAAATTCACATGCAAAATCGCATTTTTGACATCAAGCTAATGAACCAACCAATGTCGAGAAATGGCAAGACTAAGAAATATACGAATAGTAGCCGGTTTGACTACCGAGCTGAATGTCTCATCAACATCAATACTTGTAAGCTGGATGCTACCATTCATCACAAGCCGAACTTTGTACCGGTTAAGACTAACATCTGCATTATGTTTATACTGAAAAAGCCACATAAAACGAACAATGTTCGCGTCTGGTGGCCTAGGCATAAGAATCCAAGTATTATTTTTAATTAATGCATTATATTCATCAATCATAGCACTATACCAATTGGGGTCCTTAAACGCATGGGTTTAAGACTTGGGGAAGTGGTGAAATAATGGACACATGGAATGTAAAATATTGGGTAGGACGATTAGAACCAACACGAAAGCGCGTGCCCATAGGGTGAATTTACACAGGATTTGGATTGGTGTTTTGGTTCGGGTGAACAGTGGAATTGGGGTGGGTGAGATGTTGTTGTTGTTGATGGGTTGAAGGTGAGGGTGGGCCATGATGAGGAGTAGCGTGGGTAGTAGTGGGTTGGGAAGCAGGGGTTGGGCTGTGAGTTGTATTGGGCCATAATTGAGAAGTGGAAAGCGGGCCTGAAGAATGAAGTGGTGTTGGGCTATAGGTAGAAGTGGGTTGAATTGAGGGTGGAGAATTTGTATTTGGGGCGATGGGAACAGTGGGAGTAGGCAGGGAGGTGTGAAGTGATTTGGTGAGTAGTTGTTGTTGTATAAGGTTGGGGGAGGTGTCTAAGAAATTATCAAGACACCTATACCCAAGATGATTGGTGGGATACCCAAGGAAAATTGAGGGCGTTGCTCTCAGTTCAATTTTATGATTGGTGTGTACATTTGTATAGCAAAGACACACAAAAACACGTAGATCTGTATAATTAGGCGTGGTATTATTTAAAAGCTGAGTTGCCATGTGAAGTGCTGCAACCCAAAAAGTAGGTGGCAAACGTGCTTGAAATAAAAGAGTTCGTATGAGGTTGTTGACGGTACGTATCATTCGTTCAGATTTGCCATTTTGTTAAGATGTTTTTGGACAAGAAAAATGAATGGTAATACCAGTAGAGGCAAATACCTGGTATAGGGCATTATTGACAAACTTTCCCCCATGATCACATTGCCAAGACTTGATATCACAATTAAATTGGTTCTTAACAAAAGCACGAAAATGAATAAATTTATACAAAGCATCAGACTTATTTCGTAAATGACACACCTATAAATAATGCGAAAAATGATCTAGAAACAAAACATAGTATTGATTACCCGTAATACTCGGAAGTGGAGAGGTCCACAAATCCGAATGAATAATGTCAAAAGGAGACGTAACAGTTGTATTAGGAAGCGAAAAGGAAGTCGCAAGTGCTTGCCAAGCTGACAAACATGATACATCATGGGAGACTTAGTCTTATTACATGAAATGAAATTATTAGAAACTAAAGAACGTAGCACGTCACTTCTAGGATGACCAAGACGTTGGTGCCACGTATGCTGACTGACCATAAAATCTTGAGGTGTTGACGGGGATGTAATCAGATACAAATCACCCGTGCTATTACATCGGAGTAGAATTTTACGGGTTCAAAAGACCTTCAAAACCAAACTCATCAAATTCAATGGTAAATTTATTATCACGATCAAACTGACATACCGAGATTATATTTTTTTACAATATTAGGTGATGACGTATAGTATGTATAACAGGCCTACTAGGCCCAATACACACTATACACATGTTGGGCCCAGGCCCAATAACGATAAAATAACTACGAACCCTGGACCAACAGTAAGCCCAATGACGAAATTGGCTATGGTCCAAACCTCAAGACGCATGCAAGATACATGGCGGGCTGAAGCGGGATATCTTGTGTCCGCATCCGCGATTGACACGGAACCTTGTCCGACAAGGGTCCGGCTCCGGCAACTAATCACTATGTGCGAGTATCTAGGAAACCCTAGCGGTAAGCCTCGCCTATAAAAGGGGCTCTAATCCCCATACAAGGTACACTTTTCTCTCTCATAATTACACACACATACTCTTATTTCCCTCTCAAGAATATGTACTTATTCTCACGCCAGAGTCTAATCGTGGAGTCCGTCCCCACGGTAAGGCTAACGGTTTACTCTTCTCGTGCAGGGAAATCAATCAAACTACTTGGATTAGTACAAGATCAGCCCAATAGAAGCTTGTTGGCCCAGTCCGGCAAGCTGCACTCACACCCATTACGACCCGTCACACTTTTTGTACTAACATTAGGTGTAACGAGAACATTAATTAAGTGAAGTGTTCGGTGTGGGATGGTCAATGTGCTATGGCCTGTGTTGGTGACGTGAATAGATTTCTCGTCACCAACAAGAACATATGGATAAATACAATAATTAAAAATAGTACTAAGATTATTAGCAGAGGAGTTAAGATGAGAGGACGCACCAGTGTCCATGTTCCAATTGGAATTTGTAGGATCTTGAAGTGTCATGGTGTTGAAGGCTTGCGATAGAAGCGTTTCATGACTGGTAAGGAAGATGATGAAGGCGGGGCCTAAACAGTACGTATATACATTGCATGTTGTTGAGGAGTGAAAATGTTATTGGGCTGCATAGCTTGCTGAAACCCAGAGGGGGGGGGGGACACTGGGCTGTGAGCTCAGTAAAGATGTTGCATGCGATTGTGATTGAATTTGGCATGTTAATGGTGATAAGCCATATTGGGCTAACAAATTGTTTTGGGCTTATAGTAGTGCTAGTAAATGATTTTGTCCATCCATATGCATGCCACCAGTACCATATGCATGCCACCAGTACCAAGCCCACTAGGGGATTCCAGTATTACGATTTGTGTTTTGTGAACCACCATTACAAGAGTTGGTATTGGAGACATTGGTATTTTTGTTACCCCTACGACTAGTATCGTGAATGAACCTATAATTGTTACCCTAGCGACAATAGCCTCGACCAAAGTTACGACATACCTGTTGCTTAGAATTGCGTGTGTTATTGCGAGAGTCACGGTTGTTACGGGAGTCTTGACCACGAGAGTTGTGAGTCTCAGCTAAGAGAACCTGTAGTGCGGATGAGGTAGCGCTTGTGGACAACAATGAAGACATGGAATTTAGTCGCATCTCTTCGGTGGTGACCATTGAACGCATGGTTTCAAGGTCGGGAAAGGGGTCTTTATGAGTGACGACGGTCGCAAGATTTGCATATTTTTCACTTAAGCCATTTATAGCGTAAGAGACGATGTCATCATCCGCCATTGGTGAACCAAGATCCTTCAAAAGAGTTACAATAGACTCAATTTTATGAAAGTAAGCATCGGCGCTAAGATCACCCATTTGAAGAACACTAAAATCACCTTTTAAAGCGATTGTTCACACACGTTTGTTGTCGAGAAAATTTTTCTTAACTTGATCCCAAGTATCTTTAGCCGTGGGAGGGTTTGCTTTGATTAATCGTCCTTAGAAAGGGTTAAGAATATCCACTACTTTACGATAGAGTCAGCGGTTGATGCAGGTTTTACTGACCATGTCTTAATATTTATAGTGTCTCGCTATACCTATGGTCTACCCTAATGCACTAACGGGCAGTGTACCCGGTCATGTGTAGTGTAGTAAATGGTAAAGCTGAGGTCGTCCCAAGAGCTATGAGGATCGGAAATTAACTTAAGTCTATGTAACGATTATCAGATGGTTTCGATAAGGATTTAATTAATTAACTACTAAATGCAATAAAAGGAGAAGGTGGGATCAATAAAGGAGAGTGGTGCTAACCTAGTTAATCCTCCTAGCTAGTTATGTCTACATCTACTTACTTCCAATTACTTCAGGTGGGGTCAAATTCGAGAGGATAACATTTGGTCAATTCGCCCTAACCTATCAGCAAAGATGCCACCACAGGAGAAATCAGGCGCACCGTCATAAGTCCTGTTGTTCCTGGTCCCCTAAGCCAAGTCATTAAGTACCGCTACATGATAGATTCAAAATAGTGAGTGCCCGGCCGTTAGGAACTTAGACACTACACCCCCTAGTTCTTAAGTTCATCAAAACGATAGGTGATCAGTTGGTCAAATCGCACAAGTAGAAAAGGTCGTCAGTTGGTCATATCTTACCCTTCCCGTCTCAGTCCGCTCACCTAGGGTCAGTTGGTCATATCTCCTAGGCAATTGGCCTCTACCGCCATTCAAAACTACCGAACCAGGGGTAACTACCAAAGAACTATGCATGCATACACTTAGAAATAATTGTACGGAAGTAAAGTAAACGAAAACAAAACAATTAAGGAATCATAACAAGGCCAGCACCAAGGTGCTTAGCCAAACATATAGTAAATCGTACCAACAAAAATGAATAAATCATAAATTGAATTGAACATAATGTTTGATACAAATTACTTGATGTAGAGCTAATAATGATGATGATTGCGAGTGAATTCTTCCTTCAGAAGTGGCTTCAGACTGCTGGAAAATGCCCTGGAGTGGTGCCCTAATCGACCCCTGGGAGAGGGGTAAAGAGAGATACTCAAAAATGCAGATTTAGAGCTGTATTTATAGGCCCCGACATGATTACGGCGTAATTAAATAAATTAATTACGTCGTAACTAAAGTTACGTCGTAACTTAAATAAATAGTTACGTCATAACTAAGTTACGCCGTAACTACTTATAGAAATCTCAACTTCGTACTTTCTTTCATCCTTTCATTTACTTGAAACATTTTTGCACAAGATGTCGCTTTAGGCCCCTCATCGTACTTCTTCATTTATATTGTAGTCCTTGAAGTAAATAAACTTCATATAAGTTGTCACCTTTAGTCCCTGATCGCACTTGTTATATTTACTTTTCATCCTCGGAGTAAATATTATCTTCATTTAGCCACGAGACTTCAACTCCTTAGCGCCCAAGTAATAATTACGGCGTAATTAAATTACCGAATTACGCCGTAACTCTTCAACCGTATATTTTTATCCGCTTCGTAATTATCTCTACGGCGTAACTAAATTGCAATGTTACACCGTAACCTTCACAAAAATAATTACGACGTAACCATAAGAATTGGTTATGCCGTATCCTTCAAAGCTCATATTTACGTCGTAACCTTATTAGCTAGTTACGGCGTAATCTTCACATAAAATCCAAAGGCCCTCGTAAATCAATCTTCAGAACATATACTTGGCCTTTTATCACTTCTTTTCTGCTCCAACACCTCATTTATCCTGAAATGCAAATATGAACGAATATGAAAGAATTAAGTACCATATTAATGCAAATGAGGCCATAAACACGGGAATTTGATATATAAAAGATCAGGCTAATTTGATGTTATCAAATATCCCCCCACTTGAATCCTACTTGTCCTCAAGTAGACCCTTTAAATAATTCTTAAAAAGATATCTCCCTGGATTAATTGGAAGTTATGAGTTTAAAAATCACCTAAGCTAGAAAATTCCAAACCGAGCACCTCACGAAAAGGGAATTGAAATCACACTCTCTCTCATAATTCACGTGTTTAATATTTTTGGGGTGATCACTCAACTGCTCAGTCATGGCGAGTATTCTATCATAGGCTTGGCAAAGATACTAATCTCCACCACTAGAGTCTATAGATGCAGCTATTCTAAAAGGCAATGGGTTGACACAACAGGCTAATGGGGTTATTTTGTCATTACTAACGAGCTACGGCGAGGGGAAAAAAACCAATGATACATGACCAAATCCATGGCCAAGAAACCAATGATTGCTCGCTTCCTCACCTAAGCTCGATTCATGACTAAGGGTAGGATAAGACATGGGAAATCTAATGGGTGTAAACAAAAAGACACGAAACAAATAGATTCCTAAGTCCATAGTCGCCCCACCACTAGTCGCATTCAATCCCGTAGCAAAAATCGAGGGTCAAGAGTCAAGGGGTCTTCAATAATCCAATACACGAGTTAATGCATAAAAAATGTAATGTGGTGCCTCATAAACTAATCTAGGCAAATAAGATGCATTAACCCGGCCTTCATCATCAATGAAAAAAGAATGTGCTATATAAAAATAATTAAAATTTGGGTCAATTTAGAACATATTTCTATCAAAATCGGCCATTTCTATCTCCCTTCCCCCACTTGAAATGTACAATGTCCCCATTGTACGAATATTGATTAAAATTTGAAAGGCAAGATAGAAATGTTCGAGTTTCTAATTTTATCCGTAAGACACAACGGATATGTAAAAAAATAGCGCCAATTGAAACAAGGCGAGAATACTCAACACAATACGACACATAAACTGAACAACTAATAAACTCTTGCTTGCATTCTCATCCTTTTTTTTTTTTTGATGCAAGACAAGGTATACAAGAATAAAAAAATAAAGACAATACGAACAAATAAAGCATCCCCCCACTTGAGATCAACTATCATCTAAACCCGATTTTCTTCCAAAATCCTTTATTCAAAACCCGCGACTTTCACTAGTGGAACTAAAATTAACCAACAGCGCCCGAACCATGGACATAAGAAACTACAGGGTAGGCTAGGCGATAGGTGAAACGAAACAGTTATATTGGGTGAACAAAATGAAAGGAAAGGCTCTGAAGGGTGTATCTAGGGGTATCTTGCACTAATGGAGAGTGCAAACAAAAAGGGTTTAACAGGGGGATTGACTAATCGATGTGAAAAGTGAATATACACAAACATATATGGGCTATTTGGGTTTAATCCTAAAATTGCCTTATATCCTAGCTGCACCGATCACACCAAGTTACCTCAGTGTAATGCTCATGATAATGGTCTCGAAAAGATATACAAAGCCAAGTTCTAAAGTCTACTACAGCCACCGGCACACTCATTTTTATGGATTTATGTATAAGGGGAAAACGGAAAGGCTTATCCTCACACAATGGAAATATAGTGTAGGTGTGCTCAGTCTAGATTAATCCAGTTAAGTAATGAAAAACACGTCAAAATTAATTAAACACTTTTCATCAAAAACTAGAAAAATAAGGGCAAGTAAAATCAAGCGGGTGTCTATGTCTAATCCCTTCCCCCCACTTGGGTCATACTTAAGCATATAAATGAAAGATAAGAAGGGTTAGAATTGGAACAGAAAACTCCCCTGGATTTGCTCGGCATGATCGAAGACACACGAACAAACGCGTCCCGCTTTGAGATTCATGAGCAAACTTTAATAACCTGAATTCACTTAAGACAACCAAACGCATCATACTAGAAAAACAACAAGCAATAAAAGAAAAAGAAAAACCTAACTCACTTTCGTAGGAATCACGGTTGCATTTAGCGAATGCAACAAGCCTTTTAAACCACTTCCAAGTGGACGAGTGTAGTCTCGTGAGGGTTTACAGGGAACACACCCACAAAGTTCATTTAAAACTAATACAAGGTTATTGTGCAAATATAGGAAATAATTAAACATCAGGAGAATTACGTCGTAACCCCAATAAAAGAGTTACGCCGTAATTGTGGCAAACCTGGCAATTTGCTATTGGAGAATAGCTACGGCGTAACCATGGAATGGGATTACGCCGTAATTGGCAATGCTCTGGAGAGAAACGCAACTTTTGATGTGTTACGGCGTAATCATTGGGATGAGTTACACCGTAACTGATGGACAAGATAGGTCCCTGTTTAGTTACTGATGCAATCTTCTCCAATTCCTGCAAAAGTGGTTAAAAACACAAAACCCAACTATACTAAAAAAATGAAAAAGAAAAGATAAGCATGGGGTGCCTCCCATGAAGCGTTTGTTTTTGTTTGAGTCACGAGCTTGACTCCACCCTTATTTACTACGTAAAAGGGTGTTCATCCCCTCACTTAAAATCAAGTGTGGGTGAAAATAGCAATAAACACCATGAGGGTGTGAATTTGCTATGGGATGGGGAAATGATGAATTATAGTCATAACTCAAGGGAGAAATCATTTCCCTACTTACCGGACCCATGTTCATTGACGGATTAGAGGATTGGATTGTTCCATGTTGTTGTTGACTAACTTTCTTCAAAACCAAATTCGTTTCATCAACTGCCAGATGTGCCCTTTCGTCCATAGAAAATGATGAAGGATCTTTATAAAGCGGTTCCTCGAGCTCCTTCACATCTTTAGCAGGGTCGCATTCGGCTTCATCGTCAACCACTGAAATATCCAAAATCTCATCTCCGAATTCCTTTATAAGCTCGTTCAACACTGGGTTGGTAGTTGGTGCTACAGAACAGTCATTGGCAGGTGTGATAGGTGATGTCAAGGGCTGCATTACTGGCTCTGGAATGGGTTCATTACGCATGGGAGGTGTTAGAATTTTCCTATGCCTTTCAACATCCTCTACCGTGATATCCCACGTGTCATAAAAATTCCATTCATCACATTCCTCCTCGGCTTCCTCTTCCTCCTTTGTAACGTCGAAATTGACATTATCTGCATCCTGTTCACAAACACTAGGAAAAATATTAGTAATAGGAGAAATAGGAAAGTTAAGAAGGTCCTCACTTTGAAGGTTCACATACTTAATAGACTCATCACGAGTCTCCTCTTGTTCATGCGTTGAAGATTTTCAGCATCAATTCTGAACAAATCGTCCAACGCTCTTTCAATTATCAACTCGCTAACATCAGGTTCAGGATCAGGAGTGTTATATGAATAATCACTAAAGTTGTTCATCTTCCGACATCGGTTGGCCATATATAATTCATATTCATGAATGGTCATGTTATCCATGTCCAATTCATCATACTCTTGAGGAGATACATAATCACCATAGGTATATGGTTGAAAGAAATTCTCTAGGGAAGGCGATCTCGTAGAAGTTCTCCAAGATTGACGATTCCTCAAAACTTTTCTTTCCATTTCGCGCTCGTACTCCCAGTATTCTTCCAATGTCATATTATCAAAATCTGGTTCCATTTCCATGATTACCTGAAATTCACACAAGAAACAAAGAAAACAGCAGAATAGGAGAAAGAAAAAAAAACTTAAATTAAAAGCCTAAAATAGCTCCCCGGCAGCGGTGCCAAAAACTTGATGCAGGTTTTACTGACCAGGTCTTAATATTTATAGTGTCTCGCTATACCTATGGTCTACCCTAATGCACTAACGGGCAGTGTACCCGGTCGTGTGTAGTGTAGTAAATGGTAAAGCTGAGGTCGTCCCAAGAGCTATGAGGATCGGAAATTAACTTAAGTCTATGTCACGATTATAAGATGGTTTCGATAAGGATTTAATTAATTAACTACTAAATGCAATAAAAGGAGAAGGTGGGATCAATAAAGGAGAGTGGTGCTAGCCTAGTTAATCCTCCTAGCTAGTTATGTCTACGTCTACTTACTTCCTGTTGGGAATTATGTGAAGTAGGATTTCTGCTATCATTACTGCCGAAGGTTTCTGCTGAAGTAGAAGCAGAATCTGCTGAAGAAGTGATTCTACTGAAGAGTACAAGCGTTGTCGTGTTACTGCTGAAGGGTGAAAGCTGACTAGGAACAACATGCGCTTGTTGAATTAAATGCTAACTCATTATTATCTTTGAACGACCCAAGGTTAGCATGGGTTTTATTGTACTACTCAATATAGTCTAGTGTATTAGTCATTAAATGCATGCAAGCATGTTTAGTCGATTGAGTAGTAAGAGATTAGGGTTCCTTGTTTATAAAAGGAACCCAATAGTTTGTAATAGCAAACTCATCTGAAACATAGAGTTTCAGTTAATAAAAAAAAAGATCCATAGAGGATCTAAGTGTTCTTAGTTATAACATCTTGTATTTACTTTCCGCTATAGAATACGAGTGTTAGAGACTGTCTATTAGTTTGCTTATGATTACATAGGCAATACTAACGATCCACGAGTGCTAAAGATCTGTCAAGGTCTGAGAGTTTTCAACAAGTGGTATCAGAGCCTCGGGAGAGTCTCTACGATACTGAGAACCTTATTTACCTCACCCCCATACAACCAAAAACATATTCACCATGCCTGAAACTGATGATGAATCAGAAGTCACCACCAACAACAACATCAAAACCACTACATCTATGCAGCAACTGAGTCTCTCCAACAGTAATGGTAAGTTTCCTTACCTAAAGAAAGAAGAGTATGATCTGTGGACCATGAAGATGCAGAACTGGATCTCCAATATTGATTGGAATCTGTGGGAGATTGTGAAGAATGGCAACAGTCTGAAGAAGACTATCCTAGATCTTGATGGTAAGTTTACCATTGCTCCTCCCAAAACTGCTGAAGAGATTCTTGCAGTACAAAGAGAGCACAAAGTAAGAACCATCCTTCTTCAATCTATTCCTGAAGATCACTTAGGTGATTTTCACCACATGGTTGATGCAAAGGACATCTGGATGGCTCTAAAAGCAAGGTTTGGTGGGAATGAAGAGTCCAGGAGGATGAGGAAGTCTATGCTGAGACAACACTTCCAAGAGTTCAATATCTCTGAAGAAGAAGGTATCCACAAGGGATACGACAGGTTTCACAAGATTCTGAGTCAGCTGAATCAGCTGAATGCAAAGCCTGACAATGGTGATTGCAACTCAAAGTTCCTTCGATCTTTGCCTCCATCATGGTTACATGTGAGTATAGCCCTTAAAGCTAAAGGTGGGCTGGACATGCTCACTTTTGATGAGCTATACAATAAACTCAGATCTCTTGAACCTGATGTCAAATCTCCCTACCGTGCACCATCTTCTGGTCATTCAGCCTTTGTTGGGACATCCCACTCGAATATGATGATGCATACTTCAAGTCCATCTTACTTACCATCATCATCTTATCGTCCCACTCCTTCACATCCTCAAGCCAAAGCTGGCAGTATATTGGAGGATGTTCTTCATTCATTTGTTGCAGATTATGATACTCAGCAGCATCTGGTATATGAAGACTTTGATCAGGTGGACCCACTTGAAATGGAGGAGATGAAGCTGAAATGGCAGGTGGCCATGCTTTCAGTAGATATCAAGAGGTTTGAAGAGAAGGCAGGAAGGAAGTTTGGATTCAAGGGAAAGGATCCAGCTCGTTTTGACAGAAGAAAGGTCAAGTGCTTCTCTTGTCATCAGATGGGTCACTTCTCAAGGGAGTGCAAAGACAGGAAGAGTGGAGAGGGAGCTAACTACCACTCATATCAGCAGAATCAGAAGGGAGCTAGCACTTCAGCAGCTCTTATCACCATGGATGAACAGGTCAACTGGGCTGCACATGAACCTGTGACTGAGGAAGCTGATGATACAGAGAAGCTTGGATTGCTGGCCAGATGCACTTCAGCAGATAGGCATGATCAGTTTGCCTTGATGGGACTTTCTCAGGTATACAACTGTATATTTGGTTGTAGTGAAAGATACAATGAACTGAAAGAAGCTTATGATACTATGAAACCTAAGTACAATGCATGCTATGTTGATAATGAAGCTTATAAACTCTCGTTAAAAACATTAGAAAGACAAAAGGTTTGGTTTCAAAAGAATCAGATAGCTTATGAAGAAAAGATTAAGGTGCTGCAATTTGATCTAGATATTGCTAATATCAACTTTAAACGCACTAAAAAAAAAGCTGATACTATTGCTGAGAACCTAGAGCTTAAAGAGAAACTTGCAGAGGAAATAGCTAGACATAAACAATGGTTGATCTCTGGTGACAATCTAGCTAGAGAACTCTATAATAGTCAGTCTGTGAACTCAGGAATAGGTTTAGGCTTTCAGAAGTATGTAGGATTGGAAGCTAGGCAAGATGGGCGTAAATCTACACCTGCAGGCTTAGAACACTTTAGAAAGGAAGGTGATTTACATGCTGTCCCTGGACCTATTAGAGGTGAATTCATGCCCACTGACCTGTCCATTAATGTTGACTTTGATGGATCACACCATCTGTATGGCAAAAAGTCGAAAGACTTGCCAGACAACGATGCTTCATCTTATGACTTTGTCTCTTTCTCTGACAGTGACAATTCATCGGATCAAGGGTCTACTTACAGCTGTGATTCAAGTGATAAGTCAGACCTTCCCAAGCCCTCACCTGAGCCTACACCCAAGCCGGCACCCAAGACTATCTACAAGCCTTATAGGTAGCAGCTGAGGAATCCACTTCCAAGCCTATTTCCCCTGAAGACTTGTCTTTTAAATCTTTGCATAATTTGTCTGTTAAAAACAATTCCTTTAATATTTCTGGTTTAAGTTCTTCTACATGTAATCGAACATCTTCTTTGTTGAATACATCTTCCAAAAGGAAGACATGTTTTGTTTGTGGAAGTAAACTTCATTTAATTAAGGATTGTGATTTTTATGAGCAAAGATTGGGTGTTTGTGCTAATCAGCAGAAACCACGACCAGTGTGGACCAATGTTAACAATATTCCACCTTATTTCCCACAAGCTAGAACTGACTCTCCTTGGAGGAGATCAACTGATAGACCTTATGTGCAACCTATTAGCCCATATTTTAAACATGGTTATTGGCCTGCATATGTTGACTCTATGAAAAATGGGAAAGGATGTTGGGGCACTGCTGTCAAGTCCTCAACAGGTTGTTCTTGGAATAATAAAAGACCTAAATATCAATGGAAACCCAAGAACAATGGTGGATCTTACTCTTTTGCTAAACCTAAATCTAATGATCCACAAGGCAGGTTCAAGTCAGAAATGACTTGAGCCTCCTCGGTATACTAACATTATTTTGTATATATGTTTGTTTCTGTAGGATCATCCCCTTAAGCATACAGATATTGGTATTGTTGATAGTGGCTGTTCAAGAAGTATGTCTAGAAATAGAGATATGATGCACAATTTTGTTCCTATTGAAGGAGGAGGGAATGTGACCTTTGGTGGAAGTGATGGTAGAATTACTAGGAAAGGCACCATCAAGACACCTCTACTGAACTTTGAGAATGTGTACTATGTTAGGGAGCTTCAGAACTTTAACTTGTTCTCAGTCTCACAAATTTGTGACACCAAGAACAAGGTACTCTTCTCTAAAAATGAATGTCTTGTGCTTTCTAAAGAGTTCAAGCTTCCAGAAGATACTTCAATTATGCTGAGAGCCCCTCGAACTCACAATCTATACACATTCAACCTCAATGAAGTTCACCCTGAAGGTGACCTCACTTGTTTGCTGGCTAAAGCATCATTGTATGAGTCTAACAAATGGCATAGGAGAATGGCTCATGTGAATTTCAAAACAATAAACACTCTCTCCAAAAGGGGACTTGTCGAAGGTCTTCCCACCAAAGTGTTCTCCAATGATCATAATTGTGTTGCATGCAACAAAGGGAAGCAACACAGAGCATCCTACAAAGCCGTCACTGCAGTGAGCATCATCTCTGAGCCTCTTCAGCTGTTACATATGGATCTATTTGGTCCAACTCAAGTCAGAAGCATTGATCACAAGTTCTATTGTTTGGTCATCACTGATGGATATAGCAGATTTTGCTGGGTGTTCTTTCTAAGGACTAAAGATGAAACAACTCCAGTGCTGAAAGACTTCATCACCCTCGTTGAAAATCAGTTGAACAAGAAGGTTAAGGGAATTAGGTGTGATAATGGGACAGAGTTCAAGAATGCCATTATTATAGAACTCTGTAGGTCTAAAGGGATAAAGAGGGACTATAGCAATCCAAGAACCCCGCAACAAAATGGGGTAGCTGAAAGAAAAAATAGGACCTTGATAGAGGCTGCGAGATCAATGCTTGCAGACTCTAAATTGCCCACTATGTTCTGGACTGAAGCTGTTGGCACAATTTGCTATGTACTTAACAGAGTCTCCATAACTAGACCTCACCTCAAAACACTATATGAACTTCTCTTTGGGAAGGTTCCAGTCATTCACTACCTAAAACCTTTTGGTTGTCAAGTGACCATTCTGAACACCAGTGATCCTTTGGGGAAGTTTGATGAGAAGGCTGATGATGGTTATATTGTGGGTTAGTCGGCTCATAGCAAGGCTTACAGAGTGTACAACTTATCTGCCAAGAAGATAGAGGAGACTTTGAACCTGAGATACCTAGAAGATAAACCAAATGTTCAAGGACAGGGTCATGTGTGGTCTTTTGATCTTGACTACCTAACTGACTATCTGGGTTATACTAGACATATGGCTAACCAAAGTGCAGGCTCTCAAGAAACTCCCACTAACAATGCAGGTACCTTGGATGCTGACTCTGGAAGTGAATGTGAAGATGATGAACAACCCATTCTTGTGCCTTCTTTCTCCCCTAACAATGTTGCAGGTAACTCTTCTAGAGATACTTCAGCTGAGAGTGAAGATGAATCACACTATGCTGAGGACCTTGCTAGGCTTCAGACTCAAGAGTTTGCAGCTAAGCTTGAAGCTGAGAAGGTGGATGGGGATCGCGCAAATGAGGCTGTCAGTGGAAACCATGTTTCTGCTGACACTGATGCAGTCTCTCCCATCGTCATCAAATCTGCTGAAAGCTCAGCTGCTACTACTCCTATTCCTACTAGAGTGTCCACAGACTTTGGTGATCCGTATACTCGCTTTCCAAGTCCTTCAGATCTTGGAAATCATCAACCCAAATCTGGCATTTTCACCTCACCTTCCTATGACACAACTTTTGTACCTACTGTGTCTAATCTTGAACCCACCATTGATGTCAACCCCACTGCTACTAAAAGAATCAACATCACTCACCCTCAATCCAATATTATTGGTGACATTCTAGCTCCTGTTAGAACTCGAAGGACTATCTCTAGTCCTAAATTTGGACAGGTTGCTTTTCTCTCTTATGTCTCAAATCAGCAAAGAGACAATCACACAGACTTCAAGCATTGTCTGTTTGCGTGTTTTCTTTCTCAAGTAGAGCCAACCAGTGTCTCTCAAGCTCTTGAAGACTCAAGTTGGATTGAAGCAATGCAAGATGAAATGCAACAGTTCCAAAACCAACAAGTTTGGATATTGGTGCCTTTACCAGATGGGAAATATGCTATTGGAACTAAATGGATTCTGAAGAACAAAAGAGATGCACGGGGTGTGGTGATTAAGAACAAAGCAAGATTAGTAGCTCAAGGTTACAGGCAAGAGGAAGGGATTGACTATGATGAAGTGTTTGCACCTGTTGCTAGAGTAGAGGCCATTCGAATTTTCTTGGCCTATGCATCCTACATGGGCTTCATGCTATATCAGATGGATGTTAAAGGTGCTTTTCTGTATGGTGAGATTGAAGAGGAAGTTTATGTCACACAACCAAAAGGATTTGAAGACCCAGATCATCCTAATCATGTTTACAAAGTCGTTAAAGCTCTCTATGGACTCCATCAGGCACAAAGGGCCTGGTATGCTAGGCTTTCATCATTTCTGCTGAAGCATGGCTACAGAAGAGGTGCCATTGATAAGACTCTTTTTCTGAAGTAGAACTCGACAGACATCATACTTGTGCAAGTTTATGTGGATGACATCATTTTCGGATCCACTAAAGAAGCTTGGTGTAGGGAATTCGAGGATCTAATGAAGGGAGAATTTCAGATGAGTGCTATGGGAGAGCTTACTTTCTTTTTGGGTCTCCAAGTTCAGCAGAAACAGGATGGGATATTTATCAGTCAGGATAAATATGTGAGGGACATGTTGAAGAAATTCGGCATGGAAGGTGTCAGGACTGCCACAACACCTTATGAAGCTCCAAAAACAAAAGCCAACAATGATCCAGATCTACCTGTGAATGTTCATTTATACAGATCTATGATTGGTTCATTAATGTATCTAACAGCTTCAAGGCCTGATATTACCTTTGCTGTAAGTGTGTGCTCTCGACATCAAGTCACTCCACTTACTTCCCATCTCAATGCAGTCAAGAAGATCTTTAAGTACCTAAAAGGCCAACCTCATTTAGGCCTTTGGTATCCAAAAGAGTATCCTTTTAAGTTGGAAGCATATAGTGACAGTGATTATGCTGGTGCAAATCTGGATAGAAGATCCACAACTGGAGGCTGTCAATTCCTTGGAAAGAGATTGATTTCTTGGCAGTGCAAGAAACAAACGATTGTGGCTACCTCAACTACTGAAGCAGAGTATGCTGCTGCTGCAAACTGCTGTGGACAGGTGCTTTGGATTCAAAACCAATTGCTGGACTATGGGTATAACTTCATGAACACAACTCTTTTTATTGATAATCAGAGTACCATATGCATTGTCAAAAATCCAGTTTTTCACAGTAGAACCAAACATATTGAAATCAGACACCACTTTATAAGAGATGCATATGAAAAACATTTGATAAATGTGGCTAAAATTCATACAGATGATAATGTGGCTGATCTGTTAACTAAAGCTTTTGATGGACCAAGGTTTCAACACCTTGTGGTCAATATTGGGATGCTTAACCCTTAATTGCAAAGTTTAAGGGGAGGCATAGGCCTCAGGGGAGGCATATGCCTCAAGGGTTTATTTGCTTGTTTGTTAGTTTCTTAGTTAAAAAAAAAAAAAAAAAAAAAAAATCTTTCCTTTGCATTTTTGTTCCACTTTTTGATGGTTTTTAACTCACCAGATATACCTTGTGTGCATCAAAGAGTTAACTAGTCCAAAGGGTACAACTTTGGTAAAGACACATCAAATCTGTTGATAGCTGTAATGGTTTGTGTGAAGATCGTTGTAAGCTCTTAGACGAGGTCTAATATTATATCTAGGAACACACAATAACGAAAGCGGAATATTCAATAAGAATTAACGTTATAATGAACAAGGTTTTTCATTATCATAAACTAACTAAACAATAATAAAGATCAAAGACTTGATCTTTAACACTAACTAACTAAACCACTAAACCCTAGGCGTTTTCCCAATCCCTACGCCTAGGTTTCCACACAACACACACCTTTAGACGTCTACATCTTGTACGTACGTGCTAAAACTAATGACCCTATGTCTCTTTATATACTAGAGACATCTAGGGTTTACAAGAGGAATCATAATATAATTAGGAAACAATACAATTAGGAAACTAAATATTCTTTTAAGCATATCTTCTAGAATCTTCCAAATCCTCCATCTTTTTGTAGTTTCCTTCTTGTCACTTTAAGTCCTTCATGTTTCATTCTTCTTGTTTTATATCATCAAATCTATAATAGACCCAACAATCTTCCCCTATTTGATGATGACAAAACAAACACGATTCTTGTACGAACTTCCCTAGACGAAGTAGCAGAAGTTGAGATAATTAAATCTCACTATGAATGAAACAATCTTCCCCTTGACTTAAACATATCACTCAAACATCTCTTCCCCTTTTTGTTATTATCTAAATAGGGAACGTATGCAAATAATGATCTTGACCACCACGAACCAATATCATACTTCCAATCTAAGACTTCCAATCTAAGACTTCCAATGCTTCAAATCACCCACCATTACGCATCATAAGAAAAATGGATCCAAAACAGTAGAAAACTTCAACTAGCAGTAGTAATAATGATCAACAATAGTAAAAATCAAACACTTCCCCTTGAGTGATGCATGTAGATGGTTAAACATTTAACAATAAGCTTCTCCTAAAAACCATATGTTAACCATCTTCTTGATTCTTCAAAATCTGTAAGCTCCTTGTAATGATTACTTTGTGAAGAAAACCAAATATAACGAACTTGATGAAGAAGTAGAATTTCCCAAACTTGTGTCTTAAATCTGTATTATCCACGGAACTCCATACTTATACGAACCAAATATAAGTAGACCGCAATCCCTTGAAAAGAATCCTCAACTAGTATGAGACACTGAGCACTACAATGTAACTCCTTCAAGTGATAGACAATGTGTGCATAGAGCATCATAAGAAAAATCACACATTGCTAGATTCAACAAGCTAGATGATAAGAAAACAAATCAAGCAATTTCACTTCACCTTCAAATAAGTGATAAATAATCCTCTTCGTAATCAATTCTTCAATAAATCTCCAAAACGAGCCTTTTTAAATCCTTTTAAGAATAAATAACCAAATTCTTTGTGTGTGTGAACAATAACCTGTGTGTGTCATCCAAAAATCCATAACCATTATCACGACTTCCCCTTAAATCAAAAACCATATGAGAAGCAGTACTTTCAATTTAACAGTACTTTGAAACCTCCTCACAGTACTTTGAGAAGTAGCAGTTCCTTGAGCATAAGCAGTACTTTGAATAAAATCTGCAGTACTTTGTGAACATAAGCAGTACTTTAAGAAGTACCTCGCAGCAGTACTTAGACCTACGAGCAGTACTTTGATTATATAAGCATCAGCAGTACTTTAAAAACATCGAACAACAGTACTTTTAAACCAAGCAGTACTTTGAAAATACGCATCAGTACTTTCAGCAGTACTTTCACATAAAAGCTCAGATGGAAAATCCCTTCGGTGGAAAGTTAGATTGATATATATAGAACATCCACCAAAAATTTTGTTACGATCCAACGGTTAACGAAAAAGTTATGATCGTTTCAAAACAGTGCTGTTGTAACCTTACGGATTTTTCTGCAGCAGAATTCGACTGCTTATATCTTTTGATTGAGAGCTCCGATTGACAAACCCTTCGGTGAGATTAAAGATAGATATACCAAGAAGCTCCAGTTCGAATTTTAGCCCAATCCAACGGTTCATTAAAAAGTTATGGCTGTTTGAAAACAGCCCTGCAGAAAGATACGAAAATTCCAGATTCGAATTTTTTTTTCTTCTTTTCTCTTCGACAAACCTTGTAGATCCTAGATATCACGAGCCCCAGGCTCTGATACCAATTGTGAAGATCGTTGTAAGCTCTTAGACGAGGTCTAATATTATATCTAGGAACACATAATAACGAAATCGGAATATTCAATAAGAATTAACGTTATAATGAACAAGGTTTTTCATTATCATAAACTAACTAAACAATAATAAAGATCAAAGACTTGATCTTTAACACTAACTAACTAAACCACTAAACCCTAGGCGTTTTCCCAATCCCTACGCCTAGGTTTCCACACAACACACACCTTTAGACGTCTACATCTTGTACGTACGTGCTAAAACTAATGACCCTATGTCTCTTTATATACTAGAGACATCTAGGGTTTACAAGAGGAATCATAATATAATTAGGAAACAATACAATTAGGAAACTGAATATTCTTTTAAGCATATCTTCTAGAATCTTCCAAATCCTCCATCTTTTTGTAGTTTCCTTCTTGTCACTTTAAGTCCTTCATGTTTCATTCTTCTTGTTTTATATCATCAAATCTATAATAGACCCAACAGTTTGCTCAAAATCATAGGGTCTGCAACCACCCATGCTTAATTGCTGAGAGTTGTATGGTCATCAATTCACCATGGTCTATTCCTTTTTGGAATCCAAGAATTGGCTAGCCCACAAGTATATGGATTGTGGTAAAGGCAACTATCTCCATATTTGGTTATCAATTCACCAATTTTAAGAATTGACTAGTCCTGAGCAAACGGCTACAGGTAAAGACACATCAAATCCGTTTATATAGTTGCTAAATCAGATGGTTATCAGTGTACCATAGTTTTCGAACTTAAACATTTGGCTACTCCAGTAGTAATGGCTATTGGTAAAGAGACATCAAATCCATTATTTTCAATGATTCACCTCTCACAGGAAATAACACACCTGGATGTGATGAGAATAGTTTGCAACTGATAAGTATTGATGTACATTATGTCATTTGTTGCTGCAAAGACCTGGCATTTCAAAGCTTGATCATCATAGAGATGAGTTTATTATAGGTTATTTGCTACTGATATGTGAAAACAATCCTCTAGTACAGAAGTCTCAAAAGATCTGTCAAGGTCAGGAAACTGGAACTTAACCAAGTCAAATTCCAGTTTAGGGGAGGATTGTTGGGAATTATGTGAAGTAGGATTTCTGCTGTCATTACTGCCGATGGTTTCTGCTGAAGTAGAAGCAGAATCTGCTGAAGAAGTGATTCTACTGAAGAGTACAAGCGTTGCCGTGTTACTGCTGAAGGGTGAAAGCTGACTAGGATCAGCATGCGCTTGTTGAATTAAATGCTAACTCATTATTATCTTTGAACGGCCCAAGGTTAGCATGGGTTTTATTGTACTGCTCAATATAGTCTAGTGTATTAGTCATTAAATGCATGCAAGCATGTTTAGTCGATTGAGTAGTAAGAGATTAGGGTTCCTTGTTTATAAAAGGAACCCAATAGTTTGTAATAGCAAACTCATATGAAACATAGAGTTTCAGTTAATAAAAAAAAAGATCCATAGAGGATCTAAGTGTTCTTAGTTATAACATCTTGTATTTACTTTCCGCTATAGAATACGAGTGTTAGAGACTGTCTATTAGTTTGCTTATGATTATATAGGCAATACTAACGATCCACGAGTGCTAAAGATCTGTCAAGGTCTAAGAGTTTTCAACACTTCCAATTGCTTCAGGTGGGGTCAAATTCGAGAGGACAACATTTGGTCAATTCGCCCTAACCTATCAGCAAAGATGCCACCACAGGAGAAATCAGGCGCACCGTCATAAGTCCTGTTGTTCCTGATCCCCTAAGCCAAGTCATTAAGTACCGCTACATGATAGATTCAAAATAGTGAGTGCCCGACCGTTAGGAACTTAGACACTACACCCCCCCCCCAGTTCTTAAGTTCATCCAAACGATAGGTGATCAGTTGGTCAAATCGCACAAGTAGAAAAGGTCGTCAGTTGGTCATATCTTACCCTTCCCGTCTCAGTCCGCTCACCTAGGGTCAATTGGTCATATCTCCTAGGCAATTGGCCTCTACCGCCATTCAAAACTACCGAACCAGGGGTAACTACCAAAGAACTATGCATGCATACACTTAGAAATAATTGTACGGAAGTAAAGTAAACGAAAACAAAACAATTAAGGAATCATAACAAGGCCAGCACCAGGGTGCTTAGCCAAACATATAGTAAATCATACCAACAAAAATGAATAAATCATAAATTGAATTGAACATAATGTTTGATACAAATTACTTGATGTAGAGCCAATAATGATGATGATTGCGAGTGAATTCTTCCTTCAGAACTGGCTTCGGACTGCTGGAAAATGCCCTGGAGTGGTGCCCTAATCGACCCCTGGGAGAGGGGTGAAGAGAGATACTGAAAAATGCAGATTTAGGGTTGTATTTATAGGCCCCGACATGGTTACGGCGTAATTAAATAAATTAATTACGTCTTAACTAAAGTTACGTCGTAACTAAGTTACGCCGTAACTACTTATAGAAATCTCAGCTTCGTACTTTCTTTCATCCTTTCATTTACTTGAAACATTTTTGCACCAGATGTCGCTTTAGGCCCCTCATCGTACTTCTTCATTTATATTGTAGTCCTTGAAGTAAATAAACTTCATATAAGTTGTCACCTTTAGTCCTTGATCGCACTTGTTATATTTACTTTTCATCCTCGGAGTAAATATTATCTTCATTTAGCCACGGGACTTCAACTCCTTAGCGCCCAAGTAATAATTACAACGTAATTAAATTACCGAATTACGCCGTAACTCTTCAACCGTATATTTTTATCCGCTCCGTAATTATCTCTACGGCGTAACTAAATTGCAATGTTACGCCGTAACCTTCACAAAAATAATTACGACGTAACCATAAGAATTGGTTATGCCATATCCTTCAAAGCTCATATTTACGTCGTAACCTTATTAGCTAGTTACGGCGTAATCTTCACATAAAATCCAAAGGCCCTCGTAAATCAATCTTCAGAACATATACTTGGCCTTTTATCACTTCTTTTCTGCTCCAACGCCTCATTTATCCTGAAATGCAAATATGAAAGAATTAAGTACCATATTAACGCAATTGAGGCCATAAACACGGGAATTTGATATATAAAAGATCAGGCTAATTTGATATATAAAAGATCGGCTTGTAAGGGGTCACTTTTCACTTTAAACTTCTACTACCCACCCTCCATCCTCACAGAAAAATTCCTTGTTACTGTAATCTCAAACTGATATGTTGCCCTATATAATTCTATATTAAGATTCGACAACTTTATATGTTGTGCAAGAGGAGGAGTGTGGTTAAAGCATGGATGCATGAAGTACTATATGATTTGGATTTTATATGTCTTGGACTTGATGTAATCAAAAGCTCAAACTTAAATGGCAGAAGTAGTTGATATGATGGTATAAGAAAAAATTATATCAGTTATTATTGATGTACCCTAAGTTTTATGCAAATTACATATATTATTATTACGTAGTGTTTGGTATGTCGTAATCAAAGTCGTAATGGAAAAGATTATTACGATGTAATGAATAAATGTTGTTTGTTTACATTTATAGAATGGAATGATTCATTACAAGTAATGACCAATTACACCAAAACCATTCCTTAAGGGTCACCTACTTTTTTTTTTATTATATCTTTTAATGGAATCAAAAAATTCATAAAACTCCATTATTAATTAACCACATTAAATAAACTTTCTATCATCAATGGGTATATCATCAATGGGTATTTTAGTCTTTTTATTAGCAATTTCATTACGTCTTATCATACTAACCAAACATGATTAATAACTACAATGGAATCATTACATTACACTTTTCATTTCATTACATCGTTTATTCCTTGACATTTCATTCAGTACTAAAGCGGACCCTAGCAACACATTTGTTGTAATGAGGATTTCGACTTTGGAATCGTTTAGTTAGCTGTCTCATTGTTTATCATATCCACAAGTTATTGACAAGTCGAACTACATTGCTTTGCGTCACAAGTACACAACAAATTGACAACAAGAGACATGCACATCTTTTTCTAGGGATGGCACTCGTGGGTAATGGGCATGGATACCTCTAACCCGTCATCCGCCCACGTAGTTTTTTTCTCACCCGTCACCCACCCATCACCCGCCAATGGGTACAATTTTCTACCCATGCCCGCGGGTATTTATTGCCCACGGGTAAACCCATGGGTTAGTGTAATGCAACAAAACTACAAAACCATGATATGAAAATTAATTATGAAACTGCATAACAAGACACCAATCAATTTGTCAAATACTAAGTTCACAAAACGCTTGAACACATGTCTAAAAGTAGCAATTAAACATCATTAGACCTAATCACATGTATACAACTTTTATTAATTGATATTTCATATTCTCTTTTTAGTCTTAAAACTCAAACAAACCTTTAGGTTAACGTGTTTTCTTGAGACTTGGTAACTATTAAATGTATACCTGCAATATCATAAATATTTTAGTTACTATAATTAAATTTAACATGGGTTTATAGGTACACCCACGGGTATTTTGAATGGTATACCCCCGTGGGTAGTTTAAATGGGTGTCATGGGTTTACCCGCGATGGGTATGCCTCACCCGTCACCCACCCGCCATCCAGTGATGGGTACAGATTTTCACCCACGACCCACCCGTGGGTGAAAATTGACGATTTTACCCACCCATTTATGTGCGGGTACCCACTGGTTGCGGGTTTTTTCTCGCCCATTGCCATCCCTAGCTATCTTTTTCAACGTGTATGCAAGTTGTTTACACTTTCAGTTCAAAAGAACTTTTTACCTCATGAAATAATGATACTTATAAAGTTGTTGGTGGTTTACTGATTTATCTATACACAATCTTTTTGAAAGTTCCTTTTTTATTTAAAATAAATAAATAAATAAAATAATTAAAAAAAAATTGTAGTTTCAGAAATCTGTAAGCTAGTATAAGATTATAAAAGATGTGGTAATTGTTTTGCTTTTTTTTTGGAACAAATGCATGGTAATTGTTTTGCTTGAGAGGAAAGGTTTCTAGAAATAAATTTCGATAGAATTCCATTAATTCTATTTTTTATAAAGAAAAGATCTCTTAAATAAATACATGAAAAAAGGTGATTTCATTTGCTTCTCCTGCAAAACCCTAACATCCATCGTTTTTTTAAGTTAACTAAATTCTTTAGTTTGCACGATGACTATCAAATACCTAGAAGGGTTTTTAGATCAAGTTTGCAAAATCTTTTTTTATCGAAAGCATCATGCCACAATTCGAATATGTTCCGAATGAGTTGATCCATCGTATACAATCATTGTTGCCCGCAAAAGATGCTGCTCGCACAAGTGTCTTGTCAAAGTCATGGCTACACGTTTGGTCTACCATTCCTACCCTCAGGTTTACTACATGTGCAACTGATGATCGTCTCACCAAAGAAGAAGAAATAGACTACATTAAGTTGATTGATCGCACTCTTTTAAGGTATCTCAAAGACAACATGTCAATCGCATGTCTTCATCTTCACTTACACCTCCACGACTCGTCATTGTCTTCTCTTGCTGAAAAATGGTTTCATTCGTTAGCTTCCAGAAATTGTCTCAAGGAGCTTTCCCTAACAATTTGAACCAAGGAACCTGCTTGGGCTTATACTTCGACTCTCCTTACAATTCCAGGTGAGATATTCTCTAGTAAAAAACTAAATACTATAAGTTTAAAAATTCGCCCAGAACAGGGTAAGATAATCAGTAGCAATGCAAGACCAAATCAGGTTACCGGATATCACTTGGAATCGTGTGATCACTTTCCAAAGTAAACTATTCGACCATATGTCTGGGTTACACGAATATCTACTTGGGATAAGACCAAATGATAGTTATTGAATTAGGCACAAATCAATAACCCTTTCGCATATAAGTGTTTTAGTTTTCTGTTTGTTTCTCCTGGTTTTTCTCTATATCTCCATGCTGAGTATGTCGATCTCTATATATAGTAGAGAACACTCAACCCTAGTCAATGGACTTTATGAGTGATTAACGGCCAATTAATCACCCATAATAAGCCTCCATTATCATAGGAATAGTGGTTACATGACCAATTAAACGTGGTCATAAAGCATTCATAACAGCCACTTGAATGGGCTAAAGCTGTTACAAGTTAATCACTGCAACACTACCAGTAAGAACCAATACACTAGCAGCAGGAACCAATACACTAGCAGCAGGAACCATCAGTCACTACACTAACAATAGTAACCAGCACTAGCAGTAGGAAGCAATACACTAGCAGCAGGAACCCTCAGTCACTACACTAGCAGTAGTAACCAACATTAGCAGTACTAACCACTATTGAGTCAGGGTGTTCAGGGACCTCATGGGTGTACACTCCGTACCACCTTACCCAAAACCAGGTGTGAAATAATCCCACAAGTGCACTAAATTTTCCAACAATCTTCCCCAAATTTAGTTCACTTCCTTTGCATGAAAAACAAACATCAAACAAAACATGTGCATAAACGAAAATATCCTGAGGATTGAATTAGCATCTTAGTACATTACGCGTTCAAATATTCGAGAATCAGGGTGTTCTAAGAATTGAACCCTTCAACCCATTTGAATACCTGAAGATAAAATACACACAAGTTTTCAAACACTTAAAAGCTCCTGACACTATACAAGCCATGTGTCCATATCCAAATTCATAAATGTTGTAAGAGCCAAAACTCCAAAGCTCCCTGAAGCGGCAAAACTTCAACATTCACATAGGTGGTTCCTCTTTATTCATGCTCCTGCTGATGCAGGTTTTACTGACCAGGTTTTAATATTTATAAAGTCTCGTTATACCTATGGTCTACCCTAGTGCACTAACGGGCAGTGTACCCGGTCGCGTGTAGTGTAGTAATCGGTAAAGCCGAGATCGTCCCAAGAGCTATGTGTGTTGGATAATTACTAAGTCTAGGTGTCACAGATTAATAATGGTTACGATAAGGAATTAATTAATTAAACTACTAAAGCAGATAAAAGCAAATAAAAGCAGATAAAAGGTAAAGAGAAAATCAATAGAGGAGAGTGGTGCTAACGTAGTTAATCCTCCTAACTAGTTATGTCTACGTCTACCTACTTCCAATTACTTCAGGTGGGGTCAAAGTCGAGAGGACAACATTTGGTCAATTCTCTCTAACCTATCAGCAAAGATGCCACCACAGGAGAAGTCAGGTGTCCCCTCATAAGTCCTGTTGTTCCTGGTCCCCTAAGCCAAGTCATTAAGTACCGCTACATTATAGATTTATAATAGTGAGTGCCCGAGCGTTAGCAACTTAAACACTCACCCCTTAATTCTTAAGTTCATCCAAACGGTAGGTGATCAGTTGGTCAACTCGCACAAGTAGAAAGGGTCGTCAGTTAGTCATATCTTACCCTTCCCGTCTCAGTCCGCTCACCTAGGGTCAGTTGGTCATATCTCCTAGGCAATTGGCCTCTACCGCCATTCAAAACTACCGAACCAAGGGTGGCTACCAATAAACTATGCATGCATACACTTAGAAATAATTGTACGGAAGTAATGTAAACGCAAACAAAACAATTAAGGAATCATAACTAGGCCAGCACCAAGAGGTTCTTAGCCGCTCATATTAATCATACAAACCAATTCAATATTCAAAGGTACGAAATACATGAATTGAAAGTAAAGAAAATATAAAATGCTAATGCTTATCGTAGGGGAGTGATTTCTCCCTTGGAGACAGCTCTGTATGCTCCTCTAGACCTGCCTTGAGCTTTTTCCCACGTTCTCTGGTTATTATGTGTGGAATGGGATGATTAGAAATGCTGGAATTCGTGGGGTATTTATAGGCCAGATATAGGTTACGGCGTAACTATAACAAGAGTTACGCCGTAACCTTCAATTTCTTCGTATTTTGCACTAGATCTGCTAGTTACGGCGTAACCTAATAAGTGGTTACGCCATAGTCTTCAATAAACTTGGTTACGCCGTAGTTGATGAAATAGTTACGGCATAAGTAGCAGCAGCGTGGAACCTCATTTGACCTAATATAGTTATGTCGTAGCCTTTGGGAAGAGTTACGCCGTAACCTTCTGATAAGTTGGTTTTCTGAGTCACGCAATAGTTACGGCGTAATGTGAGAGATGAGTTACACCGTAACTTCTTCAAAATCAGCATACTATGATAATTCTTTAGATAATTCTCTAATTTCGCGTCTCTTTAGCTCCAATGCTCGTAATTTACCTGAAAGTGGAAAACAATGAAAAACAAGCGTAAATCCATATAAATGATATAAATTACAAGCATTATCGGGGGAAATTGACACTTAATAATCAGGACTATTTGTTGTTATCAAATATCCCCCCACTTGAACTCTACTTGCCCTCAAGTAGACCTAATTAGAAAGATTCCTAAAAAGATATCTCCCAAAACCTGGAAAATATAAGTTTATAAATCCCTTATGCTAGAATATAAAACAAAACCAAACACCTCACGAAAGGGGAACAAAACACTCAAATCTCTCAACTATTCTAAGTGTCAATTTCGAGGTGATCACTCAATCGCACAGTCATAGCATGTATTCTATCATAAGCTTGGCGGTTACACAAATCTCCACCACTAGAGTTAAGGGCTAAACGATTCTCGAAGGCAATATAGGTAGACATGACAAAGGTTAAGGGGTGACTCGTCATTACTAACATGTCACGGCGAAGTGGACAAAATCAATGTTACATGACCAAATCCATGGCCAAGACACCAAAGATTGCTCGCTGCATTATCTAGACACGCTTCATGACTAAAGGGGTAGGATAAGACATGGGATATATAAATGGTGTAAAATAAAAAACAAGCAGGTAGTCTAAATCTATAACCAAGTCATCACCACTTACCGTCCGCCCAAAGTTCAAGCTTTGAAGTCAAGAAACCGGATCATGAAATACAAGGTAGATGTGTCATTAGAGGACGTCGTGATGGGCACACTACCTTTTCTCCAATTGTTGGCATAATTACCAACTCCAATCTTCAAATGTGACCGAGGTGGCCTCCTCGATACTAAATCTATAAAGCTCATAACATAGTGCTTATATCTTCGCACTTTACAATAACATAGTGCTTATATATATATTTTCAGCATAACAATAAAAACTAAACATAATATCCCCCCACTTGAGATGAACAATGGGAATTCGGGGGGTCTTCAATGATCTTCAGGAATGTTGTCGATGAAAGCGTGATTTTCGAACCTTTCCACTCGAACCTTGAACTTAGGAAAATGATGACTTCCCAATCACAAATAAAGACTACAGGGTAGGCTAAGGTGTATAGGTATATCGAAACAATATATCGGGTTAACAAAATGAAAGGAACGGCTCATATGGGTGTATCTAGGGGTATCTTGCACTAAAGGTGAGTGCAACAAAAGGGTTTCACATGGGGGTCGAGAAGTCGAGGTGACTAATCGATAGACACACAATGGTAGGCTATTTGGGTGATAATCCTATAATATTGCCTTCTAAAACTAAAAAGTTCAAATACATCGAGCTAACTCAACATACCTCGTCTATGGTCTCGAAATGATGCAAAGGCCAAGTTCTAAAGTTTACAAGCTACCGGCACACTCATAATTTGGTGGATTTGGGGTAAAATATTGGAAATGGATAAGGCTAATCTCACCATAATATATCAAGGGTTGTATGTGCTCGGCTAAGGTCTACTCTAGTTAGGTTAAGAAAAACATGTCAAAATTTTAAAAATGGCATAATTTTTCAAAATAAACTAGAAAAAAGAGTGCTAAAATAATGTTCAAGAGATAATTCTACTCCCGTCCCCCCACTTGAATTGTACAAAGTCCCTTTTGTACTAAGCATTAAATAAAGGTGAAGAGAAAAGTCGAATTAGAGCGAGAACTTCCATGAAATTTGCTCCAAAAAGAAAGAAGGCCCACGAAAAAGAGACGTGCCTTCGTATACGCATCATGAACAAACTTCAATCCCTGAAATCACACTACCGACAAGCATAATTCTAAAAAAAATGAAGAATAAAAACAAACCTAACTCACTTTCGTAGGAATCACGGTTGCATTTAGCATATGCAACAAGCCTTTTAAACCACTTGGTTTCCCAAGTGGACGAGTGAAGTCTCGTGAGGGTTTACAGGGAACACACCCACAAAGTTCATTTAAAATACTAATACAAGGTTATTGTGTTTAAAAATGAAAGAATTAAAGCAGAGGAAGGTTACGTCGTAACTCTTATGAGGGAGTTACGCCGTAACTGGCAAAACCTGACATAAGCAGCAAAGCGAGTGGTTACGGCGTAACCAAAGAGATGGTATTACGCCATAATTATTAATGCGTCAAGAATTTTGCTGCTAAAAAGTTGGTTACGGCGTAATCACAAAGATGAGTTACGCCGTAACTCTGGTCAGATCAGCAAAATGCAGCAGCAATTGCTTCCTCGTTTCCTGCAAAAATGGTTAGAAAACACAAAACCCTACAGAAATGGAAATAAAACAAAAGAAAGGGATAATTCGGGTTGTCTCCCGAAAGAGCACTTTTCTTTATTTACGAGTCTTTAAGTTAGACTCAGAGCCGCGGGGCTTCTATGGGGGCCTTTGGACTTGGCCGACTTTCTCCATGTCTTTCATCAAGTTACGCCTGACCCAACCGAAATTTGTGGCAGTGCGGAGATATTCTTTGGTTTCAACCTTCCGAATTTAGCAAAATTTTTCTTCAGGTCCCAAATGGTATCGCGTAAACTCATATTTTTCGGCTATAATTGGTGGTGGTCTCTTAAACGGGATGCCAAGAAGTTTGCATCTTCTTTTCTCGTGTACTTCGTCATATGGGTCAATGAAACCGTCTTCGCCTTGCAACTCGAGGTAAACGAAATCATCGTCGTCGGAATCTGTATCTTTAAGTTGGTCATCGTTAGGAGAATTTTCTACGAGTATTTGCTTGCATTCTTCTTTTTCTATCTTAGACGAGTCCTTGGTGTCATCTTCTGATTTTTCATTAGGAATTTCGTCGTTAGGTTGATCTTTACTCATACATCCATTCCAAATTTTATCTTTAGTTAACGCGTTTAGCGACTTGGTGACTTAGCGACTTGTCTTCATAGCGTTTTGTTGACTTTTCCCGATAAAACTTCAAACGGCCATAACTTTTGAACCGTAACTCCGTTTTCAGCGTTCTACCCATCAAAACGACCGTGAGAACGAGGAGAATGGCACGTCGGGTCAATCTTCGAGGCCTAAATCCGCTCCGAACAGAAGTTATTGAGGTTTTTATGATTTTAGACCTAAATTTCTCTGTAAAAACGGGCATAAACCAATCCAAATCTCAACCAAACAACATCTCTGCTAATCCTACAAATAATCATATGTCCTAACACACAATTGTCTATCATTGTGTCGATCCATCAGTCATCTTAACACATTCCATTGGTCATTGCTTAACGGTTTGGTCTTGATTTTAGTAAAATCCCGCGAAAGATTCTATTTCTCGGTTTAAATCATAGACTTGTAAAATCCCGTGCATTCTACCACATCATGTCTTACTCTACTGACCCAGTGATTTCAGAAGTGCTTAAATTGTATGATGCTGTGGACAATAATGATAATGAATGCTACACTGAACGATTAAAGATGTTTGAATTAAACAATGAGGATGTGAGATCTTCATGTTCTGAGTACAATGAGAATGAATTGCACCTGTTTAGACTACAGAATGCCATGCAAAAGGAAAGTAGAATTGAACCTTATCATCAACTTCACTCACACCTCATGTTACTCACACCGATTGGAATGGAACGAACATGCAATGCCCTTTTTCGTCAAGATTTATCCACATTAACGGGAAAATTACTATTGAACTTAGGACAATTGGAACAACAACTTGATAAAGAAACGGTTCAAAAGGATAGTTCCAGTGCTGCACTACAAGTGATCCACAACCAATTTCAGTCATTCATCAGTGGGGAATTTACATCAGATTATGATCAAGACATGACTGAAATGTCTTTCAAGAAACACACTGGAATGGAAATTGGCTTGTTCATAAAGACACTTATCCATCTCATGGACAAAGTGGAGAAGTATATTGAGGAAGTTACTCAGAAAGATGAAATAATAGATGAGAGTCTGGTGCAGTTGACAGAAAGTTGTGATGAGTTGGGTAATGTATCAGTTGATGAATCGGGTGTTGCTGAATGCAGAATAACAGAGACAACAAAGAATGATGCAACAAATTGTTCAGTAACTCATGTTACACATGATGTGGATGCATATATCAGACAGATAAATGAACAGGTGTCATGTGATGAGGTACCCTTAACTGTTCAACATAGTGCATCTGCTAATATACCTAAACATACTGATCTTAATGCTGAACATGATTCTGATAAATGTTCCTTGGTTGAGGATGAGTCTAATAATTTCAAAACAAATGATATGGTTGATAAAAAGGCTTTTGATGAACTTTTAAACAAATTCTCAAAACTTGAAAAACATTGCATTTCACATGAAATTGCGATACCGAGTAAAGAAGAAAGTGTTCAACTTAACAAACCATGTAAAAATCTGGAACTTCCTGAATTCCGTGAACTTTTTGAAATTAACACTTTGAAAGCTCAGCTTCTAGACAAAGAGTCAACTATAAAAAATTTGAAGAAACATATTTCTAATATGCATGTGAAAAGTAATTTGGTTACAAGTAATTCTGATGTTAATGCTATTGATGATATTCAAATGAGAAATGATGAATTAGCGGTTTGTGTGGCCAAATTACTAAAGAAAAATGAGTCATTGAGTATGGATCACATTGAACTAAGTGACTCTGTCAAAGAAGCTAGAATTAAGTCATTGGAACAAACAAACTCTTTGATTGCCAATATTGATGAAATCAAAGCTCAACTTCAGGATAAGAGTTTCACAATAGTTGCCTTAAAGAATGAGCTCAGAAAAACAACATGGAATAGTGTGAACACTAAGTTTGCAAAACCATCAATCTTGGGGAAACCAATTATTAGACAACCGAATGCGTTTAGATCTGAACGACCAAAATTTTCAAAAATGCGGTTTGCCTCCCAAGTTGATGCGAAACAAGTTTTGACAAAACCAGTCACTTCACCTTACTTGCCTAGTAAAAATGCTATGAATGACTTGTATAAGAACTCTTATCTAGAAATGGCTAGAAAGAAGGCACAGATTCGAAAAGACAGAATTTTAGGTGCAAGACCTAGGGTGATGAATTCTTCGAAATTTCAAGGCACTGCTAGTAGTTCTAAACCATTACGTAGGAACAATAAACTAAAGACTAGGGATTGGATTGTATCTAAGAGTAGTTACGTTTCGAATAAATCTATTCCCATAGCAGATCACTCTAAGAACTCTAGATCATTTTCTAAATCCAAACAAGCTGTTTGCTCAAATTGTCTGAAATGCATCTTTAAGCCAAATCATGATAATTGTTTTTCGAAATCCCTAAAGAAGGTAAATGCTCATACAAAGGTTCAACCTGTTAAGTCTAGGATTTTCACTAAGTCATCTACTGTGCATACGAAGCAAGACAAACCAAAATCTTCTCCTAGATGGATACCAACTGCTAAATATGTGGAAACTAGGAATAAGGATAAGTCTTTCACTATGCATAAGAAGCCTAACAATCCTAGACCTTGCCATAAGTGGATACCGTATGGTAGAATGTTTAAGGATGCTGGACTTAGGTGGATACCTACCGGAAAGCTGTTTACCGATGACAAAATCAAGGTTGACTATGAAACCCCAAAGGGTTTGGATACTAATGTCACTAACCAAAATATATTCAATCAAGTTTGTAATATTAGTGCAGGTAGTCCTTACTCAGTTGCAGATACTTCGATCCTTCACTACATGGATTGGCTTAAAGTATGGATTACAAATAGATTGATATCTCATAACTCACGGGGTCAAGTAACTCAATCTTGATATTCATTCGGCTATGACGTATGAACACAACAGTTCATGCCTCGTACTCTAAAGAAAATAAAAGTGTACATTTCAGTGCGCTTTGTCTTCTAAAGAAGAGAAATCTTCTCTATTATGACCATTCTCATCAACATGCTTCATGCTTTTTCCATGTGCTTTCGATTATCAAGTGAACCGGGCTACCGTTGATTGTTTTCTTATTCCACTTGCTCAACTATAATGACGATGGCAACATCATGTGCTAATTTTGTGGGGGAGAAGTGTGAGTAGACTACATTTGGATGGTTTCACTTATTTAGTCAAGAATGGCAACTTCGTCTAAAATTCTTGAGGGGGAGAAGAAGTATGATGACACTACATGTTGTGTTATATGAGAATAAATGGTCAAACGGCTCCTAACTCATGTAAGAACCGAGCTTCTTCTTATCGGGTCATCTTCACATGGAGTTTTCTTCTAAGAGCCGTTGGTTAAAATCTTCTCACGGATTGATGAGTTTATCGACAAAGTGCTTCCAGTTGCGAGGCAGATTTTCTTGATGAATATCTTTCTATTCTTGTTTGATTGGGATGGATCTTAGTTAAGGAGATTTGCTATTTATAAGTTAATGGGAATGCATTTGGTGAGTTGAAGATGTTAAATATCTAATCCCCAACTGGACAATCTTGAAGAAGGTCGAGTCTACAGTTTGTTCTACATTTTCTGCTACATGTTAGAAGACTAAAGACGAGTTGCATTTAACGATCTAAAGACTTCTTCTTAATCTGGGCATTTATCAAACAGATTGTCGGTTTAGGGGAGAGCACTAATTGGGGGAGAGTGAAATGTCAAATTTAATCCCTAATTAGACTTGCTCACGTTCTTCAACAAGTTGATTCTCACAAAGACTTCAAGTATTCTTCTCAAAAGATTTCAAGTATCTGGGTTTACAAAGTGTTGCTGATTCTAAAGTATCAAAACCAGCAAGGGGGAAGGAGACACGTATCTAAACGCGAGTAAACTTGATGAACTTAATACTTCTAAATGATTGAAGATATCCCGGGAAGACAAATGTCATTACCGTAGAGACACTCAAGGTTTGACTCATGGCGTTTAGTGTTCTTATTCCAACTACGTGGGGGAAGTGATGTAATAGAAAGTTTCTAAAGATAAAAAGAGGTACACAAGTGTGTGATGATTTCGATGTTATCGCAATCATTAGGGGAGAGAGAATTGTGTGCATTGGGGGCGCTCAGCAGTCTCACTTGAGAGCTTAATCAGTGATTCAGAGATATAATCACTTATTCCAGAGTTGACGTCCGCAGAGATAGTCATCCGCAGAGATAATCCGTCATTTGGCCTACTTCTTCAATGTTATCGGTTATTCTCTCTTTGGGCATTCAGGTACTTCGGGTTCTTGAGCTTCATACACTTTCTTCGGGGGAGAGAAAAGTATACATCGGGGTTATTCTTTGGCTATTGAACTTAATCTGCTACTTCAATGGTATAAGTTTCTTTGTCTTCGGGTATGTGTATTCGGGTTCGTGAGCTCTAGTCTAAGAGACTGACTGCATCAATTCATCTACTTGGGGGAAGTGGTCTCTTGACAACTCGTTGGGGGTGCATAGCTTCAGACTTCAGTGGAAAAGAAATTTGAGAAGATTATTTATGAGTGGGATGATACGTTGTTGTTCTTCTATTGGATGGTATAACCTCGAATGGAGAATGTCGATTATCATTCTTAAAAGGAGCAGCGGGATTTATGATAATGGTGTACTTCTCTGTGCACCTGGCTAAGGCAAGCTTGAAATAGAGCTTCGAATCTGCTCATCTAATGGATTTTCGGTTTGGGGGGAAGCTGCCAAAGTCTCACTTTCAGACGGTTCAATTTCTCTCAATTCAGGAGCCTCGAAAGCTTTGGTGGTGAATGTTTAAGAGATGATGACTTCTATCTTCTACAACGGGGCTGCTCGATATCCTTATCTCGGTACTCGTATCATCATCTTCTTATACTATAACATCTACTCTATCTTTGTAAATATTTATCAAAAAGCAAAATAGAAAAATGTAAAACCTTCAAAAACCCATAAAAATCAGAAAATTTAAAAATACCAAAAATATGTTTTCTCAAGACATGTCTTCTGGTATCGATAACATCTGCAGTCTTAGAAATGTCATTCAATAATGGCACGAGACCATAGATGAAGTTCGAGCAGGAGGTGTAAATATTCTTTTTCCAAAACATGTCTAAATATATGGCTTACAGTTATTTCAGACTGTAACCCGGGCTTCAAATGATGGCTTGCAGTTATTTCAGACTGTAACCCGCGCTTAAACCATGGCTTGCTATTATTTCCAATAGCAACCCGCTCTTCAAGGAAGGAAAGTGTTGCGCTAAACCAACTTTCAAAATTTTTGTGCACTTATTCTAAAAACAAATTAAGGAAAGTATGTCGAAGGACTGCTGTTCCTACACAAATGTTTTTCCTTCTATAAATTCTTTAGAAAAGTATTTGCTGTTTTCAAAAATGGTGGTAAATGAGTTGCTTGTAAATCTATAAGATTCAGAGTTTTTGTAAAAATTGAAAACTCAATCAATGACTTCAGCGCTTTTAAACTTTTCAGAAAAATAAGTCATTGATTGAGGGGGAGAATGTTTTCAAATCTATATCATCTAACGGACTTATCTAATTATCTTACGTGCTTAATTAAAAATGATATTTGCCTATGTCGAAGGACTAGGAATTTAGGATATGATTGTTAGGATTAGATGATTATAGTTTGATGAACACATATATCCCATGCCTTATATGAACTGATTGATATGTTGGATTGACTTTAATTAGTTGATTGCTGTTTGGGTGATGTCGACCACCATATATCTGTTTGTGTAGACTAACGTATGCAGGTATATTGGTATAAAAGGATATTCCCAATCCGGATCCCACTAATGATGATGATTGGATGCCGAAAAGAAAGGGTAACTATATCTTGGGTTGACAATGAAGAAACGGAGCTTAATTTCACTTCTATGAAGAGTTGGCATGGAAAAATGCAACGTAAGAGGTCTCACTGCATCAGCAGATGGGTTTCTTCATCAGCAAATGAAGAAACGGAGCTTAATTTGACCTCAGTTGGCATTAAAATGCAACGTAAGAAGTCTCACTGCATCAGCAGACGGTTTTTCTTCCAAGCCCTACAACAATAACATAAGCTTCTCAACCACCTAACGTGTCTTTGTGCAGGATAATAGTGATGATACCATTTTTAAACAATTTTGAAAAATTTGATTAAATTGTTTTGAAAATGGAAAATATTGTGTTGAAAATTAATTGGACTTAATTTTGAAAATCACCGGACTTCATTTTATCAAAACCTAAGTCACTCAATCAACGACTACAGTCATCGATTGAGGGGAAGAGTGATTTAAAATAAAATATTTTCAAACGATATTTCGTCATAAAAGTCCGGATGGTACAATAATAAGTGGTGATCTAAAGATTTAATGTTATGTCATCGTATGACTTTTCTTTAAGAATCAAGATCTTTCAAAATGAAATTTTTTCTGTTCTTGTTTGATTGTGAAATTGTTTTATTTTACTTAAAGATCTCTTAAAAACTATCATACCTGACACTAACAATCTTTAATGTCCATAATTGGTCCTTATCCATCATTTTTCAAAATTAAATCAAGCCACGTCTTTCCCCAAATTCTTTTAAATGATTTAAATCAATTGGGATCACAAATCTCAAAAGGTTTGAAATTTTTGATCGGGGGAGAGATCGTGATTTAAATCTTAAATTTGTTTAAATGGAATTGGTTTTAGTCCTATAAAGGCACTCCTGCCTCCATGTGCCAAACGATTTCTTATACATAATGCACATGTTGAGGGGGAGCATTTATCCAAAAACAAGATGAGTATTTAAACAAGGCCACAAGTTCTCCCATGTTTTCTAAACCTTATTAAATCACTTGGGATCCAAAATCTCAAAGGGTTTGATATTTTTGATCGGGGGAGAATTTGTGATTTAATATGAAATCTGATAAAAGGTGATCGTTTGATTCAATTGTGCATGCAGCTCTCCCATATGTGCTAAACGCTTTCGAATCTCGAAGCACATATTGGGGGGAGACTTCCTAATGAAAATAAACTATCAAGGTACAAAGGTTTCAATGTTTTATCATAAGTACCTTGATTGAGTTTTAAAGGTTGTCTCTATGGCATTCATGATCGTGGAAGTACTTTAAAGAACTCCTGCCTCTATATGATAAAATGATTTCAAATATCCAAAGCACATATTGAGGGAGAGAATTAACCAAGAAAATCAAATGGATTTTTCTATGGAAATTATGATCAAGAAATTATTTCAAAGAACTCTTGCCTCCATGTGCTAAACAATTTCAAAATCTTATGCACATGTTGAGGGGGAGCATTTCTAAATGATCAAAACAATTAAGGTACAAAATGCTTTGATATTATATCACAAGTACCTTGATTGTTTTTCCAAATGATTTTTCAATTGGTTTCATGAAGGAAAGAACAATACCAAAATACCGACCAATTTACTTTATGCATGGTGTTATAAGGATGGTTAGGTTAGGTATTCGTTCCCATGATCCGCCAGAACCGAAGGGATCTACCCAGGGACAATCCACTAGATAGTGTAGAGTCCTTAGGTATGATGAAAAAAGGAGAAAAATGAGAATATGGGAAGAGTGCCGACTGAGATAGAGCTAGAACTGGAATAAACCCAACAAGGTTCTAGTAATAAAGTCTCGGTAAGCACTGAAGGGGTCGAATAATGAAAAAGAAATGAATGTGAAAAGGGTGAAAAGAAATAACCCTCAAATAATTCAACCTTAGGGCAGACACCGATTTCAATACATATGCTACTGATGGTTACTAAGGTAACACTGGTATTGAAGACAAGACGTCATGGACCCAGTGACGCACTGCACTATAACTTCCCAAACTACTCAATTTCCTCTTAAAAGGGCTTGTTTCATTCTCACGGGGAACCGACATAATCTATCGACTTTCTCTTAGAGATCGTTGATAATGAAGAAGGAGACCCTCTCCCTAGTCTCCGGCTTAGGAAACCAAATGTGCACTATTGAGTCTAGAGCCAAGAGATCATCCACAATATCTCATTAGGACACAAAATTAATGAAGACTTGCTGTTTCACACAATGTGGAAAGTAAGATTATATTAAGATTCCTACGCATTATCCTTGTGGTATTGCCAGAACATCCGAGTGATATGTAAAAATATTCACAATGAAGATGGAAATCCTTCTAGAGCCAACATCAAACAAGCTATTGGTGGGTGACATGTGAGATCTTCTCGTAAGATCAAGCTTGTGACAACTGGATAGAAATGATGGGGAGATTCAATCTTGAATCAACCTTGGTCCAGGAATGGAATTGACGAATACTTTTGGAAAAACCGTTCGATGTGCAAATCTTCTTTTCTCTAGCACATCGAATGTGTACTCTTTTCAAATACAAAAAGTATTTTTGATTGAAAATTGATCATTCTCATAAAACCTTCGTCGTATTGCAAAACTCTTTCTTCTAAGCAATACGCGATTGTTTTCAAATCAATTTTTCATCAATCAGTGAATCTCAATTCGCTGGTTCACTCACTCCATGTTGTCTTCTTTGAGACGTTCCGGTTTGAGAACAGCTAGAACAGCTGCGAAACCCTGTCAAGGAGATTATTAAGAATCCTACCTGATCACAGGCAGTACTTGTACTGATCAACGGGGAACCGTGGGCCATGTACCTCAATTCAACGAAAGTGATCAAAGACACTTTCGTGCGCTTTATTGCTAACTGTTGTTTGTAGGTACATTTGGAAGGTTGCAGCTGATCAGAATTGAGGAGTCAATCCAAAGCCGTATGCTCACAGCATCCACACTTAATTTGAAGTAATCATGACAAGTTCCTATCTACATAACCTGGCTCAGATATTTTTATACTATGCTTCTGCTACGCTGCTGCAAATATCTTGAACCAGTAAAAGCTTCCGCTACTTTGATGAAAAGATGTCATGATTCAAAAGTGTGAGCATGTCAGTCCGAAAGTCACAACTTCGCATGATGGCAACACTACAATGGGTGATCCAGAGATTTACTGTGGCTGATGATCTCAAAGAAAGCTCAAAGATCATCAAAGATGTGGATCAGTTAAAGGCCTCCACTAAAAGTACAAATCAATGCGGACTTTGAAGAATCACTACTAAAGCACAAAGATTGCAGAATTTGAAGAATTGAAGTCTACGAGCTCAGAACTAAAGACAAAGATATAATGCTAGGATGCAAAATGTATTTCATAGGGTGATCTCCCTTAGGGGGAGATTTTTAGGAATTGGAAATTCCATGTTGAAGAGTCGGTCACCCCAACTATAGTCTAGCATATGTTAGCTCGTAGACTTGTCGTTATTTACGTTATTTAGTAGTTTATTAGTTAGTTAGTAGCGTAGATTAGTTTAGAGTAACACCGTGGAGGAAGGACGGGTCTTTACCCACTGTATGCCTGATCCACAGTCCGAAGGAGGACGTTTAGTATGTAACTATAAATACCCTCTACCTCCCAAGGTAGAGGGTTGGACCTTTCAATCTAACCTTCTTTCTTTTGTTACTTTCTCTCTCTAGAAAGGCTCCCACACTACTTTCTCTCTCTAAACTCTCTTGCATAATTCGATCCATATATTGAATGTATTATGTGTTTGTGAAATCCAATATGTTACACTAAGCATAGAGTATTAAGCGATAAACATATCATTCCCCTTGTTGCAGAACCTAATCCTGAGGTTGTTAAAAAGGCTAGAGTTGCTCATAAGGTACTTTATAATGGTAATGAAATCCTTAAGCCTAGACAGAAACCTGGTTGCGCTGAGTGCACTGAGGAAGATAAGAAATCAGATGAGGTAACTAGGGAGAAAATGAATAATAAGCTAGAAGATCCTGAGTGTAAAATGAATAATATAACGATCAAACCCCATGATTACACTAAGGAAAATTTGATATCCTTAAACAAGTTTAAGCCTCAGACTCTATTAACCCCTGAACAAGTGTTCTGGAAAAAGGATAACGTTGTTTATTTTACTGCTATTCCTCGTGATGGTGTTTATGAAATTGAAATGTATTATTCGAATACAAATGAAAGTTCTATGTTTGCTGTAAGCAATAAAAGAGCCAAGACTAACTTGGACTCTGCTCTCTTGTGGCATGGTCGTCTTGGACACATTAGCAAGAAACACATGGAGAAGTTGCAACACGATGGACTTCTCAACTCATCTGACATTAAGTCTCTTGAAAAGTGTGTTGCTTGTATGTCTGGTAAGATGGCTAGAAAACCTTATTCACATCAAGTGGAAATGGCTAAATATTTACTTGGACTTATACACTCAGATGTATGTGGCCCATTTAGAATCACATCTAGACAAGGAGCAAATTACTTCGTGACTTTCACTGACGACTATAGTCGGTATGGTTATGTTTACTTGCTGAAACATAAACATGAAGTGTTTGAAACATTCAAAGTGTTTCAAAAGGAAGTAGAAAATCAACTCGGGAAGACCATAAAATCACTACGTTCTGATCGTGGAGGTGAATATATGAGTCAAGAGTTTTTGGATCATCTTAAGGAGCATGGGATTATTGCCCATTTAACTCCTCCTTATACTCCACAACACAATGGTGTATCTGAGAGGAGAAATCGAACACTGCTTGACATGGTGCATTCTATGATGAAACAAACTACTCTTCCAAAGTCCTTTTAGGATTATGCCCTTGAGTCTACTGCACGCATTCTCAATATGGTTCCAACTAAGAAGGTTGAAAAGACACCATATGAAGTATGGCATGGGCAAGCTCCTAAGCTGTCTTACTTAAAAGTCTGGGGTTGTAAGGCACTTGCTAAGCGAGATACACTTACCAAACCTGAAAAACTTGAACCTAGAGCTATTAAGTGTATCTTCGTAGGATACCCTAAGGAAACAATGGGATATTCTTTCTATCTTCCATCTGAGAACAAAGTTTTTGTTGCTCGAAATGCTGAGTTCTTTGAGAGTAATCTTATGGATCTTAAAGCAAGTGGGAGTATGGATGATCTTGAATTACTTCAAGAAGAAGATACAAATCCTTCTTTAGACACTAGAATTCATCATGATGAGGATGATCAAGAAAATGAAGAACCTCAAAGTGATATTGTTCCCATTCGAAAGTCCAATAAGACACGCCGTGCTCCTAACCGTATGTGTTTATACATTGACGCTGAGGAACATGAGTTAGGGGATCTTGGTGAACCCAATAACTATAAAGCTGCATTGCTGGATCCTGAATCCAAGAAATGGCTTGATGCAATGAATGTGGAAATGCAATCCATGAAAGACAATGATGTCTGGGTCTTAGTTGAGCTTCCTCCTAACTGCAAGATAGTTGGCAGCAAATGGCTCTTCAAGAAGAAGACTGACATGGATGGTAAGGTATACGCCTTTAAAGCTCGTCTCGTAGCAAAGGGCTTCACTCAAACCTACGGGATTGATTATGAAGAAACCTTTTCTCCTGTAGCAGACATTAGAGCTATAAGGATTCTCATAGCCATAGCTGCATACTATGACTTTGAGATATAGAAAATGGACGTCAAAACCGCTTTCCTCAATGGACATCTTTACGAAGAGGTCTATATGGAGCAACCTGAGGGTTTTGTTGATCCAAAATATCCTAACCATCTATGCAAGCTCAAACGTTCCATTTATGGACTTAAGCAAGCATCGAGGCAATGGAATAAACGTTTTGATGATGAGATAAAGAAATTTGGATTTTCTCAACATCAAGATGAGCCATGTGTATATCAGAAAGCTAGTGGGAGTTATGACACTTTCCTAATTCTGTATGTTGATGACATATTGATTATGGGAAACAATATTCCAATGTTACAAGATGTAAAATCCTATCTTGGAAGATGTTTCGCCATGAAAGATTTAGGAGAAGCTGCATATATTCTTGGAATTAAGATCTATCGAGACAGATCTAAACGATTAATTGGTTTGAGTCAAAGTGCTTACATTGAGAAAATCTTGAAAAGATTTTGAATGGAGAACTCCAAAAGTGGCGCAATCCCAATGCAAGATAAGCCTAAATTGAGTAAATCACAAGGTGCTGAAACACCTGCTCAGAAAGAGTGCATGCAAAGAATTCCTTATGCTTCGGCTATAGGTTCTATTATGTATGCTGTGAGATGTACTCGTCCTGATGTTGCGTTCGCACAGAATGTGACAAGCTGATTCTAACAGAATCCAGGTGAACTTCACTGGACTGCTGTGAAAAATATTCTTAAGTATTTACGCAATACTAAGGATATGTTTCTAATCTATGGAGGGAAAGATGAACAAGAGCTCAGGGTTTCTTGCTACACTGATGCTGGATATCTGACAGATGCTGACGAATTAAAATCTCAGACTGGATATGTATTTGTTCTTAATAGAGGTGCTGTTGATTGGAAAAGCACTAAGCAAAGTATTTTTGCTATTTCATCTACTGAAGCTGAGTATATTGCTGCTTGTGATGCATCAAAAGAAGCTGTATGGATTCAAAAATTCATTTCTGGGTTGAACATTGTTCCCACAATTGAAGAACCCATAAATATGTATTGTGATAATACTGGAGCCATTACTGTAGCTAATGAAAGCGGAATCACTAAAGGTGCTAGACACTATCGCGCTAAAGTTCATTATCTTCGAGAGACCATTGAAATAGGCGATGTGAAGATATTAAAGGTTCACACAGATGACAATCTAGCTGATCCATTAACGAAAGCTTTGGATTTCCCTAAGCATTCTAAATTGACTAGAGAAATAGGTTTGGTACCTGCTAGTAGTCTCATGTAAACTGTGTGTTAATTAGTATTTGGATAATTTGGAGTTGTAAGACAGTTATTATTTTCTGATTAATAAAGATACGAGGTATTTGTTATTATATTCATATAATCTGTTATTCCATTTTTGCATGTTTAATCCATGAAATGATTTATCATTCAAAATATGTCCATTTTCGGTTAACAATATGGGAATATTGTTATGATAAGGCAAATATGAGTGTTGGTTATAATTCTAAAGAGAATTCGGATTGTTCCCGCCAAACTCATATGTGTTCACTTGAGATGCATATTGGATTCCCCAACTTTCAAACATTTACTTTTGGATCCTTGTCATAAGTAAAATATTAGAAATGGTTTGTTATCTTCGTCCTTAGACTTGAGATGCAAGTAAGTTCTGTTATGTGTGGATATCACTTTTTGTAAGTATATGTAAAACGCTATCTGAATAAGGTAGTTATAAAAGCTATATTTCGGAGTGATGTGAAGCAGCATCCACAACGCTTGTAGTCAATAAAGGATTTGTTACTCCACTTGATATGTGCAGAAAGATACCATGGAACCTCTCCAGATTTAATCAGATAACTGTCTGGCCGGACCCAAAGGGTAATGCAAGATGATTCTTGATTACATTTGGTATATCTGAATTAAAATCTATAACGATATTCTAAATGGTTAAACTATATGGAATGATTTGAGATCCATAATCCATGGTTTAACGGTATCTATAACAAAGGATGATTAGAGCAAAACATTGAATGACCATGCTACTGAGAAACTTTTACAAAACTATTCTCTCAGACACTTTTAGTTAAAAAGCGAGTGAGAGCGTTTGCTAGGCGTTTCCGTCGTTAGTTTTGTGTGCCATTCGACACACCAACTCCCAAGTGGGAGCTGTTGGTTTGTGGGAGTTTTAAAACACGACAAAACAACTAAACGTGTATGAGACGATGGGGGCACACGCGATAAACACGAGTATACGTGTTGAACATAACTAAATACTTGAATTATTATTTACCCGATATGCATTATTATGACCCGATCACAATGTTTGACCCGTGGGCTGTTTTCAGCTTATTATTTTTGTCGTTGAGTGTGGAAGCCTTGGGCCTTGTGATTCACACCGATCGGGTACAAGAGTTAGAATGGGTTTGGGTTTGCTTGTGACTTGTCGACCAAGTATACAACTCCTTCTAGGGTTTGAGGTGCTCAACTATATAAGCAAACACAACCTCTCACAAAACTCACGCACAATCATTATATCCCTATACCTAAATCAATTAACTGATTACCTGCTTTCCAGATTCTTGGTCGACTTTTTGCTAAGTCGATTAGTTCCTATTTCTTGTGTATTCAATCCTATACTTGTACTCGAATCAAGTGTGTAGGATTTGCAAGATTAGGTTTTGTTCCTGCTTCTCCTTGTCGACTAATAGCAGCAACCTAAGTTTCTGTTTTGGAGTTTTCTGGTCGTGGTAAACATCTTGGACATAAGTGGTTTTGATTTCGGATCATCGGGTATAAAGGTGGAAAGTTGTTTCTGGGTTTTTTGAGCAGGAAGACAAGATAGTCTTGGGTGTTTTATTGGTTAAATAATTCAAGTGGTCAAAGTGTTGATTTGGTTTTTAATATTACGTTCTCGACTAGCGTTAATCGAACGTATACGTGAATCGGATTTGTGTGTGATACTCTTCGAGGTATCTAATTTAGATACTTAAGGTTCCGTAGGGTTTCTTGTTCCGTTACTAGAGTTCAATTGCCAAGAAAGGTTAGCCTTCTTTATTCCCTTTTAATTAATTAATAATGTATTAATTATGTGTTTATTGATTACGTGTTAACATAATTGTATTAACTAGATCCATTATCCGCTGCGTACTCGTAGAGGTTACTAGTTAACTAGATCTAAAATCCCAACAAAAAGGGTGAAGATAGATGTGAGTTTTAGTTATTTTCGACATTGTTAGATGAATAAACATTAGAGCAATTTATAACTAAGATCATGCAGGTAATAGACATTTGCGTGTTTAATCAATGTTGAATGATCTTAGGGCATCAACTATGTTGGTTTTTGAATAGGTTTATAAAATAATGTAAAGGTCTAAAAATGTAAACCATATTGAACATCAATTTTAAGCTTGTGTGCCATGAATAGGTATAGGATATTGAGCATTTTCATTATTTAATGCATTTGAAAATATTGTGAGATGTTTGTAAAATTGAATAAGGTTTATACATAGTGGGGATAGCTTTATAAATAAAAGACAAAAGTTCAATGCAGAACAATAATTATCTAAAGATCAAATTAAAAGATCTCAACCACCCATCTATTTTAAATCTAAAGGTTAAGATTAATCCTCCTTTTAATATAATTAATTATTAAAGGGCAATTTTGTAACTAAACACATTAATTAAAGGGTCGGTATAGCCTCCTGTTTACTCATTTAATTTCACTTTTGTAATACCAGTTTTTACACACTCTCTTTCTTACCAAACACACACACAAAGCACCATAAACCGTCATAGATCTGTCATATCACCATAAACCGTCGTTGATTTGAAGTTGATCACACCACCAATCTATTTTTTCCGATGATTGTCGATCTGACGTTGGGAAGCAATTTCGGTATCATCAATTTCGATCTACATTATCTGATGATTGTCGTCGTGGATTAGGTTGGGTGATGACAGTTGATTTTTAATTTGACAGCGGTGGCGGTTTATGATGGTGGTGGTGGTTAGGTGGAGGAAGGTTAAGAGGGAATTGAAGAGTTTTTTTTTAGTGAATATGGAGGTTGGTGAAAGGATTATTTCTAATGATGTCAACAAATATTGGGTTTATTATGTCTAGAGTTTCATTTAGTTGTTTCAGTTGGGGTTTGAAATTGGTTGTTCTTAGTTCTTGTATTACTGCATCACTTAGTTTTTATATTGGTTCAGAAAATGGATTTATAGACATTTATCTTGCTCTAAAAATGGATATGGTATTGGGTGGATTGGATATGAGTTTGATGGAGCTTTGAGTCAACACTCTAAAAAAATGGGGCCAAGTGGCCAACTAGTGCTCTGCTCCCTAAAATTATGAATAGGAAAAAAAAATACGGTGCTAAATGTCTATATATTATGTTACGTTGCGGTAAGAAAATAAAACACGGTGCTAAATATCTATATATCATGTTACGTTGAGGTAAGAAAATAAAACACGATGCTAAATGTCTATATATTATGTTACGTTGACATAGAAGATCGTATTGAACAAAATGTCTATAATAACATACCACCGACCCATATTTTATAATATGTAGTACTTTTTCAATGAAGTGAAAGGAGATTAAATATAAGGTGGAATCTTTTGACAGTTATGAGTTATGAAAGTGATGAAATCGAGGAAGTGAAAATGAGCTGGTAGTAATATTTTTGTGATTCATTTAGTTAGTGTTTGTGTTAAAACTAAGTGACAGTAAGTTGGTGTGATGAACTGTCAATGGGGGTGTAGAATGGAATAGATTACAAGTTGACTAATAATAACTGGACTTTCAAGGACTAGATTTTAGCTAAATATACAAATTAGTGTGTCATATTTAGTTTACTTTTTGGTTGTTTTTTGTTCTTTCTTGGATCCTTTCTTTTTTAATTATCTTGTTAACTAAGGAGGGATGTCATGTATTGTATTTAGTCTAGTGATTCTTTTGACGAATCCTTTGTGATTCATACAGAATCCCATGGGATTTATACAGATTATCCATGAGATCAAACATAATATAAGTAACAAACATTATATATTCAAAGTAAACAAGATATATTCAAAGTGAACAAGAATTTTTCTCATAATATTACACAACAAAAATAGAATATCAAGTGATTTTGTACTTCCATTTTATATAAAGCAAAATGAAAATCCCATGGGATTTATACATAATCCCATGTGATTCTCTCTAATCCCTTGTGATTCATATAGAATTTCATGTGATCTATACAGAATCCTATGAGATTCTTTGATGAATCAATTGTAATTCATAAATATTACTAATAAGGATTTAAAAGGTACACTTTTGAGGGGTCATTTAAGCCCTTAATCACCCACTTTTATATCCGTTACTGCTTAATTTCGTTCCTTTTCAATTTTTAGGTCTCTTGAAAGCAAAATGCTGGAATGATGCTTATTTGGACGAAAAGGTGTGAATATGTGAAGAAAATGGCTAAAGTCAAGATCAAGACACTCAAGCTGCTGGAAACATACCTGACATCGTCACAAACCAAGGGCAACACCGTCCCTCTTTAGGTGATTGAAATTGTGACGGCTCAGTAGCGAATTTGCTATTTTGAAGCTGACGGTGTCAGGATTTGAAGAGTTAAGCGTCACGAAGACCTTTTCCCTCAAACGGCCTAGATCCAGATTCAGAAGACGTCAGAAGTTGAAGCTGACGGCGTCACAACCATAACGTGACACCGTCCCAAGTTGACTTAGCCAAGAGGAAACCCTAATGTCGGCAGGTCTGACGGCGTCACAATTAAAAGGTGACACCGTCGCAGTTGTATTCTTATATATAGAAATCGATTTTTCATACTTTAGGGAGGTAGATTTGTGGAGTAAAAACCTAAAATGACTTTTGTCCAGTTTGGGCAGTATCTTAGGGTTCTCATACCCTATTTTACATCAAGATAAGTTATTTACTTCGTTGATTTCATTATGTCTTCGATTTTATGTGCGTATGCTTGCATGTTTACCATGTCCCGCTAATTTACTTATGTGTTTACCTAGATCTATGAAACCTAGTTATTAATTATTGATTGGTTGTCGCTTATCTTAATTGTAATTTGGATTAGTATTGCAATAGGCTATCGTTGTGTTTTTAATGCTTGAGTAATCTTTGTGAACCTTAGTTTATGATCACCTAGAGTAATTGTAGGCTAAAAATCCAAAGATAACTTTAGAATTAGTTTATGAATCCTAGAGATTTTGTAGGCAATAACCTTAAGGTATTCTCAAAGAGTTAGGGAGAAAAGCATAACTTACGACCTTAGAAGACACAACATGTTAAGAATAAGGACGTGACAATTCAACCATCAATAAAAGATAACTATGGAGTAATAGTATCTAGGTAAGCACATTTGTAATCATCATACGAGCACACATCAATAGACATAGACTACCCCTTAGCTTAGTGATTGGTGCTGAAAACAGTCAAGCTTAATCACACAAGCTAGCCACTTGTGAATGGCTAACCGTAATAAAGTTAAAACTGCTCAGAAACCAATACAATGAAGATCAGAGAATATAATGAATTCCCGGGTCGTTAAGTCCCATGGAGACTCAATGGTGTGTAAACACTTGATCAGATGATAGAATGATCACTAAGGATAATGATCAGCAAAGATTTAGATTGAATTATTACACTACTGATTGATTGGAATGGAATTGGAAACAGAATTGGAAGGCACAACAATCAGATAAGACAAACGTAAAACGTACGTTTAAAAACTACGTTAACGTACAAAATAAAAAGTGAGATCTAAGAAATAAAAGACCTAAAAATATGAAATTGACATTTTTGAAATCCTAAAAATAAAAGAAAATTATTAGAAAAAGAAAATTATTTTTATAACTATTTATTTAATTATTATTAATTAAAAACTATTTTAACTATTTAAAAATAACCTAAAATAGAAGAAAATACAAAATAAGGCTAGAAAAATAAAATTATGATTGAGAAAAATCTAAAATATTATAAAACTAATTTTAAAACTAAAAATATTTTTTTTATGCTTTTTAATTATTTATTACTAATTATCTAATACTTTTAACTATTTAAAATTCTAATAAATACTAAAAATATTAGGAAAATTATGAAACTTTTTCTAAAAATAACTTAAGGTGACAGAAAACTAAGAAAAATAAAAAAAACAAGATTTGCTTAATAATAAGCTAAAAAGAAAAATCAAACAGCTAAAAAATATTAAATAAACGCTATCACTATTTTTAAATTGATGTTTTTCTTTTTGAAAACTACTTAACTACTTAAAATATGAAACTTTAATGAACACAAAAATTTTACAAATAAAAAATAAGCTATTTGAGTGAGCTTATGAGCAAACAGTGGGCTTAAGAGCTTATTTTGGTGAAATAAGCTCAAACAAGCTCACAAGCTGAAAAAAAAAGCTCAAATAAGCTACAAATAGGCTAATGCTACTCAAATGAAGCTAAAAGACAAAGATAAGCACACTGATAAGCTAATAACAAACAAATAAGCACTTATGCTAAACTGAAAAATGGACAGAACAAAAGACCACTTGCAGCCCTAGCAAACAAGCTTCAAAATGGAAATTTAAGCTTGGAACTTCAAGATGGCTTGGTCAGCTACCCAAAGAACCAAAAATCACAAGATTTGACCAACAATTAAGCTCTGTGCGAGCTTATCAAGTTGGACTACCCAACTGTGCACAGGGCACCATTTTCAAACAGGTACTCAAAATAAGCTAGATAAAAAGCACTTAACAAGCTGATTAGAAGTAAACTAGTATTTTTCTAATTAAGTTTAGCAGTTAAACTTTAGTATCCTAAAAGCATAAATTCTAGATCCTAACAGTAAGACTACAAGAAAATTGACAAGTTTATTCAAAAACTGCACTTAAGAAAATTTTGACTTTTTGAATTAAGAAACAGTTTGACTTTGATGAACTTATGATTGATTCTATGGACTTATTATGTTGTAATAAGCTAAAATAAGATGACTATAAGCTATATTGCCAAGTTCTACACATCTATGATGAGTTTTATCACTTAAATCCTAACAGTGATGAAATGGTTTGAGATTAAAAGGAATTTTGACTATTTAACATATGACCACTGGTTTTCTTGTATGTTTTGAGTTATTATGAACTATTGAAACACAGAGCAACAACAAGCAACCACACAGATGACATCTATTACAGATAACACAGTGAAAACAAACACCCCTTAAATTAACTGTTTTGAAGATTTTCAAAGACTTTTAAAGATTAAAACCATGTACTTGATTCCAGACCTTATAATATCATATATGAAGGCTAATTAAGTATAAAACAACAACAATAACAACATAAAACTCTAGAATGACACTAATGTTATTATAACTGTTAAACTATAATTTTTAGCAACTACTAATTTAAAAGAGTAAACAACTGATTTTAATACTTAAATACACTTAACTAAGACTAATGAACAAGAAAACACAGAGATTAAAGCTAATGAACACTTGTACAGTAAAATGCCAAAATGGATCAAAGTGCTTACAAATAGCTATCCAACTGAAAACTGAGAACCAAAGGCCAAGATCACTCCTATAGGCTTACCACTAAGCCACTAACCCAAGGCCATCCAAAATTCACCCTGCTCCAGCTGTGAACTCCATTTCCATGGGATTTTTTATTTTTCAACTATTTTATTTGTATTTTTGGTGATTTTTCCTTTTTGATGCTAAACTGAATTTTATGATATCTAATAGCTTTTATAAGCTATATAGGAGCTTACATGATCTATTTCAGTCCAAAACAACAAATAAAAACAACATTCGAATCATATGAGATTTTAACTTGAAATTTCACAAACTTGAAAATGAAGCTTAAAACTGAAATTGATGTCAACAAAAGCTCAATTATACATTAAAGACTTGAAATACAGAGTTTGAAAGATTAAAGATACATTGGAATTTAAAAACGAGCTAAAACGACATTAAGTGAACTAAATTATTCTAGATATCTTGATACAATGCTTCTCCTCCCTTTATAATCAACTTTTTTTGACTTCTTGCTGACCTCTGAAACTATCCCACTCAATCTGAGCCATTGGATCTTCATATATCATCACAACCATCCAAGTGTAAATTTGGCGCCAAAATTCTTTCGAGCAGGTTTTTGATATTAATGGGTTTTGGAAGATGTGGAGGTGGAGGGGGACAAGGTAAGGTGAGGGTGAGGTGAGACAAGTGGTGTGTTTGAAAAAGATGGAAAACCAGCTCTGGTTTTTGGATTTACAGCGTTTGTGAGGAGGATGAACAGTGGGTGGGTTTTTGGCGCGTTGACTATTTTTGACCGGTGGTTTTAATAATACACGGGGGGTTCACAATGGGGGAAGGTCATGGATAATGACAGGGGTCTATGGATATTGACAGGGGTTCTATTTGTTTTGGTTGGGCTCAAAATACAAAGGGAGTCCGTTTGGTTTAGTATTAATAACAAGGACTAGATTTGCAACTTTGCCAAAGTTAAGGACTGAACATGCCACTTTTCCAAACTTATCACAAGGACCAAACTTGACAAACTTTGATAGTACAAGGATAACTTTTGCATAAAATTCCATTTTAAAATATCCAAGGACTAATTTTGCAATTTTCCAAACTTTAAGGACCTTTTCTGCCATTTGACCAAAGAATCATTCAAGGACCAATTTTAACAACTTAGAATATTTCAGGGACCTTGAATGATAAAATTCCACATTTTTGGATTCCAGGGACTAGATTTGACAACTTTTAAAACTTGGGGGACTAAAACTGCCAATTTTGCAAACTTGATACATTTTTCATCTGATTTTGATCTTTTTGCATTTAAAACACATAAAACACTGATTTGTGATATTTTCATCATTTTGATGCATTTTTGAGTGTTTTCAGATGATTTTGCAGTTTAGATTGTACAAAAATGATGAGTATTTAGACATTCATCACTTAGTTAATTAGATTAGATAATAGTAGAGTAATCGGTAGAAGTACTACCCCCCAAATCCAAACCCCGAGATCATACTTTCAATTTTCTAAAAAATATAAAAAAAATAAAAAATAATCTTCCTCAACCCCAACCTTAGCGTAGTAATTTCTCACTAGCATTCCTATTCCCCTATAGAACGTTATCAATCCCGAGGCTTACCCTAATACTACACTACAATGATTAGGTTCACTGCCTAGGTGGTTGAAAAACTTGCTCGAAGAAATGGAAGTTTCCTTTGACCCCGAATGCGCGTTGTACGCGTATCAAGTTTTTGGCGCCGCTGCCGGAGAATAGTATAGCTAGTTAGATTTCCACCTCGTTTAGGTTCCCTTGCTTGATTCCTATCAAGTAAGTTTTTTTCTCATTTTTAGCTTCCTCGTAGTCTATCCCCCTTCTTCGTGACCTTTGTTAGTTATCCCATCACTTTTCATCATGGAAGGTGATAATCCGCCACCACTCATCGATCCACCAATCAATGACCCGCCAAGAGCCCGTACTCTTGGTGAATACTCTAGACCAATCCACTTAGGCTATAGGAACACCATTGAGCTCCCGGATCAAGCTCAATATACGGCCCTGCGATCCGACACCATCCGGTTGGTGCAAAATGGATGTGCATTCCATGGACTTCGTTCCGAAGATCCTAATCATCATCTTAAGGATTTCATTAAAATAGTCGATTCCATCGACCTTGATGCTACTACTCGGGAGACCACGCGCTTGCGTCTCTTCCAATTCTCTCTACGGGACCAAGCTAGTAATTGGCTTGAGCGACTTCCCACCAGCTCCATCTCAAGTTGGGATGATCTCACTACTCGTTTCCTTGCCCAATTTTTCCCACCGGGGAGAACTACTTTAGGAATGAAATCTTGATGTTCCAACAACGTCAAGGTGAATATCTCTACTGAAGCATGGACTCGATTCAAGGACTTTCTCCATAAAGTCCTTCATCATGGCATTGATCTTTGGCTTCAAGTCCAAATCTTTTATGATCATGTCAACTTCTCAACTAAGCAATCCATCGACCAAGCGGCCGGTGGCAAACTTAGTGATCTCACCGTGGAAGAATCGTGGGGTATAATAGAGGACCTTGCTCTCTATGACAACGAAAGTTGGAATGACCCCCGTGAGTTGCCCAAAACCGTCAAGGCAATCTCCTTGCCTCCCATTGACTCACAAACTTCCGATCGCAGGATGCTCGAGCTTGAAGATCAAGTCAAATTCTTAATAAGCTCCTACGAAAATCCTAAGTCCTCACGCCAAGTGAACAAAGTCTCTTCCTTGTGTGAGCTAAGTAGTGGTCCCCATGACACTCGTACTTGCACGAGACTCCCCGAGCAAGCTTCCGTTGACTATGCATCCTCGCGTACCAATGGAATGGGAGGAAGATTCCCCACAACACTCGGACCTAGGACTTTCAATGATGCCCAAGAAGCATGGAAGGGAAAACCCGAATACAATTGGGGACAAACCAAAGAATTCACCTCTAATAATTCCTCATGGTCCCACGGCCCTAGCCAACAAAACATAGAAGGGATGTTGCAACACCTAGTTACATCCCAAGAAGCTCAAATAGCCAAGCTTTTGGACCGCTTTAACCAACAACTAGCCAAGATGGATAGGAATATCGATAACCTTTTGAAAGCTATGACCAATAGTGATAGGAAGACCACCGAAAAGGTTAATGCCATCTCGAATCATTCTCTGAAGCTTCCGGTGTGAAAATTAAGGACCCAAGTAAGTTAGCCAAGCACGTTCAATTCGTCAATACCATCACCTTAGTGAAACATAATAGGACTAGTGACGAAGCGAACCATGAGACGATACTTGAGGTTAGTGAAACTCCTAAGGATGAATCAACCGATGGAGCAGATGAAGTAGACGATGACTATTTCAATAAGTTTCCTACAGAAGAGGAACTCTCTCGCTACCCACACTTAGTGCGCGACATTCGTCACATGTATGTTAGGAAAAGCCCTCGGATCAAATTTGGGAATCCTTGGAATCTCAACATACCATGTTGCATAGGACATCTATTCATGGCAAAGGCCTACATTGATCGCACGTCCCTAATAAACATCATGACTAGCACCTACTATAATTGGGTAATGAAGAAACCTATCCTAAATAGGCAAGACCCCGATGATCCTAGGGTTAGTTGTAATTTTCTTGGTAGAGTTAGGGGATTGCCCGTCTATGTAGGTAGTTTCATGTATCCTACGGATTTCATAATTGTGGAAGATATTAGTACGGCCATAGATCCTAGCTTGTCCCACGTAATTCTAGGAAAGCCTTTCATAGAGAACACCGGGATGACTTATGATCCGTCGTTAGGGATTGTTAGATTTAAAGATGAGACCGATGACGTAGCTTACCAAATTCCGTTTAAGATTGAGAAGTTTTCATCACTTTCCAATGATGAAAAGGAACTTAAGCTATCGGTCTACTATAGGAATGAGGAGGATAAGGAGAAAGGAGTAGATTATGTGATGGATAAGATTTTCGGGTTCTATAAGGATTTCTTGAAACTAGGACCGGAATATAGAACCGATTGGGGAGAAGATGACTTCTTAGAAAGGTGCATAATAGGGCACTACTATAACATGGAAAACCCCAATAGAGACCATCATGAGGAAGAAGGTGACGGTAATGAAGTCACGTAGGGGCACGACTTCGAGTCTAGCTACAAGACTCATAAATAAGAAAAGCGCTTTGTGGGAGGCAACCCATGCTTAATTGTTTGCTTGTTTGTGTGTCATATATCTTTTCATTGATTGTTTACTCTCATGTTTGAACTTGTGAAAATGCTTTATTTTGTCTTTAACCTCTTCTTAATTACATATAAAGGTATTTTACAAAAAGGATAAGTGTAGGGAAGATTACACACGTTTTTAAAAGAACGTGAACATGGGAATTACAATTATTAAAAAAGATATATATGTGTGTTTGTTAGAGTCAAATGCTTGTATCGAGTCATAATGGATGTTTTGCAGGAATTTTTCTAGATTCTAAAGATGTAATTTTTCCAAAAAAACGCAGCAGACCAGTTTCTATCAGGATAACCTGACGGCATCAGGATTGCAACCTGACGACGTCAGGAGGAGCAGAAACAACTTATATAAATTTCTCTCATTTTCTGTGCTACTTACAAATTTTTGGAATTTCTCAAGTCTTAATATTCCAGAAAATCTGTAAACATCCATTCCACAAGCATTATATCCTAGTTTAGTTGAGTCATATATAGTTTTACAACTGATTTTACGCGAAGGTTTCGTCTATTTTCTTAAAGTGTGCAGGTTTTATTTATCAAGAAGAAGAAACATAGGATTGGATGGAGCTTTTCATGCATACATTCTTCTTGGAGAAGAATTTAACCACTACTTCACACACGGATCCTACTGAGCTAATCAGAGGAGTATTAGTTTCTTTCTCTTTTAATTACCTTCCGTTATCATAACTTTGATAGTTTCGGGGAACATTGGGGACAATGTTCAGTTTAAGTGTAGGGAGGGAGAATAAAATAGGAACTTTGAAACTATGCTTACCCTTGATTATTTGTCTTGTCCTATTTCATTTGTGTAATAAACCATGAGAAATATCTGTAAGGGTAATTTTAGCACCAAATTTAAAAAATTTCATGACATGTAGGAGTGGGCCATTAGTCTTAATAAAGCATCTCATGGATAGGAAGTTATATGACTAGCACAAAACCCTTAACCACTTAAATTCCACCCTAAAATTGCGAGATTCGCCCCTAGATTTGTAGGAATTAAAGCATTCACCTTTAATGCTTAGAGTGTACAGGTAGTATAATAGATTCTAGAACTTGTTTTGTGATGTATCCCGAGATCGCTAGTGAGACTACACTTGTGTAGTTAGGAATAACTAAATGATAAGAGGCACTAGGATAACCCTTGTTGGATACCCATATTATAATTACTTCTTCCACATCGGTTGAGTAATTCCCCCATACCCTTGCGTTGTACTCATCTTTAGTACATGATACTCCTAGTTAACCCCTCAGAGCCTATCCTTTTCGTGGTTCTCGTGATGTTTCGGTTTTCTGGAATATCAATGAAGAGAATTGTTTACAATCCACCCCCAAATGTACACCCAAATCGCCTTAGCCTACCTTGTATGCACTCACTTTTAGTGCATTATTGTTATCATACTGAACCCTTAGTTCAATTATCTAGTTACTTGCATAAGTTGCTAAGTCGAGTCATATCCTTTGTATACAGTTTTGGGATGATTGGGACTAATGGGTAAAGTTAAATTTTATGGAGTGACGGGAAAGAACGTTAAATTCAAATTCCATTTATTTACGTAATAATGTACTCCGAGTGTTTTGATCTTTTCAACTCGGGTCAAATTAGTGTTAGAGTAATAAAAACTCAAGTGTAGGGATGTGTCTATAAATCCCTTATATTTTGATGTTATCATATAGGATGGTAGAGTAAAAGTGTATGAAAAAAAAATAGAAAAGAAAAAAATAGAGTGTTGAAAAAAAAAACGTACGGGCTACCATCCTACATCTATCGTTATATTTATGTTTGATTGTTTCAAAGTTATCTAGAGTTTAGAGAGTCAAGTCTTGGCTTAGCAACGTCATTCTTCTCATGCTTGTGATGTAAAGATTTTTGACTTGCCACCACTAAATCGCCTATCCAACCAAACCCTTTGTTTCCCTACCATAAGCCTAACGTTACAACCCTTTAAAAAACCTCTTAGATAGTTTTTTCTAGGTGCTTACGCCAAAGCGGTGGAGGTTTGATCTAGTCTCAAGCCTATGGTAATCTATGTACTAGGACCGGTTAATGAGTGTTTATCTTCCATTTTCAATTTGATATATTTCATATACACCCGAGAGATGAGAGTATCCAAACACCACTTACGAGGTGCTAGTATGTAATTTCCGTACTTGTTATGACTTTTGCGGGGCTTATACTTGTTGTGAATTGTTCTAAACCAATGCTTCATGCCCCCTAACTTATAAATTGATTGACAAAAGCACATTTGCTTGAGGACAAGTAAATACCAAGTGTAGGGATATTTGATAAGGATTTAAAAGGTACACTTTTGAGGGGCCATTTAAGCCCTTAATCGCCCACTTTTATATCCGTTACTGCTTAATTTCGTTCCTTTTCACTTTTTAGGTCTCTTGAAGGCAAAATGCTGTAATGATGCTTATTTGGACGAAAAGGCATGAATATGTGAAGAAAATGGCTAAAGTCAAGATCAAGACAATCAAGCTGCTGGAAACACACCTGACGACGTCACAAACCAAGGGCGACGCCGTCCCTCTTTAGGTGATTGAAATTGTGACGGCTCAGTAGCGAATTTTCTATTTTGAAGTTGACGGCGTCAGGCTTTGAAGAGTAGGGCGTCACGAAGACCTTTTCCCTCAGACGGCCTAGATCCAGATTCAGACGACGTCAGAAGTTGAAGCTGACGGCGTCACAACCACAACGTGACGCCGTCCCAAGTTGACTTGGCCAAGACGAAACCCTAATGATGGCAGGTCTGACGGTGTCACAATTAAAAGGTGACGTCGTCACAGTTGTATTCTTATATATAGAAATTGATTTTTCAGACTTTAGGGAGGTAGATTTGTGGAGTAAAAACCTAAAACGACTTTTGTCCTGTTTGGGCAGTATCTTAGGGTTCTCATACCCTATTTTACATCAAGATAAGTTATTTACTTCATTGATTTCATTATGTCTTCGATTGTATGTGTGTATGCTTGCATGTTTACCATGTCCGGCTAATTTACTTGTGTGTTTGCCTAGATCTATGAAACCTAGTTATTAATTATTGATTGGTTGTCTCTTATCTTAATTGTAATTTGGCTTAGTATTGCAATAAGCCATCGTTGTGTTTTTAATGCTTGAGTAATCTTTGTGAACCTTAGTTTATGATCACCTAGAGTAATTGTAGGCTAAAAATCCAAAGATAACCTTAAGGTATTCTCAAAGAGTTAGGGAGAAAAGCATACCCTACGACCTTAGAAGACACAACGCGTTAAGAATAAGGACGTGACAATTTTACCATCAATAAAAGATAACTAGGGAGTAATAGTATCTAGGTAAGCACATTTTTAATCATCATACGAGCACACATCAATAGACATAGACTACCCCTCAGCTTAGTTAATTAGATTAGATAATAGTAGAGTAATCGGTAGAAGTACCACCCCCTAAATCCAAACCCCGAGATCGTACTTTCAATTTTCTAAAAAATATAAAAAAGATTAAAAATAATATTCCTCAACCCCAACCTTAGCGTAGTAATTTCTCACTAGCATTCCTATTCCCCTAGATAACGATATCAATCCCGAGGCTTACCCTAATACTACACTATAACGATTAGGTTCACTGCCTAGGTGGTTGAAAAACTTGCTCGAAGAAAAGGAAGTTTCCTTTGACCCCGAACGCGCGTAGTACGCATATCAATTACCCATGTGATTCATACAGAATCCCATGGGATTCTGTATGAATCACATAAAAGATACTCGTCAAGTATCTTTATGGAACACATGAGATTTTATATGAATTCCAATGGATCAGAGAGAATCACATGGGATTTTGTATAACAACATACAACTTTTTAAAAAAGAGATTCCAAGAGCTCATTTCAACAATCATATAAAAACCATCTACCCTTAAAAAGATGTGACATAAAAGTATAAAACAATGATTTACTCATTTTTACAAATCACTTGTGATTTTTTAAAAATAACAAATCAAAAGTGATTTTTTTACGAATCCCGTGGTATTTTTTTACGAATCCCGTGGGATTTTTCTGAATGGAAATTTTGAAAAAAAAAGTTCGTCATTTTTCTGTGGGATTTTTCTGGATGGAAATTTTGAAAAAAAATTCGTCTTTTTACGAATTCCATGGGATTTTTTACGAATCCCGTGGGATTTTTTTAGACGGAAATTTAAAAAAAAAATCGTCGAAAGTATATAAAAGTGCATATCTATGGAAAGATGATTTAATTCTCGTCGCGATGGTGTATTTTTCGTAGCTTGAAGATTTACTGTTTGGAAGATATATTGTTTTTTAAAAAAATGTGGAAAGAGAATTTTTATATTAAATGAGCTAAAATGCCAATTTTGCCCTCTCTTATTATTTTTGGCTTCATTTCAGCCATTAGATGAAAGATGGATGGATGGTTGAGATTGACTTATTTGTTCTCTAAAAGATACATGTTTTGCAAGGATCTCATCTCATAAATAAAAAAGTTTTATAAATTAATGTCATAACACAATTATAATCCTTTAGAAATGTTTACCATAATGGATGCATTTAGTCCTTATGCTTTCATCATGAAAAGATGGGTGCACTTTTACTTTTGGTATATCATGATTAAAAGTTAACTAAGATATAAATTGTCTTGCTCCTAAAAGCTAGCAAGGCCGAATTTGACGAGTGCAAAGAAAAGTTGTGGAAAACTAGAAGGGGGGTTGAATAGTTTTGCCAATTAAAACTTTCTTTTAAACTATTTAGATCGACTAATGTCAATCTATTTGGATGTGTGTTGGATGTTGATAGACAAGCATGTAGAAGTATGTAATGAAAAGATAAGAGTAAGAAGCACAAAAACCACAACGCGAGTATTTATAGTGGTTCGGCTACAAGGACACCTTCCTTGCCCTACTCTACTCCCCGAGTCACCTACTCGAGAGTTCGTAATCACTACACGACACCAACTCCTTATGGTGGAGAAACCTTCACAACGTTGCCTACTCTTTTTCCGGTACTAGGCTAACCACCGGGTTCTTTCACACAAAGGTGAACCACACCTAACACAACGTCGCCTACCCTTTATCCGGTACTAGGCTAGATACCGAGTTCCATTACAATGGAGGAAATACTACCCCACACTACACCAAAGACTAATCCCAAATGAGACCAACTCCTTATTACAACATCAAGGATATCAATATCCTTGGATCTAATGCTAATCTATCTTGTACATCGAAACACACCATATCGAATGTACATCTAAGGCACCTTTCACTAATGACTTTAGTTAGATCTTCAAGTTACTCTTCACCAATGTCTTGTGACTTGACTTCTAGGCACCCTTCACTAATGCCTATAATACGAACGATCGACACCTTTCACTAATGTCTTCGTCTTGACACTTGAGACATCTTTCACTAATGTCTCCAACACTACACTTCTTAGAAGAAAGAAAAGAATCATAAACAAGAGGACTTCAGTAGCCTTGATGATGAGGAAGCATGGCAACTCATGGACTTGAGCTTGCTCAACTTCGAAGGTGGTGATCTCGCCTTTAAGAGGAACATAGAGAATCACACAAAAACAAAACTACAAACATAGATCTCTTGGATCAGAGGTTAGAGAGTTTTAAACTCAAAGGGAAAGTATGTTGAAATGGGGTAAGCAACAATGAATAAATGGCTCACTATTTATAGAGGAAAAAATCTATTGTTCTTCGGATCCCACGGATCCCTCCCATAAGGGATCCGTCTAGCGTAAAGCTAGGGATCCGTGGGACGCTCCTCTTTACCCATGGGTATTTTGGTTATGGGTCATGGGTAATGGGTTGAACCATGGATCTTTAGTTAGATACAATGTATCTCTTGAGTGCAATGCACCTAGTCACATGGGTATGGGTCAATACCATGGGTTATGGATATTATCCATATATGATATAAGCATGATGTCATGCAATGGGTTATGGGTCAAGCTCCATGGGTCATGGAATTTGGGTTGTACCCACCTACATTCAATGTATTTGGTCAATGGGTTATGATACTTAATGTTCTACCCATTTATATTACCCAGTATACTACATACTAGTTATGTGTATATTTTACCCAAATATGTAAACACTAGTTGTTGTACATATGTAATATTAAATCATAAAATCACTTATACTTGTTTTAGTGTTTTATGTGAAAACGTAAGTATGTTAGTAACTATTAGTTCAAACCATTTACGTATTTTATTTCTTTCGTTAAAATGATTTTACGTTTGTTATCGACAAAACATTAGAAGATCGTAAAATATAAATAAATGTTTTTACGGCTTATTTGTATTAACAATCTCCCCCTTTTTGTTGATGACAAAACATAAAATTATTTTAAGAAAAAGCTAAAATTCGTAGAAGTTTGAATTTGTAGTTTTTACTTTCTTCTCCCCCTTTTTGTCGAAACAAAAAGAGCTTCGAAAGAAACTAACACATTGTTATAAGAAAAAACATGTGAAACATAAAAGATAAAGAAAAAGTAGAGAGCAAGTAACGGGAAAGGATCTCGTCTTAACTCCCCCTTGACGAGTCCATTCCTATGTGAGGGCGTCAAGAAAATACTACTAAGTTAGTTCTTTTGCAACTAAGTTTGCAAAAGATTTCGTCTATGTGACGAATATGCTCCCCCTTGATTATTGCAACTTTTCAAAGGGATGTCATGAAATGTAAATCTAAGATTGCAAGTAATTTTGCAATGTATTGCTTTGACACAAAGCTCCCCCTAGCTTTAGGGTGTCAAAGTCTTCATGTGTGAATTGAATAACTACAAAACAAAGGTTAGAAAAACAAGTATAATGCATAATTTCCTGCAAATATGATTCAAGTTAGTAGAAAAATAGTTTTCTGTATCACGGATCCCACGATTCCCTCCTTGTAGGGATCCGTCTAGGCAAATATGAGGGATCTGTGTGGCTGATGATCAATTTCAGCAATGATGATATAACATATTATGTTAATATCAAAGTGAGATATGTATTATACAACATACTCATATACACAGAGATATATCAAGTAGCATGTATTTTCATTTAATAAAACTAGAGATATGATATACATGACTCTAAAAACTAAGAAAATGATCGATACATGACTTGGAATTACTAGACTTGTCTAAGTAACGCTTGAAACTAGGACACCACTAAAATCCTCTAGCTCAAGTTTGTTTAGGTTTAATCTCGTCGAAACATTCGAGGAGGTGATAGAACATGAAATGTTGGTCTTCTCGTACTTCATGTATCAAACTTTCAACATGTTGACAATGATAACAATCTTTGTCATGGCTAGGTAGTGGTGGTGGAAGAAATGAAATTGCTTTATGCGAAGAATCAAGTGAAGCGGCTTGTGGAGCCTCAAACGACGGAGGGATTGGTGGAGGAACATGTGAAGATGGCTCGACCAAGAATGATGGTGGTGGAAGAGAAGTGTCAACTTCCATATGGTCGGGTGGTTGACTTTGATGATTTCTCATAATCCAAATGGGATTATATAATGGAAACGGCAAAAAGGAAGTCGGAGCTAATGTTGACTCAACACCTTGATTTTGAATCATTATTCCTCTTAATGAGGAGAATGTTGTCGGCGGAGGAGGATGAGACGGCCTAGGAGGCAAATCCTCTAAATTGTAGAGGTGTGGTGATGATAGTGGAGATGTAAAAGAGATAGTTCTAGGAACCAATGGTGATGGTTTAGTGGAGATGATATTGTTTGGCCTAGGAGGTATGGTGGTGTTTGGCATAGGTAGTTTTATGGGTACTATCCTTTTAGGAATTGGTTTGATTGGTTGAGAAGAGATCCTTGCATTTGTTGGTTTGACCGGAGATGATTCGGTTGAAGAAATTTCGTGTACAACACGAGCAATTTTCTTGGGTGGTTCTTTGGTGGACAAGTTGCTACTTGGAGTTTTCCTCATGATGAGATCAATAGGTTTGTAAAGGTTTCTTAAGTGCTGAAAATGAGGATGAAGGTGATGACTTTAGAAGTCCTAACAATGTGGTTTATAAAGCAAGAGATTTGGCAAGTGCATTCAAGCATTAAGCCACTAAAATTCATTGGAATGTGATGACTAACATACATAAGAGTCAACTTCATAGTTTGTACTAATCTAGGAACTCATTTAAGATGAGATGGAGTGTTTAAGTTAGAAAGATGAGCTTGAAATGATTGTTTTAGCTAGAGTTGACGTAATCTGTCACCCGGATCCCACGGTTCCCTCCTTTGAGGGATCCGTCTAGGCTAATCCTAGGGATCCGGCTCTCAGCAGTTATGAAAGGATAAAAATGATGTTTCTAAGGTCTAAGATCTATATCATTTTAAGTGTTTCAGTCCTCCTAAGTGTCTTAAATGAAGGGGTGCTTAAGTTCTTGAAGGTAATGAGTGATGTAGCTAATGATTGCCTTTTATGGAAGAAATTGGAACTTTCATGAGTACCAATGAATGAAAAAAGATGACACTAAGGATTTTTAGAGTGTCAAGAGAAGCTAAATGATCCTAGAGATCAGATAGTGACTTAGGATAATGTTTTGGAGAAGATCTTAAAGGCTTAAGATGGTAAAACTAGAATTTGATCAATTTCGACCAATTTTGAAGTAAGGATGATTATGATAAATTTTGCCATAATCGAAAGATTTCTAAGGCTAGATGTGAGGGATCATGTGAGACATGATGAGTGATTTTGAGAGCGGAAGAGTAATGGATTTAAGTGAAGTGATAGATCTACAAGCGTCTTTGAGTGTGATCTATTTGTGAGTAGGAAAGATCTACTTATCTTGATAAGGACTTAATTTGCCTTAAGATACTATGTATAGCTTAGTGTGAGGTGTTCTAAGGACATGTTTGAAATACAATGTTTGCAATTGCATTTTCTGTTTGCCGGATCCCACGGTTCCCTAAGTGTAGGGATCCGTCTAGCACAAATATTGGGATCCGTCCATCTACTAAGCAGAACCTTTACTAAAGGTATGCAATGATCATGACAATGCATTATATTCCAAGGTTAGTTTAAGAGGTTCTAACACTAAGATATCAAATGTAAGATGTTTTATTTCATGAAGGAAATTGGATTACATTGATAAAGCACTAGTACAAAAGGATTGATCCTATTTGAAATACTACTAAGTTCCTTGAGCGTTTTCGCTAGAAGGATCATCAAGTGGTTGATGAGTGTTGGTGGAATCAAGAATGAAGAAAGTCTTCATGAGTGATATGTTTAGCGGTTCCATCATCTTGTTCACAAGTACGTACAACGGACTTTGAAATTGAGGATGAAAATGCATGACGTTATGATAGATGCGCGTCAAGAACATTCCATAAGGGATGAGTTTATTCTTGGAGCTTTGAAGATTTACAATTCGCCTTGCGAAGAAGTAGGCGAGATTGTATGGTTGTTGTGTTAGCAAACAATACATTATGTGAGCACAACAAGCGGGAAGGATTTCTCGATTTCCCCTAAGACTCCAAACATTTTCACATAGGATGAGTGCAAGGAGCTTGTACTCTTCTCGGATGTCCCTTGTAAAGATAATGTTTGGATCGGAGTAATATGGTCGAGGTTTGCATATTATGCGATTTAAATCTTCCGGGGAGGATATGTGTGAACAATATGGACTATTTTCTTTATGAAAGTTGAAGAGATAATCAAGAGACCAATCTTCGGTGAAGGCACATTGTCCATGATTTGGAATTCGGAGGATGTGAGCAAAATGCCCAAGGGTTAAAGTAAACTTTTGGTTTTTGATATAAAACCAAAGAGATAGAGAGCGATCCTCGTTACGAACGAGTTCAACTTGACGGAAGAATTCCATTTTGAACCTTGGACATATCTTCTTGTTGATTTCAAGAAGACATTCTAGTCCTATGGCTCGGAAGGAGGTATTGATACCTTCTTCGAATTGTAGAGAGGTGTCTACAATACGTCCTTCGTGGAAGTGACGGTTTTCGAGATTATTGAACCCACGGACATGATTGCCAGGTGTGTTGGGCTCAAGGGAGATGTTCGGAGTGTAGACGCTAGTGAGTGAAAAATCAAACTCATATTCATGCGTCATGGTTGAACCTATAGAAATGATGAGTTAATAGTAAGAGATGTTTGTGGTCAACCAATGATTATCCAACGTTTTTACTAGATTTTTATTAACAATGGTTTTCTAACAACAATGACACTTAACTCACTTATGGTTTTGACATTCTAGTGGAATATTACTTTTAGAAAGAAAGTGGTTTTTAATTTGCATGAAAAAATGTTCTCCAGTAGTACGGTTCCCTTCTATAAGGGATCCGGCTAGTAAACTTGCCAGGATCCGTGGAACATAAGCAGATTTGATAAAAACAAAAGTTTAATAGTTTTATACCAAAATATGTGTTTAAGCCTACATTTTCTTTTAGCATGCATACATGGCTCTTAATGTATCACGTGAGAATGAAATAAATCAAAAAGAAATGATAAACACATTATAATAATAATAACCTAGATAATATAGATTATTAGTAATATTTCATTTCAATGCTAAGAATGATACAAAGGATTGGGTATATAACCCCAATGTAGATTAACAAAACAAAGTAAATGTCTCTGTATGAGAACTTCGTCATAGGGAACACAAGTGCGATGACTGCTAAGACGATGAGCACGAGGGTGATGTAAACCATGTTGATGATGAACTTTCTTTGATTCAGATGAGATGAAATGGAGAAGAAGATGAAGCTTTGAATGAGAGGAAATTTTTGAAATTGGAAGATTTGAAAAAGTGGAGATTTGTTGAAATGAAAGACGGTGGGAGTTTTTATGGGGAAGGGGGAATTTTTGATATTTGTTTTTTTGTTTTATTATTAGAAGATATAATTTTAGGATTAAATGAAATAAAACACAAATTATAAAATTCTCGACTTTAGACGAAAAGGAAACACGTATGCAAGAAAAGCTTCCTAATGAAGCTATATGTAAAGCGGGTATAAGCACAAAAGATAATCAAATAAATGCCTAGGAAAACATACTAACTTATCAAGCTAATGTCATTTAGAGATAAGTAGAAAGTCATACCTCTAGTGCACTTAGAAATGTCTTTACAAATGACACAACAAATGTCAGAAGACAATTCCGGCTCCTTTGTGCTTAAGATACCTTCTTAGGGAAGGTATTCTTGTTACCAAGCGATTCATATGGCATGGTAGATATGAGCTTTGACTAATCAACATGACAAAGAAGATTAGTGCATTTAAATAAAAAGTAGATAATAAAAAAAATGTTGTCATCTAATCAACATCCAAACAAAGAGTTTTAAAAGACATGGTGTTTGTTTTTATGAAAAACCTTCTTTGTAGTTTTCAATTAACCATGGATCGTATAAAGTTTTTAAAGTACAATATACTTCAAGAAACTTGGTAACGAAGCTTTGATACCAATTGTGGAAAACTAGAAGGGGGGGTTGAATAGTTTTGCCAATTAAAACTTTTTTTAAACTATTTAGATCGACTTATGTCAATCTATTTGGATGTGTGTTGGATGTTGATAGACAAGCATGTAGAAGTATGTAATGAAAAGATAAGAGTAAGAAGCACAAATACCACAACGCGAGTATTTATAGTGGTTCGGCTACAAGGACACCTTCCTTGCCCTACTCCACTCCCCGAGTTACCTACTCGAGAGTTCGTAATCACTACACGACACCAACTCCTTATGGTGGAGAAACCTTCACAACGTTGCCTACTCTTTTTCCGGTACTAGGCTAACCACCGGGTTATTTCACACCAAGGTAAACCACACCTAACACAACGTCGCCTACCCTTTATCCGGTACTAGGCTAGATACCGAGTTCCATTACAATGGAGGAACTACTACCCCACACTACACCAACGACTAATCCCAAATGAGACCAACTCCTTATTACAACATCAAGGATATCAATATCCTTGGATCTAATGCTAATCTATCTTGTACATCGAAACACACCATATCGAATGTACATCTAAGGCACCTTTCACTAATGCCTTTAGTTAGATCTTCAAGTCACTCTTCACCAATGTCTTGTGACTTGACTTCTAGGCACCCTTCACTAATGCCTATAATACGGACGATCGACACCTTTCACTAATGTCTTCGTCTTGACACTTGAGCCATCTTTCACTAATGTCTCCAACACTACACTTCTTAGAAGAAAGAAAAGAATCATCAACAAGAGAACTTCAGTAGCCTTGATGATGAGGAAGCATGGCAACTCATGGACTTGAGCTTGCTCGACTTCGAAGGTGGTGATCTCGCCTTTAAGAGGAACCTAGAGAATCACACAAAAACAAAACTACAAACATAGATCTCTTGGATATGAGGTTAGAGAGTTTTAAACTCAAAGGGAAAGCATGTTGAAAAGGGGTAAGCAACAATGAAGAAATGACTCACTATTTATGGAGGAAAAAATCTACTGTTCCCCGGATCCCACGGATCCCTCCCACAAGGGATCCGTCTAGCGTAAAGCTAGGGATCCTTGGGATGCTCCTCTTTACCCATGGATATTTTGGTTATGAGTCATGGGTCATGGGTTGATCCATGGATCTTTAGCTAGATTCAATGTATCTCTTGAGTGCAATGCACCTAGTCACATGGGTATGGGTCAATACCATGGGTTATGGATATTATCCATATATGATATAAGCATGATGTCATGCAATGGGTTATGGGTCAAGCTCCATGGGTCATGGACTTTGGGTTGTAGCCACCTACATTCAATGTAGTTGGTCAATGGGTTATGATACTTAAGTTTCTACCCATTTATATTACCCAATATACTACATACTAGTTATGTGTATATTTAACCCAAATATGTAAACACTAGTTGTTGTACATATGTAATATTAAATCATAAAATCACTTATACTTGTTTTAGTGTTTTATGTGAAAACGTAAGTATGTTAGTGATGAGTGTCTAAATACTCATCATTTTTATACTGTTAGAATGCCAAAAACATCTGAAAACACTCAGAAACACATCAAAATGATAAAAATATCATAAACAAGTGTTTTATATGTTTTAAATGCAAAAACATCAAAATCTGATGAAAAACGTATCAAGTTTGCATAATTGGCAGTTTTAGTCCCCCAAGTTACAAAAATTGTCAAAATCAGTCCCTGGTAATTCAAAAAACTTGCAAAATATCATTTTAGGTCCTTGGGATTCAAAAGTTGTCAAAACAAATCCTTTAAAGTTTAAAAATCACAAAATGACAACTTTAGTCCCTGAACTTTGAAAATTGTCAAAAATAGTCCTTGGTTAAATTAAAAAGTGAAAATTATCAAGTTTTAACCTTGTTCTATTTATAAATGACAAAAATGGTCCTTATGATAAACTTTTTGAGAATTTACAATATTGGTCCCTCAAGTTTCCAAATTGGCAGTTTTAGTCCTTTAACATTTCAAAAATGGAAATTTACAACAAAGGTCCTTGTACTATTAATACTTGGCAGTTTTAGTCCTTGTGAAAGTTTTGGAACATGTTCAAGATTAAACCCTCAACTTTGGCTAAATTGCACCATTGGTCCTTGTTGTTTAATTAAGCCAAACGGACCCTATTATTACTACTAGCCCAAACCCAAGCCCAAACAGTGACCCGGCCCAAAAATTTAAATTCAAATAAACCGCGCACTGTTCATCCATCTCCTCCACGCCTGTTTCAACAATACCAGTGGTATTTTACCACTTGATTTCCAATCCAGCTCACCCCAAACACCTTTCCACCTCTTCCCTTCCACCTCCACACAAATCCAACTCCAATTAATGCAGAAAACCAACTCTTTGAAAAATGGCGCCAAAATCGCCAAGTGGCAATTATGATTATCTGGATGATTTCAACGGCTGGATTTAGGTGGGATAACTTCAGAGGTCGACAAAGGTTGAAATGAAGTCAATAAATATCAAGTGTGAAGCTATGAAGAAGATATCTAGAGTAATTTTACTTTTTAATGTCGTTTAAGCTTAATTTTTAATTCAAGTGTATCTTAAAGCTTTTAAATCTTGTATTTCATGTTTCCAGTGTAACATAAACCTTTTTTTTAATTCGAATTTGCTGTAATTTTTCATTTTAATGAGATCTATAGAAGAAGTATCGAAGTGTGAACTATAAATAACTGAAGTAAAGTTGGAAACAGCTGGAGACTTCAATAGGGTGGATTTAGGTCGGCAACTTTAGTAGGTCTATTAGTATTAACGGTGAACCGCTAAAACCGCGGTAAAAAGTTTCTCAACCAAAAGACGTAATTAACCTCAACCTAAACACACCTCCACCTTCCCTTCTCCACCTTTCCACAAACCCCACTCGACCTAACCTTTAGTTCACCATTTTATGGTGACCATAACAACTTTGTCCGCACCTCCTCTACCTACTTGTCACGCGCCAAATAAACTTAAATTTAAAAACCCGGCCCAGTGACAAACCCGAACCCAAACCCGATCATCATTATTATCCCAGGCAAACCGAATTAATTTGTTGTTCCTGGTTACCACGTTAAATCGGTTTCAACTCCCAAATTAGAACTTGTACAAGGTTTTGAAAGTGTTCCTGATTTTGACGGTTCATAATTATCATGTTCCTGGAAACAACATTTAAAGGTAAAAACTTTACAATTTCCTGATTTTGACGGTTAAACCTTTGAACTCCCTGGTTATAACATTTAAGAGTTTTTCAAATAGTATTCCTGGTAAAAACAGTAAATATTTATCTTGTTCCAATTTTGAACTATTAAAAGTGAAAAATTAAATTGGTTCCTGATAAAAACTGTTAAAAGTTTCAAGTCCCTGATTTCAACAGTAAAACACTAAAAATTTGAAATTTCCTAAACAAAACTGTTGAAAACTTAGGGTTCCTGGATTTTACTATAAAACGTTCAAAAAACTTAATGGTCCCTGACTAAAACTGTTAAAAACATTGAACCCCCTGATTTTGACGGTTAATACGTTTGAACTATGCAAAAAGTAGTCTAAAACTACAAAAACGTAAATTTTGTATATTTTGTGAACAAATACTATAAAAATAGTAAAACTACACAAAGACTCACAAAAGTCTACAAAAACCGTAAGATTGTCATATTTTTACTACTCATAAATCTGTGAGTAGTGATTGTATGAAT